>VZRH01000071.1:6150-174051 GCA_013397555.1 Urocynchramus pylzowi | reverse complement strand
GCATTTTTAGATTGGTTCAGAGTAGAAAGTCACTGTCTAACACAGGTGTTAGGGGTTGGCACACAATTGTAAATATCTAATAGGTAGTTCATGGTATAAAAGACAGCACCAGCCCAGTTGGGGGGCAGTGAGCCTTGGACTGACCTGCTGACCAGAGCTCGGGGGTCAGACAGAAAATATTTTAGATAAGAGACAATAAACATCACTGAGAACACGAGCAGAAGACTCCTGACTCCTTCTTGGACAGCTGGGTTGGGAAAAGCAGCTGCCACCAACACCTGGGGCCATCTCCAGCAGAGAAGAGCCCGACACCAGTTCTGCCTGAACCAGCTAAAACTCAGTGTTCTTCAAGTATTCTAAAATGTGTCATTGATAGAGGCCAGTATTGACTTATTATTGAGTTTTATTGTGATGACTATCCTAAATAAAAAAACAAACAAAAGGTAATGCTCCATATCTAGGACATGGCCATCAGAGCCTTCAGAGCAGTTTAAACACAGAATAGTTTATACACAGTTTATGCAGTAATTTATACACAGCTCTATTGGTGTGCACCTACTGTGCAAATAAAAACTGGCTTTGTACTTGACAGGTGGCAGGAAATATATCTGTACATGTTTCTTCAGAAGTGAGCATTGAGTCAATATATATGGAAGTCCTGGTTCCAGTTGCAGGCTTGAAGGTGATTTTCATTTGGCATGCTCACTATATAAGATAGACAGTTCTTGCAAAGACACAGGGCTTGTTTTTTCCTGAAGGAAATTTTGCTTTGGGAGCAAAGGAAGACAGCACTCAGCTGTGGAATACCAGCAGTCCTGTTAAGGACAGCTGGAATTAGTGGCTATTTTAAGAAAGAGAATTTGGAGATCTTTCCTGAAAAGAATTTAAGGATGCCCTTTCGAAGAAGAAACCTTCCAACTTTTGCTTTGTAGCAGCCAAAAGGTATACTCCTTATCTTAAATATTTCCTCCCAACAGTAAATAAAAGATTAAAAAAGATTGGGAGATCTCAAAGGAGTGCTGAAAAATGTGGACAGTAGAATGCAGTATCTTATTTTGTCTGTCTTTAAGACAGATATGTTTGTGTAGTGTTCTATGAAGGATAGATGGAGAGAGAAATTAGCTGTATTTTCCATCAACTTTACAGTTTCCTAGAGTAGTGTAAAGGAAACTCTACTAGTAAATTATGCCCTAAGCTTAAGTCAACAGTTTGAAGCTGAAATACTTGCATTCAAACTGCTACTCATACCTTGGAATAATTGTCTTTGGTTTTCAAGTTTGTTGTTTCTGTGAATTTTTAAAGAGTTTTTTAGAGCATTCCTAAGCAAGAACCACATCAAGGCATATAAAGAATTTAAAGTAAAAGATATGGTGTCAAATTAAAAAAAGGTGTTTATAAAGTCATAATCATCACCAATAAAGTTAACCTGGAGAGATGGTATGCCTATAATTCTGTATATGTCTTAACTGATTATAGTCCTCCAAAAATAAATTGAACTCTGATTCAGGCATTGGAAAACCTGAAGCAATTAAATATTATTTTAAAATACTTCAATCCATTTTGTTGACATAAAACATAAAAGCAAATGTATTTATCTTATACTTGCATGGTATTATTACAAGGCAGAATCTGTTGGTTTTGTTGTGTTTTTCATCCACGTCTCTCAAAAATCTGTAGCTTAAGTGAACATTAAAATTCTAAGGTAAATCATTCAAAACATAGGATATTCTGAAGTGAAGATTGCCTTATAATTTTAATTCACATCTTAAATGAAATGATACACTCTTTAACCCTATATGAACAAATTTTTTCCATAAAAATGCTGTCTTTTGTGAAGGACACAGCTGAAATTTTCCACAAAAATCCCTGGTTAGGTTGAACCTGTCATGGCAAATAGCAGCACAACTTCTTAATATTTGGCAAGCAACTGAGAACAAGGTTTTGTAATGGAAAGAAGTGGTCATGCCCTTAGTTACTCCACCTCCACCTCTGAGCACACAGATCTGTTGAATATTAAGATTTTCATCATTTCCAAGCTAGGAAAGGAAGAAGTAATTTCTTCTTCTCAGTCTTGCTTTATCTTCCTACAAGATTAGCATTACACCTGAAGTCCTGTATCAAGTTTCATAGGGGGAAAAGAAAAAACATTTAATATCAACATAACTTCTTTAAACAGATAAGAATGCAGGCACATTTGCTTACAGGTATTTAACTTAAGACATTTGAAATGATGCTGGTTTTCAGAAAGCAAGTGTCTGCCCTCTGGAAGTCAAGCTTTGTTAAAGTGCCTTAACAGCAGCACTCAGACTCACTAATCACTTTTGAAACCTACATCTAAGGAAGGAAAAAAAGACACAGGGACACTGCCAGTAATTGCAAATCCATCTGTAGAGAGCACCAGATAAAAAACCCCATCACAGTGATTTTACGGTGACTCCTCAATCCATCCTCACCTTTTTCATATAATGGGATATCCTTCTTCAATCCATTCTTTATTTAGCTGTCCTTTATTTCCCATTCTTTCCCTCTTCCTGTGTTTTGGGAGAAACTGAAACGTTGTGATATTGCAGAAACAGCTGTTCTGAAATACCAGGTCAGAGAACCCCAGTTAGTCCAGCCCCAGACATGGTGAGAGGTCAGGGCTGGTGCAGGCTCTGGCTGAATGACAGAGCTCGCTGTGTTGTGCCCTTTGTGAGCCATCTGAGCTGCTCTTGTATCCATGTCCCAGCAGGCAGGACTGACACTGTCAAGCAGAGTGATCCGTGTCCATGGAACTGAGGAGGGACCAAGTCCTTTGCTAGGTTCAGCAGTGGGCTGGCTGAAAGCATGGTCTGTCTGCTAATCTAAGACTAAAGATCCGACCTTGGATCCTCCAGGAAGGACCCTGCACTAGGGGAATGCCACTAATGAGAAGCA
This sequence comes from Urocynchramus pylzowi, assembly GCA_013397555.1. NCBI lineage: Eukaryota > Metazoa > Chordata > Aves > Passeriformes > Fringillidae > Urocynchramus > Urocynchramus pylzowi. Next base: position 171,135 of record VZRH01000071.1, on the reverse strand, counting down.
CTGATTGTGAGCTTCTTTGAAGGCTTCTTTTCCTGCCAAATTTTCTCTAGTGCTGAAGTCCTGCTTGTTTTTATCATTAAATCAGGGTGGTTTTCAAGCACTCCCTCTCATGCCTATTACCTGTAATGAGTATAGGAGTTCTGCCTTATGTTGTAGCAATAATGGATTTTATTTAGCAGATATATCCTAATCCAGCTGTTAGATCAGTAGAGTGTAGGAGCTGTGTTATAATTAAAATAATTATAAACGTGAGGAGAAAGACCATCACGTAAATAATGAGCCTAGTCTGCACATCAGTTTCATTGTTACCTGCCTTTACTACATCTCTTCAAAAGCTGTTTTGTAGCTTTGTTTCAGTAAACATCTTTGAGCAAAATGGGAGTATCCATGCTCACAACCTGGTGTGAAAAGAGAAAAAAGAAAAAAAGACCCACCAAAACTGTCTTTTATACAACTGATATAGTAAAAATAAAAGTGTCAAATCCCAGCGTTGTCTTGGAGTACAGAAAGAACAAAAGGAATATGCAGTAATTGCCAGTAATTCAGTGAAATAGTAATTTTAGTGCTCCATTGTGGCCATCTGTGGCTGGGTTTGTGCTCTTAGATCCATGCATCCATGTGTGCATGGATGTGCACACAAACCTTCTGTCTCTGCCTCTCCATCTCTTCCCTATCTCTCTAAACACCAGCCTAGGAAAAAGGAAAAGACCAGCCATCATTCTTTTTATCAAGAAAACGTGTCAAAAGGAGTAAACATAAATAGCCTTTTTGCTTTGACAGACACAAGGAAGATCAAATGCCTATTGTTCCCTGTCAGACTGCTTTGAAGGAATGACAGAGTAATAAATATTCACAATCACTCACTGTCAAACAAGGGGAATTCAAAGGTTGACTGAAAATCGTTACATAAACTACATCCTAAGTACATCTGAGACAAATGTTGCAGGCTCATTCCACTCCCTATAATACACAAGCATATGGAAAAAGTTGTAGCTGGAATAACCAACAGCTTTTAAAATACAGATTTCTTAATTAAAATGCTTAAGCGTTCACATCTCATTTTTTTGATCTGTACCCAGAGATCAGATTAAAGTCGGCTCTAGCTTTAAAATAATGGGATGGTATTTGAAAAGAAAGTGGCTTTCTCTGAGAGTGCCTGTGGGCATCACAATTGTCTTGTCTCCCTGTGTGACTGTTGTATCAGAGTGCACAGTTCGTGGGGCTGGGCAGGAGCGCTGCTGCTGGATCTTGTAAGGAATGCTGCAAGTGTGTGTTCTTGCTTGAAGGGAAAGAGTGCAAACTAAAACTTGGGATTTTGCTCTGTAATGAGTATGTCTTGGTGTGTATCTGATCCTGCTTGCTCGGGGCTGCTGCCTGGGGCAGATGCTTGCTGTGCTCCTCTGTTCAATTTCACTGATATAGCCCATGAACTGAGGCTTCGCCTCCAGTCCATGGCAGGTCTCCATTTACTTCCCAATAGCTGACAGTTTCAGGTCTCTGCCTTGGTTTTAGTTTGAGTGACAGCACACTTACAGATTTTTTTTTTTCTAAATTTAATGTGCTTTTTTTTTTTTTTTTAATAATTTTAATGTGCTTTCTTAAGACAGTCCTTATTTTTGTTTAGATAAATATTATGATTATTCTAAAAATCCACACTTCTAAAACATATTTTTTGCCTCTGTAACAAAAACTTGGAAAACGGGCTAGCAAGTACAGAAAATGTATTTTTCTTTGGAAGAAAGAATTACTCCATAACAAAATGGAGATGTAGCAATAATTATTCTCTGTTTAAAACCCATGCAGCTGATTAAATAATACTTCTGTAGCACACAAAAAATTGCAAGTGATCTCAGCATAGTGTTGTACATACTATTTTGCCTTCATCCTGTGCCAGCAAAAGATGCTACCTTTAATAGCAGTTGGAAGAACTGTATGGTTCATTTAAATTCCACTGGGCTGTTCTGAGTTGTAGCCTGGATGTTTTTCACTGTTAAACTGAAGAAACAATATCACATCATCACAACACAACCAAAGGATCCCTGAAAAAGAAAATGAAAATCTTAAATTTTTCCCCTTACTGTATTTATTCCCATATTTAACCAACTTTATTTTCACATTTTTGTTCCCTCTTGTTAAATTTGTTTGTAGTCTTGGATTTCAGTCAGAATTGTTGCTTACATGTTCTTCAGTATGAATTAACCAAGGCTTTTGGAACATTGTAAGTGACTTCAACATCAAACACTGAGATGTGGTATCTGGCATTTTACAAGTCTCATCTTTCCCCAAATCCCCAAATAATACAGCCTTTACAACAGCTGTCCTTGAAGAGCTTGATTTGAAGAATGTTGGTCCAGAAGCCAAAGAAAAGTACTTTTGCACTAGTTAATCTGTTACAGACCAGCAACAGCTGCTTGTACAAATTCAATACCCTACACGGTTGACAGTAAAATTTATGTCATAAATAAGGACTTCAAATTTTATTTACATGCCTCCATATACCAAGAGTAATAAAGAACATAGCAGTTAGCCTGTCCTATAGAAATATATTTATCCACCCCATATCCTTCCTGCCTTTTTAGAATGAAACTTTGCCATGGGAGAAGTACAACAAATGCTGTCAAAGCCAAATTGCTACTTTGGACAGAAGGACATTTCCTTTGCCTCTCTTCTGTTGACAGAAAATCATCAAATTTAAAATCAGTTTGAAAAGATCTACTTTTATGGTTCCTTGTTGACTTACCTTGCTGTTATCAGTGAAATTGACAGCAGATGCCTATGAAAGATACTGGAGACATTTGAAAAAAAAAAGGCAATAATGAACCTATGGGATCTCATGTTATACAGGGGACTCCAGCATTTTGTCTTGGTCAGTTCTGCTGTTGAACAATGTTGGAGAGAACTGTCAAAAAAATACCTGTTTGGTCATTATTGTTCTTAGATTGCACCTTATACAGGAGGATTTTAAGGCAGGAAGAAGAGGCAGCTGCGTTTTTTGTTTTTCTTTGGAAGGGGCAACTTCAGTGTCAAAATTAAGGAAGATGAGCTTTTAGCTTTGACAAGTCTTCAGGTATCGAGGACTTTGCTCAGTGGTTGGGGCTTTTTTCCTTTCTATTTAGTCCCTTCAGACAAGTTGGGATCATCTGCAGGAAAAGTGAAAAAATTCTTATTTTTAAGAAAAATCTCTTATTTTCTCATGGAGAGAAAATAAGCCCTTAGAAGATGTCATAAAGGAAACATTAGGTTTCATCTCAGATAGTTAAACTCTGTATTTTCCAAATGTTTGTTAGAATTCTGGAAGAAGGGTACTTGCTAATGTGATGTAAATCCAGAGTTTTCTTGTAAGATGGCTTATTTTCTTTTTCCAAGAACTGTTGCATATTGGGGACTATTTCCTCTACAGAAAGTTGCCTCTAATTGAAATGGTGTAATCTAATCTAAAGGTCCTTTTTTCTCTTATTTATTTTTCTTGGTTTTTGTTTCTTTTTTTTGTTTTGTTTTTTTTTTGTTTTTTTAATTAGATGTCTATAAAACATGCAGCTCTGTGTTTGTGAATGATTGTGCGTCTTTGTGTCATTACCTGATTTATATCTGCTTGTTTTGTCCTTTATTCTTGAACTACTTTATCTCTGGACTCTGTTTTCACAAACTCTAACTCTTTCTCTTTCGCATCTCCTTCCTGGATTTGCCGCTTCCTTCAGCCTCACCTCAAGGTCAGTATCTGCTTTTAAAAGGGTGTTTATAAGAATGTCTATTCAGCTAAAATTGAGATCCTACAGAAGATTGCACATCAAATTACATGATTGCAAAATAAAAGATCAGAGATTTGGTTAGGTCTGTGTAGGAGGATGGGTTGAATAGGGTGCATGTTTAGAAGGAAAGAATTTGTATCAAACCATTGTAAATCAATGCTGTTGTGCCCTGGGAAGAAGGGGGAAGACTAACCAATGAAGGTTTTAAAGGGAAAAAACTCCAGGAACAGGAAGCTGAAGCAAGACAGTTTAAATATTACTGGTTTTATCTGTAACTTTAAAAAGAGAAGAGATTGGCCATTAGCCACGTTCCATGATACATACACATGTTGTGGAGTGCAAAAGTGGTTCCTTTGAAATACTGGTCGTACAAACATTAACTGCTGGATCTTTATCATTGCATCTGTGCTTGAAACCTTACCAGGATGTTGCAGACCTAGTTTTGATGCAGCTTGAATGTGCTGTGCTGTCAGAAAGAACCAAGGGCTGAGGGTTAAAGATAAGTGAATTAGCAGGAGAATGAGTTTGTTGAAAACACAGTGATAAACCACTGAAGAAATCCTACTAAGAGAGACCATATATGTTGACCCTTTCAGTCATGGCTCATTTTTCTGGTTTTATATTTTAAAAGCAGTTGCTAACCTTAGATTTTGGGATTTCAGTAGAGCAGCTCAGAGCAAAAGTCTGTGGCCTAAATAATACAAGTAAGAGTACATTATCTAATGACTCTCACTTGCCTTTGAAAGCTCTGCAGCCATGTTGGGTTTTGGGCTTTGCTGATGAAGTCTGTTGGTAGAAACCATCTGTGACTCCCGAGGAAGGAATGATCATAATTGTTTCAGGCAGTGTCTTTGCCCAGAAAGCCACTGCTTAATGACTGAAATTCTGAGTTATCGACCAGCATCCAACTTTGCTGTTCATGGTTAGCTCTGAGAAATGTGGTGGTGGCTGGCATCCCCCAGTGCTGTGATGCTGCTGACGCCTCTCAGTTGTGTCAGCGCCGTGACCTTGGTTTGGCGCGGCCTCGGCACTTGTGGCCTCGGGTGCGTGTTTTTCTTCCTCCCACAAACTGGGAAAAGATTGGAAGTTAATCTTGTTGTTGTCATCCATCAATACCTTCCATACTCGGTGTGTCATACTGGCATACTTGTAATTACTGGGGAGAGGAGGTTGGCCTTGAATGACCCCCTTCATGTCCCAAAAAACGTAACTGCCAGGAAGCCTTTCCTGCCCTGTGAGCATTCTCCTCTGAAATAACCATTCTGCCTTTTGCTGCATGAGCAGGACTCTGGGCCACTCTGTGTTTGCCTGTTACCACCATGAGTGGAGCTTGGTGTGCTTTGGCTGATGAAGTCCTAGATGTTATGGAATTCAGCTGTCAAAGCTGCTTTGACTTCAATCCATATGGCTGTAGAATTTTATCAATAGCTGTGCCTATGCTGGAATTAATGATAAGAGGGGAAACAATTTTAGGGTGCTGTTTGGTTGTGGTCTTTCTAAGACCTGGAGTGATTTCTCTTTTCACTAGCAACGTAACCATAACTTTTATTTCTCACATTTAGAGCATATTGAAAATTTGGCTAGAGAAGATATGGCTGTGATTTGAGGTGACCAAGTGTTAGGATTAGGAACTTGGAGGAGTTTTCTAAGATGTTAAAGGGATTGTTCATTCTGTCCTCACAGTTTCTTAGTTGGTTTATTGATTATTTTGGATTACTTTTTTTCCATTTTTAAAATTATTATGGTTAGTTGCTGAGTTGTTCATTTATTTGTTAAAATAAATCACGAGTGTAAAGAAGTAGGTGGAATGACTGCTCTTGGAACTACAAAATCTCTGCTGGCCAGAAGCAAAATAAAAAGATTCTCCTTAGGACAAGCAGGAAAATTACAGTGGTTGAAGTATACTAGTTTCTTTCCTAAGCATTTCAAAGTTTGCCTAATTATCATTGACTGCAGCATATGAAGAAATAGCTGTTCTGTGAAGTAACATTCTACCTTGGAAGCTACTATAGGAGGCATAACTTTATTTTTCTCTGAATGATGTAAAGCAATTTTTTCAGACATCAAAGCAAATGTGTCTCCTGGAAAATAACTCAATATGTGAAAAATGTGGTAGGTATGCCTATCTTCTTACAGGAAGAAATCCTCTGATTATTTCTGTTCTCATCTAGAACAGCTTTACTTACAGTAATCAATACCTCTGAATTTTCTGATCTGTCCATTAAACTTTCATCATCTCACTCCTGTTGACAAACTCAGTGAATCAGAATAGAACCACTAATCTGCATCACTGTTGCTGTTGTGACATGTATTTACTGCTCAGAAGTCTTAAGGATCTGGAGTGGATGTCATGCTGATTCATAGTAAATAAAATTCTTTTGGAAAGCATGAGGATTAGAGCAGTTTTCTGTAAGAAGTTTTTTTGCTAAGCATCTCTGCTGATGACAGCTTCACATAAAGAACTCCCCAGTGCTGGCTGAGTTCAAGGGAAATAAGCCAAATAACACTATACTGATGTCATTACCTGCAGCAGCAAAAAAAACCAGAAAAAATACCATACATTCATATGCTCCAGTTCTTCTAAGCTGTTCTTTTGAATATGTGTCACAAAAGCTGATAAAGATAAAAAGACTGACAATCAGGTACTATAACAAGCAACTGCAGATTTTTCAAGGGAAGAATGAGCAATATTGATAATGCAGAAATAAGATTTCCAGCCTCAAACTAGGTAACAAACAGCTTAACTGGACAGAAGATATCCCACAGAAGGCTTGTCTTTTTTAGCTTTCTATTGTCAGATTTTCTGCTAGTTTAGATCACATAATTGATTGCACTGTCTGTCATGTTTTAAAGCAAGTAATCCACTTCTTAGAAGAAATTTTTCCAGATTTTTGCTATAACAAAGAGAATTTGATGCTCTAGGAAGTAATAATGAAATACTGTAAACCTTATTTCCACAAGCAAGGTGGCTTGGTGATTAGATGGGTACAGGCTGGTGGCATGAATCCAGGTAAAAGTCTGCTAAGAGTGTATCCATGTAAAATTTAATCAGTCAGTGTAGCAACTCAAGGGTAGCCTTATAAAATCAAAGTAAAAACAAAATACTAAATCTGAGGGGATTATTTCAGTCTTCTTCCAGAGTCCTAAACATATATTAAACCAAACATGTCTAACCACCGAAGACATACTTAAAATGTCATCCTTCTATAAGAAAATAGCAGATAATACTGCATAAAATGTTCAGAGGGCAGGAAGCTCAGGGTGCTATTCAATAATTCTTTTAAAAAGCCAAACCAAAGCAGCAGAGCACTTAGTGGCAGGCATGTAGTTTATGGTACCTGTGGGCTTTTCACTGAGCTGGAAATGCCTTTGCACACTGACTCGTCTGCTGGACCTCCAGCAAGCCATGGATCTGAGCACTGACAGCGCGCCAGGGCGGTCAGGAGAAATTTTACTGCAACTGTGGCTGGCTCTTTAGTTTTATACCTTCAGAAGACTCCAGGGCTTCACTCTGCCATAATGTTGGTCATTAACCATGTCAGGAAGTGATGAAAATTTAAAGTGTGTTGAGTTAGCCGTGGTTTTAGCTCAGAAGAGACAGAAACGTTGTCTTCAGAGAAGTTTCCATTTAGATTTCCTTGGCTGTCTCCAAAAAACAGCAATCTGTAGTAGTTGTTTTCTATTCAGTATATGTTTCCTGTAATTCTTCTTAGAGCAAAAATGGCTTTGGAATTATTTACACTAAGAAATACTCTTTTTTAAAGAGTTATCTGATCCTTGTGAGTGAGGAGAAATACAGCATCTTAGAGATGATCGTGGGGAAGGGACAAATGGAGGCATTGGGCCTGCTGTTGGTGCATAGGTCACAAAATAGATGGTGATGATAGGTCACAAAATAGACCTGTGGTTTTCCTTAAAAGAATTTGTTGGCATAGCCTTTCAAATTTGCTTTAGGTACAGTGATTATCAGAGCTTTCCTCCTCTGTTCAAAGTGGAATCTCTAGATTTTCTGTCAAAGGTCCTCTTTTATTGCCTCATTTGACTGCATCTTAATTAAGCAAAACTATGCACAGCTGTATATCATCTCAGAATTCTCACTTTTCTGCAGTCTCACATGATCTGATTCATTTCCTACTACCTGCTGAAATTAATTTATTATGTGAAAAAATGTTTTTCCCATGTTATTCCTTTGCTTTCAGAACACGTATTCACAAAGTGTGCAGGTTTCCAGTGGGATTTTGAACTGAGGTAGCATTGGAAAGACAAGTGATATGGCACTAGGGAGGATTGTTGTGTGTTACAGTATGCTGTGAATTTTGAAGGGGTCCAAGTCAAATGCTCTGAGAGAGAAATCCTTCACAGTTCCCCTGTTTTCAGATATAACAAAAAAGTGGGGTTTTTACCGTATTATTTGAAACATCGAAAGGCAACATTATTTTTAGAAGACATTTTAAAATGTGTCTTTATCTTCCTATATCCCAAAGCTAACAAATTACATAGCATGTCATCATCAGAAGATTAAATTAAATGGTCACTCAAACTTCATGCAACATTAAACATTTTGACTAACCCATATGTGTCACATCACATTTAGTCTAAGGAATAAAATCTGAAGTTTATATTTCCTCTTTAATAGCTAGCTTCTGTGCAAAATTTTATCCCCCCAAATGGCTAGATTTTTATTTCTGTTAAAATTCTAAAAGCCAGGCAGGGAATGTGTATATCTATGGTAAGACAACCTTAGTGCAAAGAGTTCCATAAGTGACAGTACCACTCAGCAATAATATGATATTTACAGAGAATGCAGTTGGGCAGGACTTTTTAAAAAGTTGCTGAAAAAGATGAGCAGCTCCGTGTCTGCTTTTCTCCTTTTTGCCTGGTAAGGACTCCTTTCAGATCCTTGAACATAATGGTAAAGCATGCAGGAGTGAATCATTACCCACAGGATTGTTAGACCTAGTTGCAGGCCTTTTCAACAAATTAGAAATATGCAGGTTGATGGAGTTGGATGAGATAAATACCAGGTTGCTGAGGGAGCCACCTGATGTCATAGCAAGGGCTCCTTCTGTCATCTTCAAAAGCTGGTGCCTGTCAGGGAAGGTTCCCCTTGGCTGGCAAACATCACCCCCATCTTCAGGAAGGATGAGAAGGAGGATCTGGGGGTTTGCAGGCCACTCAGTGTAACTTGATGTGTTGGGAAGCTTTTGGAGCAGATCCTCCTCAAAGTCATCTCCAAGAACCTGAAGGAAAAGAAGGTGATAGGGAACAGCCAGTGTGGGGTTTACAAGGACAGATCATGCCTGACCAACCTGATTGATTCAGTGATGAGATGACTGGCTCAGCAGTGTTCAATGTCTTTTTAGTGAGACAAAATACACCTCCAAAATCTCTAGAGAAGACAGAGTCAGACTTTTCTCTGACATGTTCAGTAAAAGGCAGCAGACCCAAACTGCAGCTTGTTCCAATAGAAGTCCTGTTGAGATAATTGACAGGAAAACAGTGATCAGTGGGATACTGATCCATTGCCCAGGGAGGCTGTGGAGTCCTCAGCAAGGACAATAATAATAATTATTATTCAGCTATTCAAGCTCATCTGAACAAAGCTAGGAGCAACCTGCCCTAACTTCGCCTTGTTTTGAGCATGGTCTTGAATCAGGTGATCTTCAGACATCCCTGCAAACAGAATTACTCCATGATTCTGACTTTCTATGGGAAATTAAGCTGTATTCTTGTCTAAGCTCTACATTTTTGTGGGGTTTTGGTAAGAATTTCTACATAATAGTGATCTGATAAAACAGGATAAACAAAAATGGTCTTGTTATTTCATAGCATTGTACAGTTGTAAGAAAAGAAAGAAGAAAAATTGTGGGGTTGGGGGAGGAGCAGGGTCCACTGCACTTTCATTTCTTGCAAAATTCTATATGTATTCTCAGTTTTTAGACAATTTTGAAAAGAATTGCTGCTTTCTGGACTGTGGTATCAGTGTGATGTAGGTCAGAGTGGTCTTAGTAGGTTTGTCTAGCAGTTTACTCAGACATCTTTATTTCATGATTTCTAACACAGCTGTCCCCTTCTACCCCATCCCTAAACACAGATACTCTCAAACTTTACTGCAGTGAATAGAATCAGAGAAGATAAATTTGGGGATTCTGTTTCACAAATGTTTGTATGTTCTCTGTAAGCTTCTCTTGCTGGCTGACAGGGACAATACAGGGAGGGGGTTTCACTGTTTTGCTTCTGTAGTTGCCAGGTTTGCTCTTCTGTCTCATCATTTGGGCTGAAAGAACCATCTTCCATTTGCAGTTTTCACATCCCTTTTTGTCACATCCTTTATCTTGCTCAGGCTCTGGGCAAATAAAATAGAGCATAGATGACCCTGCATTTGCTTCTCAGCTCATTTGTTGAGGCAGCATTTTTCTGCTGTGGGATTTTCAGCTGACTGGGAAGTCACTGGTCACATGTTGAGTCTGTGCCAGTGCCTGAACTGGAACCTTCTGTTCTTGTGTGAGTTGTGAAGTTCAAGTTCCATTGCTGACCTGCACACAAGGTGTGCCTCAGAGGAGAGCCTTTGAGCCCTCGTGTTTCAGATGTGCTTTTCACTGCTGTAATTATCAATGGAGAGCATTACTTCACTGCTCACTTAGCTCCTATTTTCCATCCTCATTCCTATGAAACCAGCTTGCCTAACAGGCCTATGCATCATCTCTGCAAATAATTCCTCATCTTTTGCATGAAAAGTGTGTTAGATAAGCAGAGATGTTTATTACAGCCATACAGTTTATAGATTCAGTGAACAGTTCTGTTGCTATCAGTCAGTTAATTGGAAATCATTCTTAATCACTTTGCTGTAAAATGAAAACAAAATTTCTTATCCATGAAATCCCAAGTAGGCTATTAGAGATACTGCAAGATAAAAACATGCTCAACATTCTTAGGCTAAAATTAAATTAGAAAGCTCTTTTTTTCCCCCCTTTCTCTTTCTCTTCTGTGGCTCTCTTCCATTCCATTGTTCTTGCAGAGTGGTGTATTCAAGTATTCCCTCCTTCTGCATGATGTGTTCTTCATCTGCAAACAATAGAGGGCCCTTTCATACTGGAATAGGTCAGCTTTTCTAGATAGTCTTCTTGAAGTACCCCAGGCAATTCAGACAGATTTAATCAAGCTCTCAGTAACTTACTTAATTTCCTGCTTATCCAGCAGATAGGCCATTCTTCTTAATTAAAATAAATGGGTTTTTTTCACTTCCTTAGAGAACAAAATATTTCCAGTTGTCGCTTTCTGTTCATGGCTGAGTAATTAACTCCCATCTCTAAGGGGTAAAGTGCCTCCTCTCCCTTTAGTGACCCAGCACACTCCTGCCAATGTAAAGTGCTTTTACATGGAACATTCCTGTGAATCTGTTTACAGTACTGAACAGATTTGATAGAAATTGGGATCAAACATGTTGGTACTTTTGGGGTGGCAGTGGGGTTGGAATGATTCAGTTCCAGCTTCCTTCCTTCAAGCACTTTGGAATGAACTTTACCATTACAGGAAACTTAATTCTTTTTATACAAAACCAAAAGTGAACAAGAATTACAAACTTGAGTTGCTCTCTGTAAATGCACAAAAGCCTCATTTCATCCTAGAAATTACAGCTGCCAGCAAGTGGCAGTTGCCAAGCTGGAGTTTTCAGGGCCAGCCTTGACAAAGAAAGCAAAAGGTGCAAGCCCAGCAGAAAAGTGAGGCTGCTTTCCTGCTAATTCCTCCCCTCCTGTATTGCTCAGCCCTAGGTTTTGTAGTGCTCTGAGTTGTTCATGCCATGTTTGATGAAGTCCCACATGCTGGGAACTAAAAGAGAGGTGGCATCATGCAACCTTACCCCACAAGTATCTGTAAGGATGAGGACTCTTACTACAGTGGGGATGCTGTACCTTTGAAAATACATTCTTTTGGGAGCACCACTATTGTATTCACCCCTGGGTCTTTCCCTAAGCTTGCCTTACTCTCTAATAGTCTGCATTATATTTTCACTTTAGTTCCTCGAGTCTGCAGTGTTTTAAATAAAACAAGTGGATTCCTAGTTTTCAGATGGTAGGATTCTTGGTTTTGTAGGATGCCCCTGAATTCTCATGTAATTGTACCAAATTTATTAACATGGTTAACTTAAAATCAACTACTAGATACATTCATTTCACTTTTCAGTGTGTAATTTTTCACTTTCACAAATCAATCAGCAGAATATGGTCGCAATTTCAGTTAGTAATAAATAGCTTAGAAAAAGTTTTTTAATTACTAACTCCTAGCAATATATGTAAAATATATGAGAGCAAACACATTGAGTATTTAGGATGTCAGCATATTTTAAAGGATTGATACCTCAAATCACTGTTAATTGTCTTTTCTTTTAGCACTTGCTCCTCTTGCTCAATTTTTTTTTTTCTTTTTCATCATTTATGGCCAAAAAATGGGAGAAAGCATGAAATGAAATTGATGGTCAAAACTTTAGTAGGATACTGCAGAATGACACTTTCTATTGCAAAAGTGGCCACCGACTTGGAATGTGAAAATAATGGATTTTCCTGTTGTATTTGGAGTAGAACACATCTATAACTGCAACATTTAATGTAATTTCCTCCTAAAGGAAATATGTCATGATCATATGTCCCAATCAAAGGGACTGTTCCCCACAGCATTAGCAACAGGCAGAGCTTTTGGAGGCACTATGCAGTGGCATTATATAAAAGTTAGCAGAGAGATGCAAATAACTGTGGTTTTTCTCTCCTTAGTTCATGACATGCCTACTTCCCTTTCTTGTATCTCCTGCTTCCAGCAGAGATTTCCCATTTTAACACGGAGTATGGAGATGGGTGCTCAGGGAGCTGAGGCATGGCACACAGGTTCTGGCAGTGTGCTTCCTGTGACTGCTTATGTCCATGTTCAGTGTGCTGGATCACATGAACAAATGACAGCTGAAATGCAGCTGAAGGAGGCTGCCTTCTGTTTTTAAGAGCTTCAGATGTTATTGTAACTTGTGCAAAAACCTTATAGTGTGAACAAAAGGCAAACATTTGGAAGAGTATTCTAAAGCTACATAGAAGGGCTGGACACATTCTATTCCAAATTTCAGGAGCAGGTATGAATTCCATTATGGGTGTAATCTTTCCCACATCCATTTTCATCTTTTTATCATTTTTAAAATAGATATAAATACCTCTAACTAGTTAGCCAGTATCTGTGAGGAAATCCTAATTTTGAGTCATAGTGAGTTTGATTTAAAGCAGCATGGCTCTGAAATTTTTAAATTAGTTTAAAGAGTCTGTACAGTGTTCATTTCTTCCTTACACCACTCTGCACAAGCAGAAAGCAGTCAATAAGAAAAAAAAAACCAACACCACCTTCAAAGGGATTTAATTGGATTTCTTGGAAATTCCAGAGAGGAAGGGGGTGTGTTGTGTGTTTTCTTCTGCATCTTGGAATAGCTGCTTCTTGAATTAGAGGTAGAGAAATTTTATTTCTAAGTAGAAAGGGACTGGAAAGCTCCTCTTGTCTTTCTGTATCCTGTTTTGACCATAGCCTCATCAATATGAATTAGATTTTCAACACTGTTTATATCTTTCAACCTCCGATGTATGCCTTCATATAAAAAGATAGATGATTTATAGAAAATATATTGTATTTGTGTTAGTAATATTCTTCTTGACAGCAAAGGCTGTTGTTTGCTGATATTTCCTAATGATTGGGAGTGTTCCCCAATTACTTGAAAAATTAGTTTACTGAAGGGAAGCAGAAGATGTCTCAGTGACATCCTACGTCAAGGCAGTTGCTCTGATAGGGAGATCAGCTCAATTAAAATCTTAATTTTGCCTCACTTGTCTCAAGGTCACCAAATAAAAGCAGTTCACTGAAGCAGTGTAATTGCCTAGATAAAGAATATATCTTTCTGAGTACACACTCCAAACTAGTGCTAATTTAATTAGCCAACCTTCTGATCTCTGAGGATATCAGTGAGAGTATATTTTAGATATCTGACAGAACAGAGATATCTGACAGAAGGGGCATTTTCTCGCCTGAGGTTTCTTTTAATGTGCTCCTTCATCATATATTAAAAGTGAAAGTAAGTATTCAAAATACTCATGGACATGCTTGTTCTGTATCAGATCCATGTGTTGTGGAATGGTAGAAATCCCTCCTCAAGTGCAAAAGGCAGTAACCTTGTCCCTGGCTTACCAGGGCTCCTCTAAAGAAGAGACACTCATACACGTTGCTTTACAGCTCTCACTGAGCTCTCCAGAAACCCACTGGAGTTCAATTAACTTGCAGAATATTCCTGACTCTGTTCTCCTGTGTGTGCCAGATTGAGAAGGCAGTAACAGCTGTATCAGAGGAGGAGGCCTAAGCCATCTGCACTCTTCAGATAGGCTGTGCAGCCCTGTGTGGGATATTTATTACAAATAATGCTGCTGTCCCCCATTTGCCAGGCAGTCAAAAGTCTGTAACAAATCATCTTAGCAGGCACTCTTCATACTAACCTGATGTGGGCTGTCAAACCAGGGATTCAGAATGTATTTTAGAACAGAAGAGGAGATACTTCTGAATAACTGTTGGCTAAGCACCCAAAAACATATGCCAGACATGCATTCTGAGAGACTGTGTGGTCTGTGTTCACTGCCAGAAATTGGTCTCAGCAGTGGATCCCAAAAGAGAGCTGTGTCCCTCCCATCTCAGCTGAATTAGCACATGGTGAGGGAGATGCTGTAGCAAGGTGCATTTCAATGGGTGTGATAGCATGGCTTTTCAGTCAGCCCCATCCCTGTGTATACTTCTCCCAGTATAGTATCTGGCAATGGCCAGCTTTGGAAGAGTTTGTATAACTTCTTTGTAGCTAACAGAAGTTATACAATGAACTTTTCAGGTCACATTTGTATAGAGAGTCTTTTAGAAAGATTCTTCTTGAAAACAATTTTTAAGTAAATAAGGTGAATTACATCAGATTTTTATTTGGGCATCTCAGCGACATAAAATCATCAGGTTTTTAGCCACAAAATGGACAGGTTTACATTATTTCAGAATGGTCCTGCTAGCATCACTTCCTTACATCTTTTCCTACAAGCAAGACTCTGAATGTTCTTGTGAATATATTTCTTTTTGTTTCAGAAATCCTCATGCACTGAGTTACTGCATTCATTGTGCTTTTGGTTTTGTCCTTAGCAACTGCTTAGTTTAATACTTTTTGCTTGAAGACTGGATTTTCAGTATTTGTCAGCTTAAATGTGTGAGAGA
This sequence comes from Urocynchramus pylzowi, assembly GCA_013397555.1. Lineage (NCBI taxonomy): Eukaryota > Metazoa > Chordata > Aves > Passeriformes > Fringillidae > Urocynchramus > Urocynchramus pylzowi. The sequence continues at coordinate 156,124 of VZRH01000071.1, read as the reverse complement.
TATCTTGCTTTTTAAACACATAGCTATAAAGAGGACAGAATAATAATGTTCACTGTTATCCCAAATACCTGCAAATTTTTACAAAGGACTTTCCTCTCTTTGTAGCTTGTTTACATACATATAGATGTTTTAAACTACTCTAGCATGGTTGTTAAATGCCTAGTTTTAAAATTTTCTTCTCCTTACATCTTTTGTTTGGTTACAATGGCTAATTTTTATGTTTGATTTTTGTTTTTAATTGTTGTTTGTATTGGGTGTTCTTCTAGAAGGAATGGAAAGATCGCATGCCCGTCTGAAAGAAAACAACTGCTGTATTGGGATTTGTTTTGTCTTCTGGCTAGTGGGATTGCAGTTAAAGAAGACATGTGTTATCTTAGATCACAAAATACCCTCTGAAACTTCAATAAAATGCCATTCAACCCTTTTTTCAGCCAAATGGTGCAGGTCTCTTGAGCAGAGAGTGGCTGGCTGTGTGTGACTTGTTCCCAGGGCAGTTGGTTTGTGAGCTGGAGTTAAAGGTAAAGAGAACAGCACCTCTGGGACTTCTTCCCACTCTGTTAGGGCCAAATTCAGCTAACCCAGCATGTTGCAGGGGGAAGGAATCCACACCAAAGCCTAATCAGCCATTTTATAAATGTCATTTTTGGCTTTGCATCTGTTTGCTCAATTAACAAAAGCAGGGAAAAAAATACAACAGAACAAACTTATTTTTGAACGACTGAATGCTTTTATTAAGGTCCTTAAAGTATTAGTATTTTTCTTAACAAAGAAAACTAACCCATATCACTATTTACAGGTTTATTTCAGAATTCACCTGAAGTTTGTGTTTTTAATGTTCCTAGCAATAACCAAAATATAATAAATATAATCAAAATATAAATATAACCTAAATATAAATAAAATAATCACAAAATAGTTCAATTGCTGTCAGCTTTGAAAAATAGTTATCAAACCTCATGTATAATTAATTTGATATTTAATCTCTGAAGTTTGAGTTGTAAAATTTTATACCAAAATTTTATATAATTTATGAAATTATGGTATTGTATTCATTATTTTCATCACAGAACTTGCTTCCTAGGAAATACGTGCTGAGAATTTAAGTAGTTGGGAAGCTGCACATTCATTTATTAGTCTTTTTTAGCTGCACATTATCTGCACAAATAGATGCAAAGGATTTTATCTACAAAACTGTAATTAGAGATTAATGAAAACGTGAGGTGCTATAGATGTTTACCAGAAATATTTAGTGTCCTATTGTATTTTGCCCTGTCTGAAAGCAAACCTTTGGTTTGCTTGATTTGATATAGAGTTGTTGCACTAAAACAAAACACTTTGTTTAATCTCTATTGATAATCCATCAATTTTAGCCAGTTGGTTGGAGTATTTTTTCTTTTCTTACCTTCTTTTTTGAATACTCAGACAGCAGCATTTGACTTTGCCATTGTATGTAGCTGGGCTTCTGTCCTGTGACTGGAGAGCACCCTGGTTAATTCTGGTTTTATTTTAATTCCCTCATGAAATGTTCCATGTAGAATTAATATAACTTATGCCACCTTATTACTTGATAATCCTCATCTGTTACTAATGAATCAAGTGATAGATTTCTTTTCCAAAGTGTTTCTAAATTATAGGAGGGTTGGGATAACATTTTTTTATTATATTGCGCTTCTAGATTCGTATGGTGTGTGCTCCCCTATCTCGTGTCTTCCCATCAGCTGTTTCTGGAAGAAAATCCTTGTGGTGTTTCAGCTCCAGGGAGAGATGTGCTGGCTAGTGAGCTGACTGCATCAGGAAATGTGCACTGTGTCATGCAAATAATTCTTACCACTGAAGAAAGACAGGGGTCAGTGGAAAGTCGAGATCTGCTTGAAGTCTTGACTTTGACACCTCTTGATTCAGACACTGTTGGGCTCCTGTTCTAAAATCTGGGGCAAGCGAGCTTCCCACAGCCTTCATCCCTTGCCTCCTCCAGTGCTGACCTGAACACACACTTTGTTTTTAGAAATCAAAGTTTCCTAGCCTCAGGAAATGAAGTCCACCCCTCATCTCTTAAAGCCACCATGGGACAGTTTGACTCACATGCAGCAGCCCAGTTGCATTTTCAGGATCTGCTAATATTTTCATTGGCATTCCTTACCTTGTCATATAAGTGGTGCTGAACAGCAAGGACCAGTGTAACAAAATGATGAGAGGTTTTGGGAGAAGCTCAGAGGCAGGAGAGGTAGCTGAGTGCTGTGCAGTTGAACAAGAACAGTTTCAGTGTTGTGATTGGTCTTTTAGCTTGGATGCAATGAGCAACAGAAGTGGTAATGTTAAACCAAGTTCCTGAAGCATAGTGAAATTATTGCTTCTTTTAGGTAGTAATTTAACGCACCATTTTTGATCTTGTTATAATGTTGAAGGGCAGTGCCAAACTAGTTGAGAAGCTGGAACTGCTATGTACAGCCAAAGCCCAGGAAAAGGCCCAGATAACACTTAAAAAACCCAACCCAGCCATACAAAAATTCCACACAGATCTTCAGCAGTGTGTAATTCCCCTGATCCTAATTTTTTGAATGCCTAAGGTGAAGAACTTTGTTCAGCCCTTTGTTTCAACTGTCAGTCACACACCCAGTTGTGGTGATGGGGCTGTGTGATGTGGTCCTGCTTCCTTCATTGCTTATTTATCTTCCCTTTATCACTTGCTTTATTGTGAGGTTAAGCAATTAGGCTTTCCAAACTCTGCCATTATTCTCCATGATTTGGTGACTAACTCTAACTAAGGGGAAGTGAGTTTTGAGCAACTAAAAGCCAAATCAAAACCTTTTAGAACAGGTTTTTTTTTTTCCTTATTTTCAAAATAAAGTAGCATTTTTGGGAAGAGTTTTTCCTTGGTTTCCTTCTGCTGTATGCCCCAGAATGTAAGTGTTTTTCTTTGTGTACCAAAACTACAAAAAAATCTGCAAAACAAAGCAAGAAAACCCAAACAACTCAGCTACATCACTGTATTCATGATCTTTTAAATTCAGAAGTTATGGTTAAGGATATGGCCAGCTAAAATATTTTGTGGGGGCAGACCTTAAAAACAAAGACGTGACAAAGGAAATTTTGGGGTAAATATTGTCATTTGGACACTTCTGTGTGTCTCTTAGGACTACAAAGTGCTTGGAGATCTTAGGCAAGGATAGCACCATCCTCAAGGAGGGCAGTGGAGGGGGGTGGGTGCTGATCTGTCTTTGGGACCAGAGATGGGGCACGAGGAAAAGGAATGGAGCTGCATCAGAGGAAGGTCAGGCTGGGCATTAGGAGCAGACTCCTCAGCATGAGGGCACTGGAGCAGAGAAGGGCTCACAGCACCGAGCCTGACTGAGTGCAGGCAGCGTCTGACAGTGCTCTCAGCACTGTGGTTTCCTTTGGGTAGCCATGCAACAAGCAGGGAGTTGGACTCAATGATCCTTATGGCTCCCTGCCAACTTGAAATATTCTATAATTCTACACCATGTATTGTGGAACCTAATACTTCATAACACAAGGTACTTTGGCAGTTCAAAGCTAAATGACATCTTAGGTCATCGCATCCAGTTTTCAGTGTAGGATTTTTCAGTCATGTTGACGATTTTATCAATTTAAGTCACATTGCTTGAAAGAACACTTTGCTCCTCATCTGAAGTTCATCTGTCCATCAGGACCAGTAGCTGCAGCAACAGTGGAGTGTCCTGTGGGTGGTGGTAATGCTACAGCAATGAAGCTCAGCAATCCTTCTGACATGGCTGACGGACACATGGAAATATTTCTGAGTGCCTAAGTCAGATGAGTAAAACAAGCTGTGTCTATAGCAGTGCACAAGATCTGCATGTTTGTTCCTGCTGTGTGAGTCAGGGTGTGAAATGCAGCATGTGTGTGTGCACTTTATATTGCAGGGAAGTTTTTGTGGTGGTTCAAAAGCATTCGAAATGTTTGCTTAACCTGGATTGTTCTAAAACCACTGTTGTGTGTTAGTCACGTAAATGTGAAGGAAAAATATGTTAAAATATAATATTAAAATTCAAATTAACTTATTCCTATTTTCAGTTAACATTTTATCAACTTCTATTTTGTAGGAATAGCATCTGAAATTATGTCAGAAAAGATAACCAGATGCAGATAATAGCTTACATTACATTAATGCATAGCATGAAAATCCATATGAGGAGAGAGTTAGCAGCTGTATGTATGCTGACATGCATTACAGTAAAAGATAATGAGATCAGTGTCAAAATGAAAAAAATATTGGCATTAGTACAGAAAAAAATAATTTCATAGAAGCCTTAATAAATAAAATGGCCTATGTAGCAATTGGTCTTCTTAATGAGGAAAGGTCTTCCCAATGACTGATGGGTAACAAAGTGACTTGGCACTTTTCAGGAATGCCTGATGCTGCACTGGTTTTCTATAGTTTATATTTGTCTTCCTGTTTTGAAATAATTTTAAAATGTGAAATCTTCTCATTTGAAATTTGTTATTGCTTATTGTGATTGTTTGACTTTACTCCCCATGGTGTTGGGCTATATTTCATCACTGGAAATGCAGGAGTTTCATAGATAAGTGGAAAGGTGTGCATTTTTTAAAGTGGTGCAGCTTTATTTCATGAAGGAAAGAGTAAAGCCATAGATATGAACAGTTGGTCTCAGTGTCCAGATTAGGAAATCTTAAGGGATTTTTTCATCAGGCACATGGACTAATTTGGGCACCCAAAATCAAAGGATGTGAAATGTTTTATTCTGAAAATCTTGGTCTGTCTTTAGTTGAAAGACTTCAGGGTTTGCATTTTTAAATCAGAAGCCTGAATTTGATTCTACTTCCTTTTATCTCATACATTTGCCTGTAACAGTACTTGGCGTGACATACTGTGAAATGGAGAAAAATTCAAAATAATGGAAAAGAGTTTTCACTTTTGAGGGCAAAATGGTTTAGGAGCTGGACTCTCAAAAAAAGATGGTTATCTTAAAATTTCTCTTAAAAGTGCAAAAAAAATTGTTGTTTCCAAAATGAGTGGGATTCTTCACTGTAATTCAACATAAACATTCTCATTATATTTTTCTTCTTTTATATATGACTACAATGTTTTTATTATTTGATTTGAGGTGACTCTGAGAATAAACATCTTCTGAGATGAGGTACTTTTGCTTTTGTTAGTTTTGTTGTTTCTGCTGGTTCCAGTTGGTATCTTCTTCAGAGCTTTATCTCAGTGAACGTGACCTGCCTCTCGAGCTTTAATTAGAAATCACCACAATTCTTTCTCTTTTGTAGTCCTGTTTTGCAGAGATGTTTTTGTAGGAATGTGTCTTTATGGTAGCATTTAATGCACTGTATCTTTCAGAAGTTCATTAGCTCTTTATTTTGTAATGAGAAGCCCACATGCACATTGCAAGTTGCTGCTTGCTGTTGCTGTACATGCAGACATTAGTGCTTTCTAGAAAACATTCATTAACCTCTAAGGTCTTGCCATCATTGTACATAAGTCATTCTCTTTTTACTATCTTAATCTCATAGAAGTTTTTTCTTAGAGATTAGGATTTTAAGATTAAGATTAGAGATTAAGGATTTTTTTTTAAACTTTGCTGTCCCTTTGATAGGATATGTGCTCTATATATGTGCAATTCATTCAAAAGAGTTAAAAGAACATAAGGCTTACAAAATGAAGCTCTCAAACTGAGGGAATTGCAGAGCTTTGTTTGTTTCTTTCTGTTTCTTTTTTCCTAATAAGCTTCCTTGTGCACATATATTATGAAAAAATTTCCTCTTGACTGTCTCCTCATAAAATGTACCAGTTGCAGCATGCTCACTTAAGTCACGTACTTTCTGTATTTTATTTTATTGTTCCAGTTCAGTATGTGGTCCAATTCTGCACATTGTTCAGTGCTGGTGTGAAGATGAAATTGTTCTATAACAATCATCAGTAGTACTGCAGTGTTCAGAATAGCAACAGAACTGTCTTATTGAGCAGTGAATGGGGTGATATCTAATAAGCAAGCTTTTGAGGTCTCTTGATATTAAAAATATGAGTATGTATTTAAATATTTTAATAGATTGTTTGCATATATAAAAAGATGATTCTCTGACTGGCTTTGAAGACGAAAAGTTATTTGGCAGAGAAGGAAGAGCATTCTTTATAGAACCACAGTAGGAAGTCTTCAGAGCTTCACAGAACTTTCATGGTGCAAATGTCAAAGGGCTGTGGACTTGTATATGCTGAGCCTTTTGCATGATTATCTGCATGAAGTGTTGTAAAAGTGAGGATTTTCATTCAGTACCACAGGCATTGAGATGAGATGATGAAATGTGTATTCATGTATCAAATTACTCCAAGCCTTTTTGGGTTTATAGATTTGGGGTTTCATGTAACCTTCTCAGATTTATACAATTGAACAGTTGGGGAAATTCTAGTTACTGCCACAGATACTTGTATAGTTTGAAAAGTTTATAGCCCAACTTTTGTTCCTTTTTGACATCAGATGTACGGAGGGATAGTTGTATCTTGCACATGATTCAAGGCCAGGTTAAATGGAGCTTTGAGCAACAAGGTCTAGTAGAAGATTTTATGAAGATTGATCTCAGTATTATATGCACTAGGTCATTTCAAGACTTAACATTAGTAAAACTTGTCTTTGTCTCAAAACATCTACCTAATATGTTAGAATGCCATTAATTTTGGTTCACACATGAGAAGGGTGATGTCAGTGGTACATATCCTTCTAATTACCCATCTCTTTTGTTTGAAAACATTTTGGACCATGTAGGAGATTATCTATTTCAGACGTATTTTGAAGAGGGTTGGAGCTTTATTAATATTGTTGTCTCTTATCTAACTAGTTGGTTATAGTAATAAAGATCAGTTTCCCAATATGTGAATGTAGCTTTGCAAATTTATAAAAAAATACCTAATTCCTCTTATTTTGATTTAAAAGTTGAGTAAAAATTCTCATATGGAATTGAATGTGTTGGGCTGACATATTTTCATTTTCTGCGTTGACTGTACTTTCTGTGTTTATTTTATTGGACAGATAGAACTGTGTATTGTAGAAGCTGAGTTGGTGCCAGCATAATATTCCCAATAAGTTGTTTAATCACTGAGCAAGTCTGCTTTCAAACTGGGCAATGCGCCCATTGCCAGTGTGCAGCACTGGGTTAGAATAACTCAACAATTACACTGGTTGTGTTTAAAAAGCATCCTGACTCAAATCAGCTGTAACTCTTGGACAGGGTAGTTAAGTATGCCAATAATTTTTTAACATCATCAGAGAAGAACTTTCATTTTTTGTTGGTCTCCAGAGGCCATCAGCACTTTTTCACCCTAAGAGTTTGTTTTAGCACCGAGGAGAATTTTATTGTCTTCACGATTTCCCCAGCCTCAGTTGGCTTACGTTGGAAAAAAGCAGAGCTCAGAGTTGAGCCTACATGTTTTTGGAGGAACTCAAAACACTGACTGGTCACATGCCACATAATTTAAACAAATATATCACAAAGAGATACATTCTTGATCATACTTTTGTTATGAGTTGTGAAGAAAATATTAAAGAAAGGTTGTTTGTGATCTGTTCTAAAAGTGTTTCTGAAATACAGAAGAAACATTCTTCCCTGTCTGTGTGGATAACATACCAGATCTGAAGCTGGTATATCATTCTGTTTTCTAAACAGTAAATTAAAGAGCCGTCTCTACTACTTGCATGATGTTTTGGGGAAATCTTGCAACCAAAGATTCTGTCTTTTATTCCAAAATCCAAACTCCAGATATAATTATGGAGAAAAGGGCTGAGGAAGCAAAGTTAGCCTGTTTTATTTTGATTGGACTAAAAGTTTAGACTTAAGTTCTCTGTGGTCAGGAGGCTGAGATTAAAGGGTCTGTAATTAGATTCAATACTCCATGTGTCTTAATGCCCTGAAAGGCCAAACCCTGTCTGCAGGCAATGGTAGCTGCCAGGATCATCAAAAATAGTCCACAGATGCAAGTGAAAAGGAAATGATGCATGCTTTCTCAAATAGTTTGTTCTTGCTTGTTGTGTCTTGTTTGTGTAAAAAGAAAGGATAGGAAATCCCTCAAAATATCAAGAAAACTGGTAGATCTTGAGGTTGAAAAGAAATTGTTTTACTTCTGGAAACAGATTGCCTAATTCTTGTAGGTAATCCTCTATATTCAAGTCATGTTTCACTAGTTTTTCTTTCGCTCCTCCTGTTTTCCTCACATTAGATCCAGTGGTACCCAAAGCAAAATGGGTTATTAGATTTCTGTGGTTTAATAATGTGTGTGTGAACAGAGAAGAGTTTTCTTCCCCAAAGTCAGAAGAGGACAGGTGAATCTTTTGATTAATAGCTTATACCAAATAATAAATAATGCTTTGTTTCAAAAATTTTCTAATTTAGGTTAATAGTAATGAGCAAAATGAAGCCTTCCTTTGGCTGGATTAACAGTGGAGGGTAATGTGGCTGGGTTTCGTGCTGGTGGCCTTGAGCAGAGGAACGGTGGCACTCGGTGGTGCCGTGTTCCCTGGCCCAGCTGCTCAGCGCCAGGGCTGACGGGAGCGGCTCTGGACCACGCTCTGAGTGCTCCTCTCTTTTGCAGGCAAGTTAAAGATCAAAATAAGAAAGTAGCAAATCTGAAGCACAAAGAACAAGTGGAGAAAAAGAAGAGTGCACAGATGCTGGAGGAGGCCAGGAGACGAGAGGATAACCTTAATGACAGCTCCCAACAGCTCCAGGTAACATGGGAATTGAATTAATGCAGTTGGGATAATGAGCCAGGCTCAGCTGCCTGGCTCTCTGCTCTACCTCCTGGTCTGTTTCCATAGCTCTTACCTAACAACTTTGTTCCTGATTGTTTAAAAGGACACATCTATCCTACAGCATTTCAAAGAAAGCAGCCTCTCTCAATTGCCTTCATATTTTACTCAATTTTCATAAGAGGAAAATGTACTTTTAACTGTCAGCTTGGTTATGAAGTGCATCATTGAAATAATTATATCAATTCCATATTGAGATGGGGTGTGACATTTCTTTCTTCTCTGCTCTTCTAACAGCCTTTTTCTTTAGCTGCTTTGTCTATTTTCCCAGCTGGTTTTACCTTATGCTGATGTCTTTTCTTCAGTAAATGAAAGGTCACCAAGTAAGTATTCTTAGAGAAAGCTGGAGTTATTGTGGGGTAACTGGAGGACCTTGTTTTCTATGTGTAGCCATCCTTGTTTACCTTATGAATTCTTGGTGTGTTTTCTGGTCAGTTGCCTTTAGTTCTGAAATGATTATGCTGCTGCCCCACAGAGTTATCTAGTTACCTCAAATCTGCCCAGGCATAAGAAAGTCACTGGTATAAAAGCAAGTCAAATATTTCTCAGTGTGCCATGTGTTGAGATTAGCTGCAGGAGGTTTATCAAAAGGTAAGTTTTCAATTGCTGTCATAAAAATATTAAACTACTGGCGTGGAGTACAACAAAGATACCATGATGCTAAGTGTGGAGATAATAGACATTTTTGACTGTGTTGTCTTTAATTTACAAAAATAATTTTCTTTTTGGTGAGTGAAAATAAACATGGAAACTGCACCCTACCCTGTAGTGTTTCATTTTGTTAATCTTTAAAGAGCAAGCCTTTCTTTGTTTTCTTTCGTTATCCTAGGTTAAATCCTGTTTCTTTTCATCAGCCACATATCTTAATACATCTACAATGAAGACACAGAATACATCCTAAGGGTTCTCTAGTAAAGATAAATTCTTTCCTTATTTCAAACAGATACTCCTTTACTTTGTTCTGTGGGATGCTGGGGGGATGATGTCAGCTAAAACTTTGAAAGACCACAGAAACACGTGTCCATGGAATGCTCTCAGATGCACCATTTTGTGGCAACTCCAGTCCTGTATGTACTGGGCAATGAAATAGTTAAGTTCCAAGTGTATGACAATGATTTCATAACTGCAGACCTTTACAAAAGGCGGGAATGTGGGATTTCTACATCTGCTGATGGGTTTTGTGGCTGTAATGCTATGGCAATTCACAAGGCTCTCGTTATGGGGCAGCTATGTTTAAATAGCACAGTCCTCCTGGTGTTAGTGAAATGTCTTTAGAAATTCCTAAAACTACTACAATATTTGGTTAGATTTTTAATCTGCATTTCAGTAAATCTATATTTCAAGTCTGAAAAGACAGCTGGTGCTTCACGTTTGCCTTGCAATCACATGGGTGGTGTATTTATTGAATGACACCATTCCATCAGACCATCACCTTTGTTTTTATGTAACACTCAGATTTTGAAAGGGATGGCTTCCTTTTCTGGCTCTCCCCCCCACTCCCCAATTATTTTTTCCCTTATAATTTTTCTGTCTTCTTCACCTGTGTAATACACTGTGAAAAGCATCAAACTTGTTTTTTCTCAGCTTCTATTTGCATACTGAAACCACTTTTTTTTTTTTTTTAGAAACAGTAAATTGTGTAAAATGTTTGTACTACATAGCAATGAACAGAGAGTGATATTTCAGTTACTGAGAACTTTAAGTTCTGCTAAAACTATTTAATACCAGTTTCTGGTACATCAAGGAGATGGTACAGCTTTGGTGGTAGCAGTGAGGCAGCTTTTGCTCAGGAAAAAATGGAGCTGCTGTATATCAGAGTTCTTTAAGAATGTATAGCTTCCCTTCCCTTTATAAGTAATTCTTACAAAGTGTTTGAAGCAGTTGAGAAATCATAGATATAAAATATGAATAGCACAGATATCTTTACCTTTTTCCATTCAGGTTTTCCAACTAGAGATCTCTGTAGAGCACTACATACTTTTTTGCAGTTTGCTTATGTTTTGTTTTATTCTGCACTGGTGTCTGTGCTTTCTATATAATTATATGCAAGTTTTTCTGACATTATAAATAGACATTATTAAATGCTTTAAATAATTTAAGATTGTAGTGTGATGTGATAGTCAACATTGAAGTATGCAAGTTAATATGGTATTAATGTTACTTGATTTTACCTGGTGCTTTTCCTGCTTTTGTGAACATAATTGTCATGTTTGGGTGGGCTCTATTTTAGAGAGCCTTTCCCCATATTCAGCACAAGGCCGAAGGGAATGCTTTTATTCACAGATGAAAAAGGTCTGTATGCTCTAATGAAAATATCAGGTTAAGGTAAAATATGGAGTGTTTAATGACAAGTGACAGGTTCAATAAAAGCTCCTTCCTTTAGAAGAGCCCTCTGCTTATAGCCTCCCTCTCTCAAGGACTGCAACATTTTGGTTTCCTGGAAGTAAAATTTACCCAGGACCACATTTCAGTTTGTTAGTTGTGGAGACCTGTCTTCTCTCTAGACTCTTAAAGGGCACTGCCTTGTAACTGATTAAAAAAAAATTAAACCTGAGAGGGCTGTAGATATTTAACATTTTTTTTTTTATACAACCATTGTTGGCTTTGGGGTCAGGACACACAAGCACCAATTTCAGATAATTTTGTTCTTGGTGGTTTTGGCTGGAATTAATAATAAGACATTATGAAATGCTTAAAAATATATGATCTGCATGTTCTTCAGTTGCCCGTCTGCAATCCAGTCAAATAAACACGCTCGCAAGCACACAGTGCCCTGCTCTCCTCTCTGTCCCTAACAGGCCTGTGGTTTCTTTCTTCCTGAGTCCAGTAACAAAATGTTCGTTTATTCACAGAGCTCTGATGATGGAAATTTGGTATTTTTGGGAGTGGGGGAAGAATGAAAACCATAATGTCTCAATTCTAGTGAGATGGATAAATGGCTTTCCAAATTTGTCTTTTCCTCCTGGGTTCCCTTAAACCACAACTCTCCAGAGATCTGAGAGGCTGACTAGTGTCTGGTCTATAAGCAGGATAAAAAAAACAAACAAACTGTTGGGTTGGAGTAGAAAATTTTTGCTTGAAGTGACTAAAGCTTGGCTATTGTGAAAAATAATTGATATGCTGTTTAGTCCTAGAAAGGTAACATTTACTGAAATTTCATTATACTTGAATGAATACTTCAAGCTGGTTTCTGAAAGAAAGTATGTATATTTTCTTGTTTTATCACTCTAGCATCTTCTGAAGTTTTTCCAGAACTTTCAGAATATCCGTGCTGTGGGTTTGTGTGCTGTTGAATCTGTGTTGCAGCAGGTATCCATCAGTCTCTAGTTGCTGCTGACAAACTGTATGTCCAGATGATGTGTAAGATGTGTTTGAGTGCTTTAATGAACAACTGTAGAGAGCAAGTAAACTTATTAGTTCTTTTTTTCTTTTTCTACACCCAAGTTTAAATTATTTAATGTATATTCATAATCCATGAATTGTAGATGCAAGTATATGCTGTTTGTTTCTTGTGATAGTGTATTTCTTTTATCATACTGGAAAAACCTATCCTTCCAGTTGAAAGAGCTCTACTTTTAATAAAAACAAATATGCAGCTTTATGTTCAGTAATGTTTTTACTGTGATCCAGGTGAAGCTCAGTGAAATGGATAGATAAGCAAATACCTTCTCATCAAATGAAACTTCTGAATTCATTATATACCAGCCACAATGCCCCAAGGCTGCCAAGTGTATTAGAGGCATTTGGACAATGCCCTCAACAACGTGCTTTAACTTTTGCCAGCCCTGAGTTGGCTAGGAGGTTGGGCTGGGTGGTTGCTGGAGTAGCTTCCATCTGCAGTCATCTGTTTGGTTAACTGTTTGCTATGAGGCACCACTGCATGTGCACACAGTCAGTGCCAGCACCCAAAAACCTGAAAACCCAAGTGGAGCCCAGTACATCTAAGCTTAAATTACTGAAGAATTTCCTCTTGGTATGCTGTGATTGGATCTTGAAGGTGGGGTGGATGAAGTTTTTTCATCTCATCTCTTGACAGTAATACTATATGCCATAATGAAAATTGTATTGTGTTCTCTTTTGGCTATTAGTAAAGCAAGATTATGCTTTCCTAATTATTCTCTGAACTTGCTTTTGTACAGTGAGTACAAAATTTCTGAAGAAATGGTTAAAGTAAACGTTTCTAAGCTTAAAGTTTAAGATCTTCTCAAAAACTTTCATCAGATTTGAAACAAATTGGTTATGCTAGTTAAATATGTTAGGTGTTTTCCTGGGATAAGTGACTTTCTGGTGTGGAGTTCCTGGCTAATTTCTCTTCCATATAAACCACTGCCATCTCAGATTCCAGCCTTGCCTGCCAGATGAGTGGAGTGTACAGCTCAACATGTTACAGCCCAGAAAACAGTCAGCTGCCTGGCAGAAATCGATTCTTTGAAGCCATCTTGCATCTGCAGGGTTTGTTCCAGAGAGCTGTCTGACATGTCAAACGTGTATCTGCTCACTGGGCTCAGATGCACCTTTGGGAATTACTCAGATCAAAATGTTCTTTTCCTCTCTCTTCCTCTCCCAGTCCTTTTTAGACATTAATTACATCATGGAGAGGTTTTGGCCTCCCTCCTGTCCCTGGGTAATTCCCTGGGCTGCCCTGCCTTGGGGGTGTTAGTATTCCCTGGGCGTGACCTGGTGCCATCAGCACTTCCACAGTTCAGGTCTAGGCCATCCTCATCCTGTCCTCCAGGACAGAGCTTATGTCATCAATTGCTGAAAGGATACCAATTCACTTTGCAATTCATTTTCAAATAAATTTTTTAGTATTTTTTGAAAGGATGAGTTTTTCTTGTCAGTTACCAAGTAGGATGAAACTTAATATTGTTACATGTTCTCAATAATTTAGCTAAATGTGGTTCTGAGGTAATGTGAATCAGTGTTTTACTGTCTGCTTCTCAGTGTTATATGTGACTTTTGTTAGTGAAAATGCAACAAATATGAACAAATACAGGCTCTAAAGATCAGTTATACCTCATAAAAATGTAACTGAAATAATTGTATGCAAAATTTTCATCCTATTTTATTTGGGCAGTGGTAGCCAATGGGTAGTTTTGGGATCAACTCACCCTCCAGCTCTTTCTCTCAGAGATTATGTGACAGCTGGCTTTTCATTACAAACAGGATATACATATGCAGTAGAGACACCAATATGCATCATGATTCATTAGTGATGTAATATTCCAGTAGGAATTTTCATTTCCATCAGCTTTTACAACATGTTACAGAAAATACAGTGTTCACAAACTTTTCATTCTGTATGTATTTGGAAGGTTGTGATTTTCAGCACAGTGTGTTGCAGTGTGTGTAGAAACAGGCACATATTTAACCCTGGCAGATGCTTTGAGAAAAGCTAGCTCTTGTTCTGGTCATGTCATAGCCCTCTGTCAAGAGAGCTTTTTCTTATCTTTCCTGGACGTCTGGGAGAAGTTCAAAAATTATGACCTTTTAGCTACACATTTCATCACTTAGAGTGAGGGGAGGTTTCTTGAGGGGAGGTGAGGAAGAATTAATTTGAATTGTAGCTCTTTTTTGGGAATTAAAAATCATAATTAGGCCCTTCTGGATACATCTACTTTTACAGCATAGATAAGGCATGAATGATGAATAGGCAGCCTCACTTCATTATATATGTGTCAAATACTACAGTAATTATAGACAAGACTCAGTTATTCTTCATTTGTAATGCTCTTTAACTGAAGAAAGGCTTAGATATTTTCACAGAGTTAGTGCCTTAATCATTTTTATCATTCAGCAACACAGAAACAGGACTGAAAAGTTCATTGGACAGTGAAGGAATACTGCACAGTGCTAGAAATCAGTGCATAATATGAAATAGCACTATTGTGACATTATATTTTCATGTAAAAGTTGCACTGTTGGATTTCCATCCCAGCAAGAAAGTAGAGCACATAAAAATGAGCTTCTGTCTTACAAAAAAGGTTTCTCCTCTTTTCTGTATTGAACTGATAAAGTACAATATGGATTTCAAAGGAGAGGCGTGAATATTTACTAACAGATTGCCACAACAAGGTAAGAAAAGTGTCTTGACAAACAAGAACCCTGCAGCATCTGGTCAGATGAGGTCCTGTTCCTAGAGAGATCAGTCCTTTTTGTCTCTTATGCTCTCACATGTGTGCCTGGTGGACTCTGCAAGACAGTAGTTCTCCATTTACTTAGAGGAAGCTCATCAAGACAAGCTTTCATACATGTTAAAACTTAGGAATATTTCCCTGGGTCTGTTTCCAATACCAGTTTCCAACTTGTCCTTATAGAAATCTGATAGCAATTTCCCCAAAGAGCTGCATACAAAGTATATGATAGTAGGGGTGACTATTAAAAAAAAAGTTTATATTTACCTCTCTCATTTCTTAGTTTTCTTGGTTGGTGCATTAACATTCTTAAAATGTGAGCTGTGCTCCACAAGCAGACTCTGGGGACAGTCGTGTCTCCAGTTTTATTGAAGCCATTTTTTTGATGATGATTTGCAAGGTCTAACTAACTTCATTTTTGCTCATGTGTGAAATGTTGCATGCTGAAGCACCAACGAAAAATATATACTTTTGAACATGGAAAATGATTTGTCTCAAAAATGAATTGTAGAAAGAAGGTGCAGCTTTTTTCTCTGTCTAAAACAGAGTATCACAATAAATGCATGACCTTGTTCTTATTTGATATGTCAGTTCTTAGAGAGACAGAGTCTGTAGTTCTACATAACTGATGTTTATGACATAAAATCCATTGTTAAGAAATGATCTTCTCTTGTGTCTGACCAGGAGAGAGTGCTTCATTCAGAATACTTGTTACCATAACATTTACAGAAAGGAAGTTTGAAGGGCCCTGGCAGTTATAATGGAGAAGCATTTCTCTGGATAGACATTTAGCCATCTGCTCTATCAGTTTTCACTTTATGGCTTGGTTTAGTTTACCATACATTTATTATGTTCAGGTTAGATGAATTCATTGCTTTCACATCTTTAAAAAAGATGAACCATTTGACTTTGTCTTCTTACGTAAAGTAAAAATTGGACAGCTCTACGGTTTTGAGCAGACAGCTGGAAAAATTTCGTGGAAGTCACTATTTACAGCTAGCATTAGGCAGTCTCCCAGTCATCCCAGTACTTCCCTTAACTTCAAATTGAGATTTGTAGTGAGAGAAAGCCATTATATGGCCTGGGAGTTTTTAGTAGAGGAAAGAAGACTCCCTGCATCCTAACATTTCTTGGTGATCCATCAGGAATATTATTCCCCAAACACGCTTTCACCCAGTCTTTTCTGCCGAAACACGATGTGTCAGTGGAAGATGAAACCTGCAATTTGTGCTCTTTCCTGTTTGGCAAAGGGAAGGGTTGGTACCCTTCATGATATGCCAGAAACTGAGTACAGTGAGGACTGCACAGCTGAATGTGTGCCAGCAGCCTTAACCACTGGATGTTTTTTGCATAGGCTTTTTTCCCCAAGATTAGTATCTGAGTTCAAACTGCTTTCCTAAAAGCTGTCAGGGAGATTAATGGATCTGTTGACAACATGGTGTGGTTCCTGTGAGGAGGTCTCTCTTGAGAGTAGAAAACATTGAGGGCCAGATTTAAGCAAAACAATAGGAGCACATTGGAGGGGAAAAACAGCTCTCTTTTCATTTTGGTGTCTTATTTCATGAGCCTGAGAAATGGTAATAAATTTGCATTTTTTCCTTCTTCTTGATTTTTTTTCTCTCATAAGGTTTTTTTTTTTACTTGCTGTGTTGAAAGTGGTTTCTAACTCATCTCTCTCCGAGAATAAAAATGCCCAATTGCCATGGCTCATTTCATAGTCTCATTGTTTAATAAAATTGCTATTCTGTTTTATTCTTCTTTTGCACAATAGAAAAAGAAAGGGAGATAGGGCGATGATGGGGACTTCAGAAAAAATTGAGAACTTATTTTTAAAAAATAATACATGTGGATTTTTTTTTTTTGGTTCTATACTGTGGGAACAAATACTCAAGCATTTCCTTAAAAATATTTCCTCTAATTCATTTCAAATAGTACTAAACCTAATTAATTTCATTCTAAATCAGTATTATTCTTTAATCTTGCTTACTAAACTGCCCAAATTTGTATCACCCTTAAACTATTTTTTCTATGTCTTAAATTTTTCTCTTTGTCTAAAATTTACACATTCTTAGGAGGTATCAGGACAACTGCTCTTACTGTGATGTGCAAATATTAACTGGAATTGAGACTTAAGCAGCAAATCGTGTTCAGAACTGACAGAAGGTTGTAACACACTAAAAGTCAGCACCAGTCCTTTCATCTCCTTAGTTTGGTTTGATGTGCACTCAGATCTCAGTGCAGGTATGGGAAAAGCTTAACTATGTTGGTATCACTTAGTCTGTGACTGAGGATTAAAGGAGGATGATACTAACATTCTAGAAGATGTCTGTAGTCAGTTAAAATTCATCAACAAATTCAGTTAGAACATTATGTTGCTTTTGTTGCTTGTTCTGAATTCTTCCTAAAGTTGGATAATTTTGGGGTCAGATGATTTTCCAAAGGAGGGCATGAAAAGCAAGGAAACAAAAGCTGAAGGAACACGGTGTCCCAACAACAGGTATCCAGGTGCTTCTAGAGCACAGCTAAAAAATGGCTGATCTAATATTTTCTGTAAATGAGACTAAATTTTTGTGCAGTTCCAAATTATATTTACTGATTTATTCAGGATATTTAAATGAAAGATAACCTATGTAGCTTCACAAATATCTCATAACTGGAACCCATGGATCAAAGAGCAGGTGAAATTCAGCATAAGTATATATTTATTTATATATGTCAGGAGAAGCAATCTTAAATATATGTGCACAAAGGTGGGTTCTGATTAGCTCTGTTACCATAGGAGAGCGGTCTCAGAATTAGAATAAATAGTTTTATGAAAATGTTATTGGTTAGGAGGACTATTAAAAAGCCATTTGAGAAGTATCAAACAGCAAACCAGAGAGTGCTGCTGTGCCACTGTGTGCATGAGCAGTGCATTCCCCCTCTGAATGATGTGCAGTGATGCCAACCATCTACCAAAGAAAAGGATGTGGCAAACACGGGAGAGGTAAAGGCAAGGAAGAAAATAGTAAACATAAAGACAGGCTTCTGTTCAAACAGATATTAAGTGAAATTAAATTCTTGAGCATGGAAAAGAATGAGTGAAGACAAGAGCCAGGGAGTACTTTTTCCCACTTTGCAGACTGAGAATAATAGAGGATCATTTTGGAATATTTGGGCTAAAGGGAAACAATAACTGTTTTTCCCATTCCTTTGAACTAGTTCAGGCTTTTATAGAAACAATTGGAATTTTCATACAAAGAAGTGAGAATCTCTCAGAATGTGAAATGTTTCCATTTTCTCATTCTTTTGGGTTTTAAGCCAATTAATTTTAATGGTGATTTTTATGAATGTTATATACTAAGTTGCCTGTTTAAAGCTACGGTCAGTGTAACGCTGCAAATACACAAATGAGAAGCTTTCATCTTCAAACACCTTTTTTCAGTATTTTTAAGCTCACTGTTTTCTGATTACATTACTATTTAATTGTCAAATTTTTACATTTTCTGTGCTGTATTCTATTCTCATCATCTTCAAATGTATCCTTATTCTCTGGATACAGTGGAACAGCAGATCAGGCATTTACTAGTAAAGATATTAAGAACAGCTTTTAATATTTTAAGCCAAGCATTTCCCTAAGTTAATATGTCTATTTCTGGTTCGTAGCTGAATCCATGTTGTACCAAGGCAGATCTTCTCCTTGAAATTGCCTTCATTTGGTTCATCTGACTGTCAGGGGTATTGTGGGTGCATTGGGGTGTTCCTGGATGGCATGAAAAAAACAGTGATAATTTATTTCTGATGGGAAATTGTTTTACTGATCTCTAGTTTGAAGATGGGGAGAAAGGGGAATATCTTCATGGAGTGAAAGGGATTTTTTTTTAGCTTAAAATGTTTTGTGGTTAGGTGTAGGATCTTGATAGATGGCTGCTGTAAAGGAAGCAGTTCATAGCTGAAATACAAAAGCTGCTCTACTGTGATGTACATCAAAGAAGAGGCATCAAGGGCTAAAATCAAAAACCAGAGATGATTGCAGGAATTCCCTTCAAATTTGAGTGGAAGAGATTCAATGGGATCAACTGCTCAACAGGCATTTCCTCAGTTGTGTTTTTATCAGTAGCAATTTTTGTCCAGTATTTATCTATGAAAAAGAGGGAAAACAAGTGTTCTTTTATGGCTGTCCATGTGTAGTGCTCTGATGGTTTTGTCTGCTGAAGGATTAAAAATGAGCAAAAAAAAAGGTAGGTCTTGTGACTTGTGATATATTAGTACAATGATGATGACAGGACTGACATTTACAAAGAGAGCCCAGGCAAATGAGGCTGTATCAAGGGAATAACATGGGTTTGAGCTTCGTGTTAATGGTGCAGTTAGTTAGAACTGCTGCTGGATTTTTCAATAGTCCCCTATCAGTTTAGGAGCCTTGAGTCATTGTATTGATATATGAGAGAAGAACAAATCTTGTTACAGTAGCATTTCTCCAATTAGCCTCTCCAAAAAACACGACATGTCCCCAAAAAAAGAAAGACAAACCAAATAAACAAGAAAACCCACAAAGCCCCGTAACAATTAGAGATATCTATTGCTTTTGCTCACTTCAGGTCATTTTCTCAGCTGTATTGTCAGCTTTGGGTCCCATTTCAATAGTCCGTGCAGTGACCTGCTGTGGTTTGATAGAAATGTTGTCCCTCTAGGTTTTAAAAACTACAAATGTGGTAATTTGCAACAGCCAGAGCAAAATGTTAAAGCTGCTGGCACCCCGTGCAGCTGCTAAATGGTAAACCTGGTTGTTAGTGTTGGCAAGGTGCTTGAGTCTGTCTGGGCTGCTGCTAATGAAAAGTGTCTGTACAAGCCCCAGATTTATAACTGATTGCTGTGCTGGGAGCACCAAGCTTGCAGCAACAGGAAAGAGGTGTCAAAGAGATGGCAACTATCAGGAAAGGATATTGCCACTTTCCCACAGGAATAACCACTGCTGCCTTTCCCTTTCTGGGCCTGTAATAGTGTCTAGAACTGTCCTCTTTCTTCTCCTTCTTTCTGTCCTCCTCCTTCAGCTAGTATTGGTGAGGATCCTTTCTTAGCATTATCACAGGCTCTGTGTTTGACTCTGCTCCTGATGCTGAGCAAAAGTGCTTCGTGTTCTGGAAGTGCTTTTTGAAAGTAGCACACCTGGGTGTAAGATGTGGTGTCTTGGAAGGAAAAGGTGAATGGCTGGAGTTATTAACACATTTTTGTATACAATTTAACAATTGTCAGCCAATAATAGCAATATGCATGACTTTTATTAAGGCTTTCATGTGTATCTAAGAAAAAGACAATGTGAAAGATTAAGCCTTTCTTTTCATTAAGTTTTCACTAGGTTTTTTTTTTCCCCCTCCCATTTCAGTTCCCTTTCATTTAAATTAGATCAGTTTGTAGTAATGTGTGTCTATCAGGTTATTTTCTATTGCACTCTATCACTAGAGTTGATACATTTCTTTTCCAACTTTCATGGGTTTGGGTGGGTTTTTTCCCATGTAAATATATTTTTGTGTGCATCCTTCCCAAGTACAGAAAAGCACAAATTTTTGTTGGCAGCATCATTCATAGTCCTGCATCACTCTTGAGTATTTTCAAGGGACAGTATAGTTGAAACTATACTCCAGGGACAGTGTAGTTGAAACATCACTCCATATTCTACCTTTCTATTTAAAAAGACAATTTCTCTGGCCATTTCTCAGAAAGTGTTGGTTTCTGTACAGTCTTTTTTCACCATGCTAATTTTAATGGGCTGGTTATATTAAAACCTATCATGTCTAGAAATAATATTTATCCATTTTTTCTTTTCAATGTAACTATATTTTTGTTCTTCCTGTAACTGATGATCCACAAGTGCACACAAACTCTGGATGTACACATACTCTCTTTTTCCACTGTGCTATTCTCAGAAAAATGTACTCATCACCTTCTGCCTTTCCTCATGTTTTCAATAAAGCATATGCAGTGTTGTGGCCAGCTTTGGTTGTACTTCCCTCTCAACTCCTACTGGAATTAAATTCTTCTACTGCAGTCTTTCTCCTTTTGTCTCCTGTAGTTATTTTTCTGTATTTATGTAACTTGTCAGGCTTGAATTCCAATCCATGTGTCTTATTTGGCAGATACAACCTTCCAGATGCTGACATATGTTGTTCTAATGACATAATCGTCGTGTATCTCAGGTCTGATCTCCAAAGATGAGGAAATGTTGATCAAGGAGCTCCTGCTTGGCAGTTTGTGCCTTGTAGCTCTCAAACTGCTCCTTTCATTCAGCAACTCCTGATAATTACATCTGCTGTTGCTGTGCTTACAAGAACCCCTCTTCATTTCACTCTGTGAGGAACAGGGACTTCATATAAACCTAATATTTGGATATACTCAGCTTCTGCCTAAGAGCCAGAGAATTCCCCATCACAGATAACCCCCAGTACATTAGGTCTTTAATTTTACCATTTGGGAGCACCAAGACAGCATTAGCATCTGTGGTTATTGAAACTCCACTGCTTGTTTGTGCCCAGCAATGTATCTTGTAGCAGCTTGACATGGTAGTTTGTCTCTCTGCTACTTTATTTTCAGAGTCTCTAGTGTTGGATCTGTGTTTATTTGGGGTTTATGCTACGTCTTGGTACCAAGCTATACTCTACCCTAAAGGTATTTCCTTCCTCAGGAGTTTACAAACTCTTCTTTCATTCCACTTTTCAAGCAAATATGTTTTGGAGGTTTGGGGTTTTTTTATATTGCCACTTTCTTCAGGAAATGGTAATGAATTAAATGATTTTTTGTGGACATCTGTTACTTTGAATGAGTTGCAGAAGGACCCCAAACACTCCTTTTGAGCTAGATTCTGTCATAACTTCCATTTGGGTTTTGTACCATGGGGTTCTGGCCTTCAGTATTTACCTGATGTGTGTTCTTGAACACCCAAAAAGTCCCAGTATTGTCTCATCAGTGTGGGAGGTATTTCCCCATTGATGAGTGACAGTTTTGTGTGCTTTTCTTGTTCAGAGACTTGAAGCAGTAGATCAGCATGTGGAACTGAATGAGGGAGATCCACCATGCTCACCTGGGCTTTAAGGCCCTATGTTTGTTTGCTCCTGAAATCAAGTGAAACTGTAATACCTCCTTTTGGTAGCACCACATTGTACATTCCCTTAGGACCTTCTTAGGAAAATATGCAGGGTTTTACAGATATTTTTCAGAGAAAAGCAGACATTATTTAACTAACTGGTTTATTTTCACCAATTTTCCTCTTGTAAAGAGTAGGTATTTGGCACAGTATCTTTCATTCTGGGTTCAGTAGTTCAAACAACACTGTAGAAACCCACCTTCAATAATTTTGTGACTCTTTAGGCATCTTTTGGTAGATTCCTGAGATTGCAAACCAGAAGTCCTCAGTAATGGGCTGACTATAAGTAGAACCAATTTTTTTCCTTCATATTTGGCTCTGGTTATGGCCAAAAAGAGGAAGCAAGGGAACTTTATGAAAGATTTTGAGAAATCTTTGAAGAAGATTTCAATTTTTCATATTAATTAATTAATCAGCATGCACTTTAGAGTTACAGTTAATGAAGCCCTCATATTTTTAACTGGGAAAAAATCTTAACATTTGTGGATGGACTGTCTCCAGATGTTGTTGAAGAATTTGCTGTCTCAAGATCTAAAGATTGTATCCATGAGGAAGCTTTAAGTAGTACTTGAGGCAGCTGACAGTCCTGAGTTCCCACGTTCCACTTAGCCAGTGGAAGGTCAGTTCACAAAGGAGGGGTTTTCTTCCTAGGGAGAGTTTTATTCCATCTAGAATGGACTGAGATCATTAAGTTCTTTATCTAGGTTATGGCTTCTTGAGGAAATACATGATAAGCAAAAGCAATAGTTCACAGCAGTAAGGGCTCGTAATGATGTAATGATTTCACTGTTCACAAAGTAATTGATTCCTTGTGCAAAACACTTCCAGTATTGCATTCTTCTCATCTGGTCTATAAAAGTACACAGTGTAAAATGTGCTCCTGCATTATTTACAGGGTTATATGATAAAATTCTTTCCCTACCTAGGTGATTCTCTCGTCCTAGAAATATTTTCAGCAGTTAAAAGAATAATTTCATTGTTTTCTCAAACTGTTAACTAATCTTTCCCAAGAGCTTACTAGAGAAATCCACCTTAATTCCAAGAGTGAAATTAGGCCATAAAGATCTTTGTGAGTGTAGTTCAAGACATGGTTGTGAAGTTTGCCAGGATACCTCACATTTAATTGAACCTAAATGAAAGCATGTATCCTATTTCATGCACTTGCATAAAACTTCATGGCAGATTACACATCACATGAATGCAGGATAGATTAAATTGATACATCATTTTAGCATGCATCACTTGGCCATCCCACCACTTCCTTCCTGAAGTGAAAGAAAAAGCCCAGAAATGTGCATCAGTCACACCACCTTTTCCTTTCAGGCTTTCAGACAGGCATGGATGGAATTAGTTTTGGATGTGAATCAGCAACTGGATCACAGCATAGGTAGCAAAAATTTTTATTGTGCCTGAACTTTTAGCGCTCCCACAGTGTCGAATGGGTTTTTCATTTTCTGTGTGCTGCCACCAGTGAGCATAAAGGCAGAGCTGTCTCCTGTATCCCAGTCTAATTCCATCTCTGCTGTGCAATCTCATGCACTTGGGATGCAGGAGGGTAAGGGAAGGAGGGTCACGGAGGTGTTTGGGTAGATAATACACCTTGAAGAATGCAGTAACTGCACAGGTAAGTAATTTTTTCTTTCTGAGTAGCCATCTGTATAAGATTCCTGAGAAGAGGCTGTCACTGTTTATCATTCTGATATTTTATCAAAATACAGGAAGATTTGCCAGTGGTGTGATGCTCAAAGGAGCATCACACCAATGCCAAATTGGTGCTTCCTACAGTGACTGTTCAGAGGAACAGTCACTGTAGGAAACATGTTATAACTGTTGTTAAAATTGATAGAAGATTTTTTCCAGAGTTTGATTCTTATCACAATAAATGTAGAATACTTCATGTAATGTAATTAAATTGAGGAAAGCAGCAGCAGCAGCACAGGTCAGCATGTGCCTGTCATGTTTTAGAGTTCAGAGCCAAACAGTTGGAAGAACATGATGGTGTGTCAAAAGGCTCACTTCACTTTTATCTGCTGATACAAGACAGCAGCTTATACTTAAAAAAAAAAAAGTCATTCAAATACTTATCAGTCACAAATCAATGAGCTAGAAACAAAATAATTCTTTAAGAGTGTTTTGAGACTATGCTGCACTAATGGAGGTGCTACCTGACTAACCTGCTGCTCCTGCCAGTCATTTGTGTGGTTTTGTCAGGTGATTACACACATCATGACACTGTTAGAAGAGTAAAATTGCACATCTTTTAAATAGGTTTGACTGAGACAGAAAGGAAAAACTTATACTCAGACTTTTCTTACTGGGGGGGTTTTTCGTATTAAAGTTCACCATTTGTAGGCAATTCATTCTAAGTCAGCCTGGGTTTTTAACTTGTAAACCTCTTTCATATGTGTAAAAGTTTATGTATTATTTTAGGAAAAGTAATTATATATTAATATAGATTTTTCAAATGCAGGTAATGTGGCACTGTGCTTTTGGTATCTCCAGTTGTTCTTCCTCCTGCCCCTCAAGCATTCACCTGTCTGAATAGGGCACTACATAGTGTCATGTTTAATACAGTGTTGAATTCACCTCTGAAATGTTTGCCTGGAATGAAGAGTGGATATACCTGTGTGTTAGAATGTTTAATTCTGCATTCTTATTTTAAAGGAGTTTCCATTTTAAATGCCGCTGTTCAAATGTACAATTCCCACTTGTGTTAATTGACACAGGGAACTACACATTCACCTGACTGGCCATGGATGATAAATCAGGAAGTAAAGTTCATAATTTCTCTGTAATGCAGATAGGCAAATAAATATTTCCTATATCTGAGATGGCTACTATTCCTTGCACAACTTTTTGTAACCGTGTTGTTCATCTTTTTGATGAGACTTCATTTACGCTTATGATAACCATAAAGTAGTTTTTGGAAGATGTTATCAGTGTTCCTAAAAGGTTCTGAAAATCTGAAAACATGTTAAGAAACTCCTATTTTTGAAATGTAGCTCTCTCCATTTGTTTCTTTAGAAAACAGCAATTACTTCCCCTGTGAATCCATCTTGCAAGAAATCAGAAAGCTGCTCTGCTTGCAAAGCCTGACAACTCCTGCTGCCTGTGCTGGTGGCTCAACACCAGCTTTGCTCTTTACCAGGGCAGTGGGGCCAGATGTCCTGCACTAGTCTGATACAAAGCTTTGCATCTGTGCTTGAACACTCTCATTAAAACAGTTTTGAGACAGTCAGAAATGGTTTTCATACAACTGTCTTTGGGGATATGGGCCTAGAAAGCAGGAATCAAGGAATAAGTCAGATTCATTTGTTGAACTCCAGTGACTAATTTTTCATTATGAAGGTTGCAAGGACAATTTTTTTCCAAGTCAGTCTTCTTTTTCCTTATTCTTTATATGGTACAAAAGAATTACAGTCCTAAATACAAAAGGACAGAAGCCAAAGGGGTACATCTGACAAGGAGCAAAATCCCAACAAATAAAGGCATTTTTGATTCTTCCACTGCTACTGTGATGGCTAAAAAGCCATATATTAACTTCAATGTGCATTCATATCTCATTGGAACCCTATGATCTAAACCAATCTGCAAGACAAGAAGTGCAGAGATCTTCCATCAAGCTGCTCTCTTGTGGTGGATTTGTTAAGCAGCCATGGTCCAGGGCATTCATGTATGCACAGCCTGCTGTGAAGCCTTCTGTGAAGCTGCTTCTGCACAAGCAGGAAAGACACATTTATTTTCCTTGCATGATTAAAGTTGGAAGAGTCTCCTTTTCAAGTAACAATATCATTATAATATATATATATATTAAGTTATGCTGCTTGTAGAAACCAATAAAACGTATTTTTTGAGGAGCAGTAAGTTTTCTTCAGTGGTCTGAACATATGAGGCACATCTGAACTCACAGCTGTGAAGATGTTCTTAATCAAAGAATAAGTTTTTAGGGAGTCTTAATATTTGAAGGTCTGAGATTCAGACAGCCCAGATGAATCATTCATATTTTCTAGCAGGCCTTGGGTGTAAAACTTCCTTTAAGAATTAATCTGAACGGTGGAAGACTCTGTTGGGTCAATGTTTCCTTTTCTCCCTCTTACCCTGGAAATGCAAATTCCAAAGTGTGATGCTCTGTTTCCCTTCTTACCACTCCTGCTGCTGAATGTGCGAGCCAACAGGCAATTCTGAATGCCTGCCACCTTCCTGCCACTTCTGGCCTCTCTGCTTCTTCAGAGCTGCTTACTAATCCTTATTTTCCAGCAATCCTTGCTTCTCTGTGCTGTAAAATCTGACAGGACTGTGGTACAGCCACACCAGACAAGCACTCCTGCTTTGAGGTCCTGGTTTGCTGGCTTTCTCCTTCTCTTTACTGCGATCTTCCTCTTACTCCTGCATCCCTTCATCATTCTTTCCTTTGTGTGAAGATTATTTGCCTGAAATTGCACCTTGGGAGGGAGAAACACATTTTGGTTGGCTTAAAACTTGGTTGGTTAAAAGGCTGTACTTCCAAACAAGTCGTCTTCACCTGGTCTCCCGTCATTTTCCAGGACAATCTGCGTAAAAAGGATGATCGGATTGAAGAATTGGAAGAGGCACTCAGAGAAAGTGTTCAGATAACTGCAGAGCGGGAAATGGTGCTAGCACAAGAGGAGTCAGCCAGGATCAATGCTGAGAAACAGGTCTGCAATCTTGTAAAGTCACTGGTAGCCCTCCTAGGAAAGTAACCAGACAGTAAAGTACTAATATCCCTGCTTCCTGAGTGAAACACAGCTGGCTTTCTTTGATGATCCTGTTTGTCTGTTCCACTGTCAGGTAACAGAGCTCATAAAATCTGCAAAGCCTTCATAGTAAGTTGTATTTCATAGGTTAAGATTTTCTTGAAATTAAAATCAAAGTATAAGGTATCCTGAGCTTTTGAAATATTGGTTTAAGTAGTAACTCTTCTGATCTGTCTTGCTTGTCAAAGCTGCTTTCCTGTGTGTAAGGTATACTTAGATTCACTGTTCACTGAATGTATTTGAAAGACAATGGTTTAATTAGCCTGGTTGTGTTTATGGACCCCAGTCTCCTTGCACTTGCAAAACCACTGGTTAAGAAAACAAATCCCTTGGCTTGGGCCAAGCATGCACACAGAAAATACACACTTGTGTACTGAAGCCACAAGTAGAACAAAAATTGATTTTGTGCCACTGATACTCTGAAGAATCATGGACATGCCCAATTTTAGCTCAGGTAAGTATACTCTAAGTTATGAATAAATCCACGAGATTTTGATAAAGCTTGTGAAGCAGTAGCTGAAACTGGCACTCTTCATGTTGTGAGCCTCTTCAGTGTTTTTCACTGTTCTGTAGGACAGTAATTAACAAACAGAAGCATTTGGTCAGTTGCATTTCAATGGAGGAATCTCTTGTCTTTGTTATTTACTTAAGAGCATTTCTGACCAAGTGCACTTTAAAACATTTTAAGAGGTTTTTCTTATCATGTATTCTTGTATCACCGGTGTTAATGAAAAATAAGTAAAAATCCAAGTTTTCCTGAAGATAGCAATTGTTTCTCTATGAGCTAGAGCCAAGCTCAGCTGTTTGCTGATAGATGTATTGAGGATAATTCTGGTTGCTGTATTTTAAGGTTGTAGACAGTGGGATGGAACTCACTTTCAAGAATGCATTCTTTCCAAACTTCTTGTAGCCTTTAAAAAATTGCATTAAATAGAAATGTTAACTGAGTAGTGCATGCCACTCTGAAGATTAGATCTCTTTAAAAGGAAAAGATATCTGACAAAATATTGAGTTCTATGATGAGGCACAAAAGTAATCAAACTTTTATTTTGTGATATTTGTGATATTATTTTGTGATTTGATGCCTAGGATGTTTTAATGTTTTATTAATTAGTTACAAGACAAAGTGACCATTTTTATATTGTTTGAGCACCTAGAAGCTGGTGCTCAAAGAAGATAAAAAATATATAATCATAAAAATATATACATATAAACATAAAAAATCGATTGTTGGAATTGGGTGTAACATCTTAAAAATGAGGCAAGTCAGGGAAATGCATAGCTGGAAGATCAGTAAACCATCAGGGTGAAGAGACAGATTGAGAAGAGAGGAAGAGAGCCAAGACAAGTAAGATTTGTGGGTAAAGGTTGGTGGAATATGGTAGATAACATAAAAAGCATAAAAAAGAAATTAATTTGGATGTAGCAGTGCATACAGAAGTGAGGAGGAGAAAGGAGAATGGAATGAGAGGAGCAGTAATGGAACAAAAAAAGTTAGCATCTACAACAGCAGTGGCTTACTGCAACAGATCTAAACTGCCACCTCAGACCAGCTATGGTTTTTAAAGTATGAACAGCAAATCAGCACAGTGGAAAAGGAGCTGCAGACTCTTGTTCCAGTCAGCACTGGGAGACCTGCTGTGCCCCACTTTGTCCAACAGGACTTTGGTCTGGTATCAGTTCAGTGCAGCCAGGTAGATTTAGAGTGGTGGCAAGCAGCTGTTTTTCCAAGGTGCAGAGGAGACTTCCCTTCAGATGTTTTCCAGTGCATTTTCCATCAATTACTTTTAAAGAATGCCCTCTTTGTTTTATTATGTCCTGTGGAAGTTCTTTGTAGAATTTTGAAAGACAAACACAGGTAATATTAGAGTTTTAAAATGCAAGACTACATGTTCCATATACTATCAGTGTAGTTTGACTACACTTTCACAAACCATATAATAGGTTATTAATATTCTTAGACCAAGTGTGAGTGATGTGTGCAATTTTTAAAATGTTGATGTTGTTCAAACTGACTGTAATTTGCTTTTAATTGCATGTTTTTTCTTTCCTCTCCTGTTTATCTTGTTTTCTACCATTCTGCCACTTCACTGCCTGTCTGAAGCTTTTTAATGAATCAGTGCATGAGCTCAACCATTTTGGCTTTAGGTGGTTCAAGGTATGAGGACAACTCATTTGTGTGTGCCTCTGCCCCAGTACTTTGTGTTGTTACTGTAGCCTCGTCTTGTGTAATCCTGCCCTCCATCATTTCATGATGTGTGGTGTTGTGCTATTTTATAGGCTTCAGATTTGAATTACAGTGTCCACAAAGCCACCCTGGATTTCATGGCTCTCATATATCCCTTACAGATTAAAATATTGCTCTCTTTAATCCAGTGTTTGAAAATATCCTGTCAGTGTGTATCAGCTGTGAGAGTGGGTAACTGTGTTAATACACAGTCTGGGTATGCAAGACGTCTCCTGCTGACTAAAGCTTTCTGGTTATTTCACCATTTTAGACCTGTTCTTTCTTTCATCTTTCTCAAAAATGAAATCAGATGTTTCCTGCTGGGAGCAGTGCCCCCATTGAACTGGGCATAGTTTTATTATCCCTACTGATCTGTACAGCAGAAACCCTGCCATACAGAAAGCAGATGAGGCAGTCTTGCATAGATGGGAAGCTTGAAAGTTCTTCAAGCCTTTCTTTCTAATAATAGTCACCTGGTTTTGATGGTGCACCTGCTGAATCCTCTGTGTAGATACCGTTGTGAATTGCTCACAGCTGTGGGTTCTGCAGTACTGTGGCTGGGCCCTCTAATTCAGCCCTCTGTGTGGAAGGTCAGAAGATGTATGCAGGCTTCTTTGTTAGTACTCCCATAAGGCTGAAGGTAGGATTTCTCAGATAAACACTTCTGTCATAAAGGTTTTTTATTAGACATGGTAAATGTAGATTCAGACACTATTTCTGCATTAACCAAATCTGAGTTTATTTTAGAAAATTTGTCATTATGTTCCTGGGGGGGAGGGGGTGGGAATAGAATTACATAGAAGTTTTTCCCTGCTCAGAAATAGAGCAGTAGTTTTGCTCCCTAAGAAAAACTGTTGGAGGTTTTCTTTGAAAAGAGGCCCTGTCTTGTTCACAAACCCTTCCACTGTCCTGGTGCATCTTACCATCCCTTCTCCTGCAGCAGGAAGCAGCAGGTTATCCTTTGTATGAATTGAGTCCTAATCAGAACCATTCCCAGGGCAATGCTGGAAACGTGCTTTGATCTTCATGGAAGAGTGGGACCCTTTTTGTGAAACACAAGTTTGAGTTCTGTGACTCAGCGTCAATCAGTAATTAGCAAGAGGTTCTCAAGGAGCACAGCAGTAGGATTACTGGCATTTCTAGCCTTCTTTATTGAAGGGCATAGTTCATAAATGGCTTCTGATCTAAGATACTTCATGGTCCTCTTTTTCCTTGCTCACTTTCATCCCCATACTTGAGTTCACATCCCACCTGTTTCCCCAGCCGAGTTCGTTCTGGGGCTGTGTTGGGAAATGGAGCAGTGACCTGGGGCAGTTTGGTAACAACACTCTCATTTTTTGAAGGGATTTTTTCATGTGAAGCACTTCACTGCCCTGGTTCATGAATCCCCATGCACAGCTTGAGGTACATCTGAGGAAGTGTTGACCTGTGTGGGCAGGACGGAGAAGTGAAGGCAGGAGTTGCTCGGTATTGTTACTAAAAATATTCTTACCATAAACTTACTGCAGTCTTTACAATGGGCTCCTGTTTCTTTGAGGGAAATGGTGCATTGCCTGACCACAACATACATTTATCTAGCTTATTTTATTTCCTTCAAATTTAAAAAACAGAAGATTTTAGACATCTAAATAACATTCCTGCTGATAGTAGTACAGCTCTGTTCTCTCATGAATATCAGCTCCTGCTTCAATGCACTCTCTGTACAGTATCAGCTAACATTTAACTCCTTACCCTAAAATGTAATGGCAAATAAGCACATAAAATAATGGCCACTACATCATCATTCCTTCCTTCCTTAAGTAGCTACTTAAACTGAAATTTTTAGGTTGGCAGTCTGATCTTGACACCTTCCATCAACTTTTTTTGAAGGTATGGTTTGCAGTGGTTTGCATTTTAAATGAGGTCAAGTATGTCAGCCTATAAAGAGCTGTATCTCTATTCATACACTGTGTCTTTTTATCCTACACAGGCCAGATTTTTCTATTTTCCTTTTTTTAAGGAAAATATAAAAGACTGAATATTGTGAAAGTAATGTATTGTTTAAATGTATTTGCTTACTCTCATTCCTTTCTCCCACTGTTTCTATAAATTATTTCAGCAGGATTTAATATTATTTCAGGTACACATTACATGTAAAATATGTTGATAACAAGACTCCTGAAATGCTATATCAGAAATGCCTATTTCAAAATTGTTATTTGTTTATTAAGGAAAAATAAAGATGAAATAGGTTAATAACTCAACCAGAACCTCCTTCACAGTTCTCTCCCATTTCCCTCCTGTAAATACAAGGTCTGCAAGGGTTTGAATGTAGAGTAGAGCCTCCAAGAACCTTTTGTCTTATCTGTAAGTTACTGTACTGAAATCCTCACTAAGTTTTGAATTGTATCTGCCATTTGCACTTCTGTCAGAACACAATTCTGGTTTTAACTTTCTAGCAAATATTATTTAGACTACAATTCATTGTAAGAAAAGAATAGAAACTACATTTACAACAGATTTGTCATATATTGGATGCTGTCTTATCAAGTACCTTCTAAAAATGCAAGATAAATTAAAACACATATCTTTTTTGCTGAGCATTCTGTTACTGAAATAGATTTGAAATACTTTCTCACATATTTTGAGAAATAATTGGAATTATTTCACAGCACAAATTCTGACACACTTAAGTTACTTTCTTAGTAACTTACAGGTCCCTGTAAATGAAAAATATAAAGTGGAATTTCTCAGGAACCAATAATCTGTAGATGCTTTCTGAGCACCACAGAAATGTCAGAGTTCTGACTGTTCTGTAATACAGGCTGGACAGCTTGCTTTTAATGAATGTTTTTGTCTCTTCTTCTGTATCTTCTAGTGAGAAATTTGATAAACTTAGAGATGGGGGATCAAGGTAGTAATCCAAAGTATGGCTTGGGGGTGAAGGTGCTGGAGGTTTTTTTTAAGATTTTTCTTGGGAGTTTACATTTCTTTGGCTGAACTTCTCTTGAATATCTGCTGAAAAGCTCTTTTCTGTAAAAGTCGGCCAAAATCATTTTGGCTTTTGAGTGTGTGTATATATGTACATGTGCAAAGTAATTTGAGTACTTAGTTCATATTAAGTAAAATTCTGTGCTAAAAATGTATATTTTCTGTGCTGAAAATGTATATTTTATTTTACTGATAAACATTTTTAGGAGCTTTTTAAGTCAGTGTCAGCCCAAAGTATAATCTTACCATTGTTTTCCAAGATATTTACTTCATTCTTCTGTCTGATTGTTCTGCTTTGGTTGGAGAAAGCATTTTGGGTAACTGAAGTTCACTGGGCCCTGTCAGTGAATATGTTTGCAGGAATTTTTAGGAGCTCTGCATCTCCCTAACGTTACTTCTTTTCCCCAGATATTTAAATGGATTACATAACCTTTTCCTTTAAAAATACACAGATTTGTACTGAGTCACACTCCCTGCAAGGGAGAGGTAATTTGGTGTGTAATTCCCTCTGCATTCAGTAATGTACCTTTAAAGAGGTGGAAGAGTGGAATTTTTTCTGTCTCAGTTGTGTTCAGCTGTGCTGAGCTGGGGGCTTGGGAGGGATTTTTATCTCCAGATGGGAAAAGTGAATAGAGAGAGAAATGAATAGGAAATCATGCCTAACAACTTTGAGGCAAAGATATTTTTCTAACACTATAGACAAAAAGAAAAACAACTTTAAAATCTTTTAGAATCATAGAACTGTTTAGGTTGGAAAAGACCTCTGAGATCATCGAGTCCAGCCGTTAACCTGATACTGCCAAGCCCACCACTAAACCCTGTCCCTAAGCACCACATCTCTACCTGTCTTTTAAATTCCTCCAGGGATGATGGCTTTGTTTTTGTTTAATTTGTTGCTCTCATTTAAGGTTGCAAAGTAGTCAAAATTTGATGACTTTCAGGAGAACTGGGGACACTGAAAGCATAATTAACCTCTGTGCAAAATATACATTGAGCATTTCTCCATATAACTCACCTTCTCATTAATGAAATGAGAAACACTGATGAAAAATGTTATATATAAATTTGGTGCGAGTGCTGATTTTAAGGTCATTTTGTCTGTATTTTTATCCCTTTTTATTGTTTAATAGATAAATACTGATTTCATGTTATGCCTTTTACTAAGTCAGGTATCCCGGACAAAGCTCTGTCTTGGCATCTCTCTGCCTGTTATATTATTTTCTTAAGCACCTACCTCTAGACAGCATTTTATTTGTTGTGGCTCAAGGGAAAACCAAATTCTTGCAGATTTGGTTACATTAATGCTTGCTTGTAATTGTGAGGACCCATGCAAATAACTTGTGTTAATATTTGTTTAAGCTAGTCCTGTGCTTTTTCAATTTTAAATTCCTTTTCCAGTTGCATTCTCTGTGATCTTAAATGCAAGTGTGATACAATAATATGTAGGTTAAGGCATTAGAAACACTTATTAGACTTGAACATTAGATTCATATATGTTCTTTTTCTGACATAATTGATTTTTCCTCCAAATCCATGAAGTGCAAGAATATAAATTGTTTTCCTTTCCATAGCATTCTCCTATATAGAAAAACACAGAAATCTGACAAGCTTGAGGTTCATTAAATTGAGGATGCCTCTTCATTTGAAGTATTTCCTACTCACAGAAAAACTTCCTGACTTCCCTGTACTGCTGTTTACCATCAGATTCCTTCAGACCCCTCACTGAATTTCAGCCTGAATTCATTTGGCTCCAAATAGTGGAAGTTCTTTTTATTTATTGTAGTTAGGTTCTGCTACTTGCATTCTGTTAGCTACAATGCTAAAGATTTGCTTCCACAAGTTTGTAGAGGTGGAAACTTTGCTGAGTTTGCCAATGAGACTGTGCTTCTTCAGTTGCCACATGTTCAACCTTCACATGGCAGTGCATGTGCTTTCATTTATTTATGTTCATGATCCTTAATGTCTTTTGGGAAAAGAGTGTTAAAGTTGTATATGGAATCAGCATAACGTTTTTCACTGCTTGTAGTGAGTTAATACATCATACAAGATTTTCTCTTTGGAAAATCAATCTGTGCTATATAAATTGACAGTCTTTGCTGTGCTGTGTAGCACAGCATTAAATATTTACTTTGAATATTATTCAGTCAGGTCTAAACTGTCTGCCATAGTGACATATCCTAGTTAACCTGAAACTGTCTAAAATGCAGCAAAATGGAAATCAGCCTGGTCTGCAGGAAGCTGGTACAAACCTGCTGAAATCCTTGGGCAGTTAGTCTCACTTCTACCTCAGCAGCAGTGATGTAACCTAAGAAAGAGCAATTTATTTTGAAGATGGCCATGTTTAGAGTTGTGGCTGGAGTATCATGATTTAATCATAGATCTAGAGAATTTTGTTTGGATGTGATAAATTGTGCCAAATGAGCACAACATGTGCAGGGTGTGCTTCGTGTGCTGCATTCTAGGGTCTCTCCCTCTGTAGAGATTTTTAAAAGGTGATCAAAATCCAAGTTTTTTTCAAGATAGATTATTATTCCTAGTGATTGCTGCTGTATTCCCAAGGGTTGGGAATT
This sequence comes from Urocynchramus pylzowi, assembly GCA_013397555.1. Classification (NCBI taxonomy): domain Eukaryota; kingdom Metazoa; phylum Chordata; class Aves; order Passeriformes; family Fringillidae; genus Urocynchramus; species Urocynchramus pylzowi. The sequence goes on along the minus strand of VZRH01000071.1, from coordinate 121,530 downwards.
GCTAGCCCTGGAAGATAAACACAAGACAATTTCCTGAGACTATAGATCCATGTAGAGTAGGACAGCTTCCTTTGGTATGGTTATGTGGATTAAAAAACATAATGAGAATGTTTCATTGATAATGGTTTCACTTGAGGAAAATATGGAAATAGAATTGTAGCTTGTTACACTCTTCAGATACCAGTGACTAAAACAGATTTATTTTCCTCAGTAGAAATCAGAATTTAGTTTTCACTTACTTTTTTCAAGGCCTGACTCAAATATTTTGTTTGTGTTAAGCAGAGGCAATTATTGTTTCTTTCTCAAGAGCTCTTGTCCCAGCAGTAGGCTGTTGCTTATTTATGTAGGTTATAGCCCACATTTAGGAGATACAACTGTCAAAGCTACCTCCAAACATCCTAACAGGACACAGCTGTGATTTACTGAGTCCTGAAGGCTGAGGAGTTTTCTTTTCCAAACATCTGTGAATCCTGATTCCTCTTTCTTCATGCAAAAACTCAGCGCTCTCAGAGTATGAGTGAAAAAACCTTAATGAATACTCAAGTAAAAAAGCCCTGGACAGAGACTTCTTTGTTGATGTTTGTGTGGCTTCTGCAGGAGGAACTTGGTTATGTCAGATGTCTGGTCAATCTCATTAGTGCTCTTCCTTGCCCAGAGCCATCAGTGGAGACAGCAAGGAGCAATACAGAGCATTAACTCCTTTTTATTATCAGATGCTATTTTTATAATGAAGTTTTTTGTTGGGAGACCAGCTCATGGAAATAAGAGACATCAGCTGTCTAAATATCTCAGTTTCACAGTGATAAGAAAAATTGCATTTATCTGCAGTATCCTGCAGGTTTTCAGACCATGGGCTTTTGTTCTCTTTATCTTGCTCCTCTCCTTTTTCCCATTTAATAAGGTAAGAATGGAACAGTGGCACCAGTTCTATTGAGCTACCAAGACACTCTGTTTTATCAGGGATGCTGAATGTACAAAATCCAAACTACCAAAAAAACAAAGGCACAAAGACTTAAGAAAACCACATAGTAATGTAAAGAAAGACAAAGTTAATCCCTAAAATTACTGCTGTATATTACAGATGTTCAAAAGACCCTGCCTTTCCTCTGGAGAACTGATAATCCACCAGCCATTTTCACAGCTTCAGTGCAAACTCCCTTCTTACTGCAAACAGAAATTCTCTTCTTCTCCACATGCAGTCTGCCACAGTCCTGTAATGCTGCACACAGCTGACTTTGGCAAAAGGGTGCTGCAAGTCTGGCGTGCCCTTTGAGATGCAGGTAGAAGTGATGTATAGAAACATCTTAATGACTGCATCCTGTGCACTGGTGCTGAGTAAGAGGGGCTTGGATTGAAGCCAGAGCTCCAGCCTGTGTGGTGGGACAGAGCCATCCTGCTTTACCCCCCTCTGCTGTCAGTGGGGCAGAGCTTTCTGCTGTTCTGTGGTTGAGGGCTGTCCTTACCTTACAAGTCAGACATTACAGTATAATTTTACTGAGGGACAGGAAGATTTTTCTTGTTATTTTTTTTACTGACTTATCTCCTTTTCCTCTGATAATTTTAGCTGTAAAGAAGCTATGCCTGACAGTTTTCCCAATATCTATAGGAATTTGAAGTTTGTTCCCTTAATTCAGGATAGCCAAGAGTTTAGTTAAGTGTCTTGGATACAGTCTTTAAGAGTACCTTAAAGCCACCCTACTGCTTTAACGAAAATGGGGCTATGATGAAACCATAACTCATTTCCCTCTTATTTTGTGTAAAGGTTTATTAGCTTGTGATTTAAGCAAACCATCTGGTCCTGCTGGCAATCCAAGTTATGTCAGACTCAGTGCTTTCTCCCTGTAATATGTTACTGGAGGCAGTTAAATTACATGCCTAAGTCCCAAGTCTGGCCTGTGCTTTTTCCATGTCTTAACATCTGTTCTAGGAATTTTTTCTGGGATCCAAACAAATTTACACGGAGCCAGATCTCATGTCTTTGTCTTTCTTTTTATGTCTATTTCTTTTCCTTCTCTGCAGACTAATCAGTTCAACTGAGTAAAAGATAATGCAGAAATTTGCAGTCTCTTTATCATTTCAGCAATGTACATAGTGAGATAAAAAATACTTTAAAAACTCAAGAGCTGTAGATAAATAGGAGACTGTCATCTGAGAGTGACACTTTGAGAAATGTTAATTACTTTTTCAGTCCTTCTGATATTCTTTCTACTGACTTTTAACTGCACGACTTTTTATTTTGCTTGCCTAATTAATTTTGGGCAAAACTACAGAGTCATATTACATTTTGTCTTGCAAAGCTAATTCTTGTTTATACAAAACAGGTCTATGTTTAGAAAATGAATAATTTTAAATATACTAATTAGCCTGCTGAGATGGTTTTGAAAAGATCTCTAGGGATTGATTTATACACAGATCATGGAAAATGACTTGTGTTGGTATTTGTACTTGTGTGCTCTGAAATGCCATCATTTTGTATTCTGCCTGGAACTTTGGAGACACAATAATGAATATAAACAGCTATCCCATGGCCTGCTTTGTCTGTATGTGTATTGAAAGAACTAGAATTTCTTTCCTTCAATCAGAAGCATAAAACCAGCTCTGATTCCAGGTATGTAATTAAACACTGAACTGTTTCTGATGTTGACCTAAAATACTGTATCTCCAGCTTAGGAGCAGGGATCTTAGTGTAACAGTCAGGTACCTTTGTCTTGCCCTTTGAGACTTCAAATTACAGACTGGTGAGGTTGAGGGAGGGGATTCTGCCCCTCTCTTTAGCTCTTCAGAAACCCCACCTGGAGCATCCACTCTGGGGCCCCCAGAACAGGAAGAACCCGAACCTGCTGGAGCAGGTCCAGGGGAGGCCAAGATGATCAGAGGGCTGGAGCACCTCTCCTGTGAGGAAACCCTAGGAATCTGAATTGCTCAGCCTGGGGAAAGCTCTGGAGAGACTTCATTGCAACCTTGAAGTACAAAAAGGGGGCTTGAAAGAGAGAGAGGCTCTTCCCCAGGGCCTCTAGTTACTGATCAAGGCTCAGTGGTTTTAAACTGAGAGTAAGTTTGGACTGGAGATGGGGAAGAAGTTCTGTATAATAAGCACAGTGAGACATTGGAACAGATTGCCCTGAGAAGTTGTGGATATCCCATCAGTGGAAGTGTTCAGGGCTGTGTTGGATGGGGCTTTGAGGGGCCCAGTCTGGTTAAGGGCATGGCAGGAGGGTTGGCCTACATGGTGCTTGAAGGTCCCTTCCAACCCAAACCATTCTATGAAAAATGAAAAACAAAAAAAGATACACAGTCTTTTCTGTAAAGATTGATAATCTACAGCTGAGAAAAGGCCTTACCTAACATGAAATATTTTTTGTATAGTGTACCAGTGATTTTCTAGTTTTAATGCCAGTCATATGCATGTGAATTTGGATGCATTCAAATCCTATCACTTGAGACTAGAACATTTTCCTTTGTGGTGTTTGTGTAGGGCAGTCTTTAGCCTTTTCCTCATTCTTGGTATGCACATAGCCTATAAACATGGGTTGTGTGGGTCACCATTTCAGAGCAGAGCCTCTGCCCCTGCAAGTGCTTTTTCAAGTATACAGCATTGTGCCCTTTTTTCCCCCAGACTGATGACTCTGCCATTGCCTCTTCAGAGTTGCACAGTCCCACTGTGGTGAATTACATTGTGTTACCAGCATTCATGATGCATTTGGGCTTGGATCATGACCCAGAATTGCTCTGCTTCTCTGAAAAGGTGCAAGCAGAAAATTAAGCTCTAGAACTATCTTCCTGAGGGGGTTAGAGAAACCTTTTCCAATTTCCTGTGCAGTAGAAAAGTTATCTTCAGGTAATGCTTTATCACTGAGGAGAGCTCAAAATGGGAAGAAAAAAGGTAGCTGCTACTCCATTGTAATGTAAACAATCTGAAGTGTTTGGGCATGCTGAGGTTCCATTAGTGAGTTTTCTGTCTGGATTGACTTCAGGTGTTGGAGTCTTTGGGCTCTGATTTGAAGAGGCAAACAATAACAACCACATCAGTTCATATGAGCATTCTTCCTGGCCTGAAATATCAGTTGTGTCTCAGGAATTCTTAGCAGTGCATTAGCTCTCATGTAGCAGGTGAGGGAACTGGAGCTTGCCTGTCCTGGTCATCAGAAATCATTCCAAGAGTAGTACAGAGGTTGGTAGGATTTCCAGCCTCAGTAATCCTTTGTGTATACAGTCCCTTTCTCAATTTTGCTGTCTTCTTACTGGCTTTTGGGGAACTTGACCAAGCTCTTTGCAAGTCCCTGGCTTCACATGACCCAATGGCCAGAAAGGTTTACTGAAACCACTACATATTTGGAGATAATGTGGTATCTCTTATGTCTGTGCAAAAGCCTTTTGGGTTTTGATTTGCAGTTGCAGGAGCATGAAATAACAGTCTGTAGGAGCAGGGAAGTTAAGGTGGTAGATAGACTCCTGAAAAGAGCTTAAGGCTTTTTTGTTATTAAATCATTTCTTTACAGGCTGTCATTGATATAAATAAACTTCTCCTGTTGCTTTGCCTTTTCTCTCCACCTTGCTTTCATGTTTCCTAAGGAAGGAGATGCAATACTAGGCAAAGTACTTGTCCTATCTTGACATTTCCCTTTTCTGCTGCTGTGAATCTCATCCTGATCTAATTGACATTCTTTGCCTTCTTTCACATAGTTTGTTCAATCTCTCAGGAAGTCTCTCCTCTAATGGAAACTTATTTCAGCTTGATGTTCTTCCTTAAAGATAAGCTGTCACCTGGGCAGGTCACTTAAGGCCTAAGAACGATGAACAAATAAATCTTCATTTAAGTTCTCTGCTTAGAATACATAAAGACTTTTCTGGCCTGTCTACAGAGAACTGAATTGGCTATGTCCTATACAGTCAAAGATACACCTTGCTTTATGTACTGTTATTTGAGCAAAGAGGAAAGAGTAGCAAGAGTTCACTCTTTGCATCTTCTGAAATGGGTGGAGACTTTGTAGTTACAACTCACAGGGCACAAGCTTACCCGCAGCTAAATTGAAAATGTCAACAGCATGTCTCTGAAAATGTCCCAGTGTGCCAAGAGCTCTGGTTTTGGCAAATATTTTTTCTTTATTATGTAATTAGCTGCTCTCGGGGGACAAAATTCAAGGGTAGATATGAAGGTTTTAGCATAGGCTAAATTAGATGTGCATTGCAAGTAGTTTGCTTCCAGTGAATATTCCTCTATCATTTCTCACAGGACTGCTTACTGAGATAGGTCTGCACTAAGATTCAGAAGCTGCCAAATAAAATGTTTTGTTTTGTAGAAGTTTAATTGAAATAGACCCATGGACTATTTACAACCTGATGAATCTGAACAACCAAGTCTTTACTGTGAATACAATCATCACTATTTTGGTGAACTTTGTCTTTAGTAAATTGTGTGACAAATGGCCCTTGCTGGAGAGCTTGGAAGGTAATGACAGTTCTGTAAACCAAGTTGTTGGCACAGTTTAAAAGCTACTCACATTCCAGCCATTCCTAATACATGATTAGATCAGTTTTCTGTTGGCCTGCAAAAATACAAATTATAACCTTAGAATTAAAAGAGTTAGCAAACAGAGCAATGAAAAAAAGATAAAGTACCTGCAATAAGCACTACTAGGAGATACTCTTGCAGAGTTAGCCCTTGCCACCTCTCCCTAGGAGCCTTGGCCCAGGTATCAGGCTCCAGTTTCCTCATGTCTTCCAAAGAACTCAGAGTTGTCACACTGCAGATCTACATCAGGCAAACCAGTCCTTCAGTGTTAGCATCACAGACCCTGCTGGCTGGCAGTGGGAGGAAGCCTGTCAGAGATATTTCAAACCTGATTATGGAGAAGATGTTGCTTCAGAGGGTGTTTTATCTTGGCAGCTGACAAATTGACACAGGCCCTTTTGACTGTAGCAGCTGGCTGGGGGCTTGCTGATTCCAGGTGGTTTTCTATTCAAGCCCAGGGGTTTCTGGCTGTTTTGCCACTTTTCAGTTTAAAGGAAAATGTGTGTGTAGGTATTTTTGATCCACCCACAGGAAGCAGGGACTGATATCCTAGCAGCTGATGCACAAGTGCACCTTCACTGCTTTACCATTTTTCTAAGAATCACTTTCCATCCTAGTAGTATTATTTATGCAGTTCTTTGCATTTTTTTCTGATATATTTTCTCTATTTCACTTTATAGAGTTTTCTCTTAGTTTTAAAAATTGACAGGTTATCTGATCTTGTTTTGCACACTGAAACCTAATAAAAGAGGGAAAGTTTGGTTATTATATCCATGTTTGCCAGTTTAGACTACTTGTCACTGAGGTTCTTCTTTGCTCTGTTGATTACTAGATGAATTCTTGGCTGTACATTTTGAATAGTTTATGATAATTGCATATTTTGATTTTTTTATTTCGTTTGCTAAGCATAAGAATACCACCTTTTGGCAGCTGCATTTGAATGGAAGTAGAAAGGCTTTCTGCAGTAAACACTGCACAATGTCTGTGCTGGATTTTTATAAATCTCTAATTCTCAATTGCAATGTTTCTTGCTGTCACCAATTGAGGATGAAAACCAGTCTCATTATCCATGCTTGTCCTGAGTCATTAGCTCTACCTTGAGGAGTACAGGATTTATTAAAGCATGTTACATACTGCCCTCCTACAGCACCTGTATAGCAAATGACATACTCAACTCTCCTTGTAAAAACATGTAAGTAGAAATTGAGCTTGTTGTAAATTGAATAATTCACTTCCAGGATGGATCACAAGTTGACTGTTATGGGGGGATATAAAGGCAATGTAGTGCTGTGTCTGCATACTGAATTTATAGAAATATTTGATTTTGTGCAGCAGTAGCATCTGAGCTTCTCCCGTTGAAAGCACATTATAAAATCATTTATGAACACTTGGTTTGCAATGGAAAAAGAAAACCAACATGGAAGCAGTTAGTGGAAGCAGTGTGCACCATTGAGCTTTATTATAAAATTATTAAAGCACATCCAGAGGTTTTTGAATGCTATATGTAGCTAGATTTAAGCATGTATTGTGATTTTGAATGTTAATTAGTGATAAATTTTACCTGAGACAGAACCTCTTCTGAGTGCAAAATAAAATTACTCTTCATATGTGTAAAATACATGGCAGAATTTATAATCATGTTGTTTCTGAATCTTTACAGTTTGCTGAAGATAAGAGCATTGTTCTGCTGTAGTTCTCTGCCATCAGCAACTGTTTGAATGTCTTACATTGCTAAATCCCAACACTTGTCTAAAAGCATTGTTCAAATGGTATTTTGAGGGAAGTAGCCTCACACCTTCATGGGAACCCATTCCTCTCCCTGCTTCAGAAATGTTACCTCTGTTCCTAAAGGGCACATGTAGTTTCTCTTCAGGCATCATTTACAGTGGAAGTGTTTTATCCTTTTGGTATATGATCAGTGTGTTTCATTTAATACCTTGTATTTTTGTGGGCCTGTGTTAGCATATGCAGGCCATCCTCAAACCCTGTGGTACATTCTCTGAAACAGAAATACAGAAGAGTTGAAGGTTTGTATTGTAATGATTATGTGACCAAACTAAGTTAACTCCCAAGCTGTAATGCTCCTTTGGTCTAGTGTAGACATCCATTCCACAGCACTGGATGGTGCCTCCAGCCTGCAGAAGTGCTGAGCAGCATCCATTCCCTGGTAGCATTTGTACTCCAATTCACTTGTGACATTTAGGAAGTTCCAGCCGGTCACACTGCATAATTTTTTTCTCCTCCTGTCTTCTCCAAAAATGTTTTAGGTAGAAGAGCTGATGATGGCTATGGAGAAGGTCAAACAGGAGCTGGAGTCAATGAAAGCAAAATTGTCCTCTACACAACAGTCTTTGGCTGAGAAGGAAACCCATTTGACCAACCTACGAGCTGAAAGAAGGAAACACTTGGAGGAGGTCCTGGAAATGAAGTAAGTGTCTTCTTTTACAATTTGTAGTCTTGTTTTATTGATGTCTCTGCATTCCATTCTGATCCTTGTTGTTCTAAAGACAGCCCCTGCATGGATATGTCTCTGCAGATAGCAGCTATCTGTAATCAGCTGAGCCATCAGAGGTGACTTCTGACCAGGGATTGCTGACATCACTTTCACACTTCCTCTAGAGCTCAAAAACATTTCTTCCTTTAGATTTTTTTAGTTTACAGTTGACTTCTATTATTTGCACAATAGCATCTTCAAAGATCCTAAGCAACTCTTGGGACTCAATTGTTTTATGTCTAATGAATGAACCATCTTGCTTTGAGCAGCCTATAAATACTTCAAGGCAAGGTACAAAGCAGTGTAGCAAATGACAAAAAAAAGAGGGAGAAGATAAACATAATGTCAGGTGTTTGTAATGTTAAAATCAAACTGCAGATTTCTGGTCTGCTCAAGTGTTTTTCAAACTCATTCAGATGATCCATTAGCACTGGAGCAGTCTGAAGTTCTCTATCAGTCAAACTTTTCTAATCATCCTTACACAAGGAAGCCTGGATAAAACCAAGCTTTGAGGAGGTGTGGAGAAGAGAGGGATTAGACTTCCCATGCTTAAATACTTCCTAATTTCTGACTGTGCATTACAGATAAATAGTTATCCTTGGTTTAGGGAGACGTGAATCCATTTAGTGCAATGATGGATAGTGCTGCCAGCAGTTCATTAGAAGCACTTTCAGTTGTTTAGCCAGCCCTGAAGAGAAGGAACATTTTTATTGGCAGGACTAGCAGTGGTTCCTCCACTGTGGTTTTGTGAGCCATTATTNTTTTTTTTTTTAATGAAAGGATAGAAAAACAGCTGTTACAAAATGGAAAGAGGTGGCTTAGATCTTGAAACTTTAACTTAGAACTGCTTTATAAAGTAGGCCAAACCTCCTCAGCTTCATATTCAGCTACAACAGTTTGATCTAGACCTGGCATAAGGAAGACTGCAGTACTTAAAAGCCACACTTTTTATTTTTAATAAAAAAATTTATTGAGCTATAAATTTGACTGCCTTGAGAGTTGCTGTATGGGGGGATGGGAAGATTAGCTCTTTAGGTGATGTGGGAATCCAAAGCAACTGGAGATGTATCCCATTTCCAATCACTTGAGAGTACTTTCTTCTGCCAAACTGCTCTGCCAAACCTTCTCATTAAAATCCACACGCAGTGTACTGAATATCCTGAAATGTATTTGGAATTGTGTAGATCCTTTAATAGAACTACTCACTTCTAAATGATGACCTCTCTTAGCTGTGTAAGTTATTGTTGGAAGGTTTTTGTACTGAAACGTGGTATCAGGTGCTGCATGAACTGGTAGATCCATTGTACCTCAGAAGGAGGAAGAGCACTGGAGAGAATGGTAATGCTGTCAGCACATGGGGAGAAAGATGGAAAAAGCATTACGTTTGTATAGTTAACTAGCTGAGCATGCTTTAGTCATAGCTGCTCTGTCTTAAAGGTCTATAAAGCTGCCAAAGGCATCCAAACTTCAAAAACTCACCCTCACCATGAGGCTCTGTTGCAAACAAGTCTCTACTGAGGACTCCCAGTCAATTAAATATCTTATTTTATATACAGAAACTCCAGTATATTCTTTGTTGCCCTGCTTTCCCAGCCTATGTCTTTTATGAAAAGCACTCATTTGTTTTCTAGTTTTGCAAAAAGTTTCTCATGTTGTTAAAGTATTTACTACTGTTTCAACTGAAAAATAACAGTAATTGAATGAGTGGTCAGTTTTGTGAAGCAATTAGCTGCTTTTGCAGTTCTTATGGAGGAAAAATAGCTGCTGTACAGATAGTGTTCAAAGGGAGGGTGAAGCAATATTGTTTCCTATGTTCTAGGGCATGCTGCAGTGGGAAAGGTTTGAGGTGCTCAAAAACAGTACTGATTAAATTTGAGATTTGTTAGAGGTGAAGATTTAACAACCTAGGCCCTGCAGTCAGCTAATGGGGCTGGGGAACAGACAAGAAAAATAGCTTAGGAAATGCTGCTTTAAGAAATCCCAGATACAGAGTGAAAGAAAGATATGGAGTTAAAGCAACAAGGGAACTCCAGAAAGTTACCTCTGGGTTTTAATAGGAAGTTGTTAGATATAATGCTAGTGAAAATACATGTTTAAAATACTGTTTTTTAGAGTAGAACTTGTGTTTACCACTGACTCTGTAACCCTGAGAAGATCATTTCACACTCCTTAGGGAATAGCGTGGCACTAGAATAGCTCAAGTGTGAAATATTCCAAGCAAGAAATTTCACTCCTTGAAGAAATACTATGTATTTTGAAGCTCTCTTCCTTTAAGTCTAATATTTTCATTTTCTTTAAAAAAACTTCATTGCGAATAATTATGAGAGAGGCAGATAATGGTCTCTATTTATATCACCAAACCTGATCTACTGTGGAGAAACACTAGTGAACTGCTAGGATTTTTGTTTTGTTATGTTTTCTTTAAGAAGTTCTAATGTTTCCATCATTCACAGCAAATCTTTTAAATTAGGCAGGAATAAAGTGCTGTCTACAGAGAAATCTCTGTTCTTTGTCCCATAAAAACCTGCTTAGGCTGAGCTGAGTTATAAACTGTTGAAAATCACCAGTTTTACTTTCTTTTTTTTTTCCCCTAGTGTTGTCAGCAAATTTTGGCAGTGTGTGAAAATAACCAAGCACAACCAGTCTAATCTGAGGCCGAGCTCCTGCAGTTGCCAAATCTGTAGCAGCGGACGCTGCACTTGCAGGGAAGGGGAACAGACACTGTGTCTGCACGGTGTTTTTACTAGACAGGCCTTTTGTTATGGTCAGAAGGACCAGAAGGGTCTTCCTAGTCATGTGCTTCAGGGTTGAAAAGTCCCAGCTGGGGCTTCTCAAGGTGTTGAAATTTCTCAAGGTGTTCTTTCAGACCTGGAGAACAATCCAATAGCCCTTTCCCCAGTTATGCCTTCTCCTGCTAATGGCAATTGCTGCTAGCCCTACAATTCAAGGAATGCAGACTTGCATAACATAGTTGGCGCTCCAGAGTTGAATCTTTCATCCTGCTGGCTCACAACAGAAGGATTGTTACTTCTCTGAGAATAATTTACTATCCTCTTGTTTCTTTAAAAATAATCAAAGATGCTGCAGATGAATTAATTGTTAGCACAGAAAATAATTTATGTTTCAATATCAAGCTGTTAGAAAATATCTTTTGATTTCTTGTCTGACTGTACATGAGTAGTCTTATGAGTATTTATCACAGTAGTTTTTAATGTCATGAATTCATCCCACAGATAGTGTTTCTTTGAGACAGAGTGGAGGCAGTGATCAGAAGTGAGCCAGGCCTGTGTAGCATAATGAGGCTGTTTATTGTATGCCTTCCTTTCTTCATCTCAGAGCTGGAAGGCCTGCTGAGAGCCAAGGAGGGCCACCCATAAAAATGAGATGCCAACCTAGGCAGGGCTATGCAGGAAGACTGTTCAAGCATATCTCTGCATTATAATACTTAAAAATACTTGGTAGATGAAGTCTACATCTTAATTTTCTGCCTCTCAGGTAAGAAAAAAGGCATGCACGTGACCACTCACAACTAAAAATTAAGTCAGTGGAAGATGAGATTGTTTATCTTGTGAAAAGTCCATCTTCCCAGCAATAAAGCAGCATTGTCTGGAGGTATGAATATGAAACTGAAGTTGAAAGTAATCCAAAAGAAACTGATTAATTGACAGTTTATTTGCCAGAAAAGTAAAATCAGTTGATCCAAAATGAGGTGTGAGGTAATTTCAAGCCCAGTTTAACCAAACAAAAATACTTCAGGTTGTGTACAGCCGTGGTGAACAGAACTGAAAAAAGAAAAGGTATCGACCTCCATCCAACAGTAACTTGTTGGCTCATCTACACCTGTCTTCTTGGAAATTAAGGAATTTCCTGGTCTTTAAAGAAGTTCTGGTTTATGCATATGGAATAACAACAGTCCTCCAGAGCAGATGAACAGCTGTGTCAGTTGTTTGCAGCCCTTTGGGTTTGTTGTCAGTGCCACAAAGCAGCAGCACATTTCTGTCACATCAGCAAGGTGTGGCTTTCTTGGCCCAGCACGGGCTCTCCAGCACGTGGAACTGGGCTTCCAGGCTTGGGAGTCACTGGGTGTGTCAGACTGTCTCATGATGGCAGCAGCACTACCTGAACTTCTCCTGTGATTACTTCATGTGCACTGAAAGGAGCTGAAGTCCCACAGGGGGCACTCTGTGTCTGTAGGATTCACTGTCTGGGGCAAAGCTGAGCAAGTGCATCCCTGTCAGTGCCTTTTTCCTTCTGTTAGCTTTGGAATTTTCTTTCTAATCTTTTTCAGGACACACAGGGAAAATTAACATGCTAGGGTCCTGTTACCATTGTTTTGTCCTTTTCAAGCATAAAATATTTAATCATATATGTTTATTTTAAGTCTGTATTGTCACCCCGTTAAATTGTAACTACTTCAGTTGAAATAGTCTGAAATATGAAAAAGATTCCATTTCTAAGTACTAAACAACACAGGCCTCATGTTTAAATAATTCAAAATAGACTGACCTTGGAACTGCTGTTAATCTCCAAGTGAATGGTGCAAATCCAATAGGAAAGCTGAAATATAGCATGCAGCTATATTGGGTGTCTTTTGATACTCAAGTTTATTGAAAGATCTTGGTTACCTGCAAATTTAGTGTCTTCTGCTACTGTTTTTTTTACTTCAGGTGAAAACTTAAGAGAAAACATAATGTCCTTCACACTTTTTTTTTCTCTTGGCAATTAAGGAATGAATCCTGTTGTCCTTCGTGTCCTCCTGCGTTGTCCAGGAGCTTCTGAGCGCTCTGAGACACCAGTGTTGTGGCAGCACTGAGACAGCCTGCCACACTGTTTCCTGTTTCCAGTGCAACTCACACTAGCTGGCCTGAACCATGGAAGCAAGCAGAAGAGTTTAACCCATTTTTGGGCAGCAGTACTAAACTGGTCAATCAAATGTTTCTCATAAGGGAGTCTTGAGTCTCAAAGTGTCACTGAGCAATAAAACTGCAAAGCAAAGACATGAGCCTTTAGCAAAGCCTGTATAGACAAAATGCTCCATATGAGTACACACAGAATTAGATTGTTGTGGTCTGCTCTGTTTCTCTAAGTATTTGGAAGTTATATTTATCTTTTCTAACTGGTTTGTTGTTACCCTTCACCTGCCTTGAAAATCTTTTCCTTCTGTAGCTTTTCGGATACTAAAACCTCGGCACGATATGTCACAGTCGTGTTCTGTCTTGTGATAAAACCTTCTGTATCTCATTTTATCTTGAATTCTATGGTCCCTGAGAACAATCTTGCAGACAGAAAGTATTGTACTATCTTAATGAGCCATGACAGGCCTGGAAGCAAAACCAACTGCTGAAAACTACACCAGGTGGTGTTAAAGCGTTTTGCTCCACTCAGAAATTTCTAAGACTATTGATGTTGTAGGGAGGAGTTGGGAGAAGAGGTCCAGTCATTAACTTCTGGAGAATTTAGCTACACTCTGCTCTTGTTCCCATGCCTTTCTGTGGGAGATTATTTTTCTGGATATGTTTCTTCAGGGACTGGGTGTAGTGTAAGTGATCCCTTCAGTGTCATAGTTTTTGAGATGGTGAAAGAAAATAAAACCTCTTTCAAATGAGTATGTGAAAAATTCAACATACATCCTCGTGTTAAAAATGTAGAGGTTTTGTCATGCTTTCATTTTCTATTAAGATATTGCAACATTCCTACAGAAACTGCTCTGAAAGATCTCATCAATAGAGATCTTGGCATATATATACACAGAGTACTAAAATGTACAATTTTTTTAGGCTTACACAATCCTGACTCTAGAGGATGAATAACCTTCTTGAATTTTCTCAGTTTTGCTAGTCATGATTGCAAACCATATTAGGGAACAGGTGCAGCACAAGAGAATTTCATGTTCTTTACTGCCCAGAGGGCATTGCTTTGGTAAAAGTCTGGTTTTATCATAACCTGTATGCAGATCAGGTTATCTAAGAGAAAAAAAAATATTTTTTTTCTAGATAACCAAGTGTTAAATTGGTAGAGGAATAGGGAGAGTCGTGGTTTTATATTGACTAAGATGTAGAGCAGATTACTTGTAAGATAGCTCTAAGGGCAGCAACATACTGCCTTCTGCTAACTAATTCTGTATGCCTTTATTTTGGATAATTAAATACACTCAGAAGTTCTGTCACAAGTAAAAGTTTATCTGTTGAAGGGAATCTCTGTAATTTTCCCTTGGAAGTATGAATCCTGCACATCACTTAGTTCTAGAACAACACTTAACAAAAGTACATTTCCAAGTTTTCTGCATGCAGAGACATTGTTTGTGTATAATTCTATACAGAAGAAGCATAATTATGACTGTGATTTTTATTTTAAAATATGCAGAAGTGTTTTGGCTCAGGGTTGATAGCAAAAGGAGATTTCCTCTGCTGGCTATTTCAGCTGCATCAGTGATTCCTGTCGCCATCCCTAATCCAGTATAAGATTCTGGGGCTTTCAGGGGTGTTACTGAGCTAAACTAAATCAGGCACTTTTTACTCTCTGTTAAAGTCAAAAGAGCCATGAGTTCCTTAGGGTGCTTTTTCGTCTTTTATAAATGTGAATTGTAAATAGTAATGCATATAAATCAACTCTGAGCACTACATATTTCATTAAATACAGTCAAGTTGCGGGTTAATAGAAGTTCCAAGTGAAAATATTATGGTATCTCATTGCATATATTGTAGATTTAATGTAGTGTGAACAATAGTAGCTTTGAGCGATTGTAAATCCCATCCGGACATCGTCAACATGGTTCAAAATGCAAGGAGGGAACTCTCAAAGGGTGGATGTGCTTACATGGTCACTCTGCATGTGCAAGTCACTCTTTTATTGGGTTTAAAATAACAGTGGAGCTTGGCGGGGTGTAGGGAAGGCAGAGTCTAACCCAGTCTGTTTTCTGGACTGGAACAGAAATTCCTTTTTTTAAAAAAAATGTGAGGTCAATTTGCTTTAATTACAGGAATAACCTCTGAAGCAAGTAATTGCTTCCCTGCAATCCTAGAGGACAACAAGTGGGAATTGAGTAAGAAAAATTGGAGAACTGAGTTAAGTTGCTGGCAGTACATACAATCTTTGTCTTTATACTATATGAGAATATCCATGATGTCTTTTTTGTTTTCTTCCCTTCCCAAACAATACTTTCGATTTCTTTTAGGCAAAATAAGAAGTATCATCTGCAGGTCTGTGGAATTTCTGGGAAAGCTCCATAGTGCTAGGATTTGAGAATTGTTGGTTTGGGTTTGTCTGGTGATAGCTTGCGTGCAGTGAAAGTGGTTCCATGTAACTGCAGCCAAAAACATGAAAATTGACCAGAACTGTTCATTTAGAAATCCTAAAAGATGACACTAAGCACTATGAAAGTGTCTTTCTTTGAGGTATGATGCTGTCACTGCTATTAAGTCAAGTTCTCCCCAGTTCAGTAGTTTTATAATAGTTTTCTGCAGATTGCAGGATGAGGAGAATTCTTCCTGCACTAGGAGCTAGTGCATATAGGAACATAGGGAATTCTGAAAAATCATTTGACACAATGTTATATTTGGACTTGACTAAACCCCTTTTTCAGGCCTGCCTCAAGCACTAAATAGATAGGGCTGGAGCTTTCTCTAGACCTATAGCTCTTTTTCATTCTGCTGACATTCTACAGCTTTAAAATTCATGTTGAGTTGAAAACTACAGGATCACATTAGTTTATTTCCACTATGTAATCTAGGAATCAAGCTTTGCATATGAGGTTAAATTATACAGTTTGTATTTGCTATACAATCAACTAGTTTGATCATTTAGTTTAATTTCATGAATAAAGATTTTAGCCCTCTGAGACTGTTGTGAAAAGATGACAACTGCAAGTTGCTTTGAACAGCAGGGGATTTTATCAGAAAATTATTAGAGTAAATGGTTAAAGATATATGTAAATGTTCAGAAAATACTGAAGTGTTGAATAGCAGCGAAAGTAACTTGTTGAGACTAAATCGTGACAAATCAGGTGTCTCCATATTCCAGGTCGTAGTTTTGGTAAATAGCAGTTTTGATCTCAAGAGGATTTATGTCATCATCTTGCAGAACCTTCTCATCAAGAGGTAGGGATTGGATTCCTTATTAAACCACTATGTAGTGAATAAGTAGGTAGCTGGAAAAGAATAAACAGTAGTTTACTGTTGAAATGGAAACCTCTGTTATGTGGTGTCTTTAGAGGTCTCTCTCAAGCCTGCTGCTGTTCAAATTGTCCATAATGAAGTGGCTGACAAGCCAAAGCCAAAGGGTGTGCATTGCCAAAATAGTGGGTGCTCAGGTGATTTGGGGAACAAGATGAGAATTCAGACTGATCTCAGTGAAGTGAAGAGAGGTTCTAGGAAGGTTTTTACATCAGCATATCACAAACAGCTTAAATACAGCTGAATGTGCTTTGGGGGTACTTCAGGTGAAGGTGAAGATGGAGACTGTGTTATCTTGCAGTTTCTGTGATTCTTCAGCACAAGTCATACAGTTTCCTTACTGAATGTCTGTAAGAATGAAAAATGTGTCCTGTAAAAATGTGTTATGTGCCTGAGCTTGTTCCTCATGTGATGTGGGCTCATTTCTGTCTGTTAATATTATCTTTGGCTTGCAGGTTCAATTTCTAAAGAGAAACTTTGCTTTTGTAGATAATTCATGTTGAGTATTCTCCATGCAAAGGAAACTTCTTCATTTATTGGAAGGAATAGAAATGATTCAATTTGTTGGTTCAAGGTAGCTGCAAAACTTTTGCTGTCTTTCAAGCCCTCATTAGGCAGGAAATCTGAAAAGGTTAGGACTTGCTAGGTTATAAAGAATGCCAGGGATATCTTCTTATATTTGGAAAAAGCCTTTATCTCATCTAGCCACACTTTCATAAAAGTATTCATAATGCAACTATAAATAATAGTATTTTTCAGTTTAGTTATTTTCATTCAAGGATTTTACATTTCAAAGTAATTTTTTAAAATTAAAATGGAGAAATGCCCTTGTTGCTCCTCAAAGGAGTAAACTGAAAAGCAAAACATGAAGTGACTTGTTCACCCATGGCCACAGAACTTCAGTGATGTCAGGAATTAAAATCTGAAGATACTGGGTTTGTAGACTTTTTTGATGTATTAACAGTTTGAGACACAAATGTTTCATGGGAAATGTTGTGCATGTAAGATACATAGTTCTTCGTGCATTTCTTTCTTCTAGCATGTTCTTATACAGACCCTTTGTACATCTCATTTTTTGTTTTATTTGTCTATTCCTAAAGTTGAATATGCATTTCTTGCCACTTCAGTGCTGTAATTGGAGAGAGGCAATCTGTTCTGTTTTGCTGAGCTGATCTTTGGATTTATCTTGCTTACTAGAGTCTCATTGTTAGTGAGGGCTCTGGTTTTGAGTTTGAAAAACTAGATTAATTTATCCAGGAGATGTTAATTTAGAAGAAAAACAAATACATTTTTGCCTTGCCTTTAAAAATATGGAGCTGGCTTTGGACTGCAGTTTCATAGGTTTTGTGACAAATGAGGCAAGAAATAAATTGGCAAACTCCCTATGTCCAAAGTATAGTGATACAGTGTGCTCTCTAATTCTCAGCCCCAAAGATCTCAGCAAAGGCCACAAATTAAACAAAGTCAAAACTAATCAACTTTACAATCAAAATACAATTATTAAGGCTTTCATTTACTACAAAAAAGCAGTTGTGAAAGAGGCACTGGACCAAGATCTTTTGTGCAGTGAGGGAAAACCAACAGCAAGGTATCAAACAGAAGAATGAAACCCTGCAGGTGAGGTCTTTGGAGCCAGAAGAAGCCAGCACTTATGCAGAAATGCAAGTAAACTGTTGGAGAATGGAAAAGGTGTTTGGTGCTGAGCTGCAGAGGGTGTCACCCAGACAGAAGAAGCCTGTGGACCAAAGCAATGCTCTGGGGTCAGGCACAGCCCCTTCGAACGAGGTCCCTGTGAGGCTTCCCTGCAGGGCTCCCAGCTGCTGGAGCTTCTGCCTCCTTTGGGGCATGGAAACAGCACTCCTGTGTGGGGAAGGGGATGTCAGGGGTGCCTGGGCTCACCACAGCTGACAAGACCTCTCTTTATACAAGGGTTTTGTGCCCTTGTTTTGGGGAGACAGGGTGCTCCACGGTGCTCCATGTCGTGCATGGGTACATCCTCATTGTCTGTATTTGTAGATACTGAATTTCTTGTTCTGCTGGATGGGCAAATGCAATCTCACTGCAACTTAAATACAACTAAGTATAAGAACTTCATCTTCAGTTGCCTATTCCTGAAAGAGAACTTGTAGGCTTTTAATGAAAATAATTTTAGAGGGACACAAATTGCTTTGGGCAGCTATATGGTTTTCATGTTGGTGCTACAAATAGCATAAAAACTTTATTCCCATGCATGGGAGATGCACTGTCTTTCAACAGATCACTATTCTACTTTCATTTTTTTTTTAATAACTCTCAAAGTAGCAATGTGGTATTAATATGTAAGTAGTGTAGTAAGTTATGTCTAGTATTTTTTAAAGTACACCTGCCTTAGTCCAGCTGTGGTTACACATTTTTGTGGTGCAGATACTCCCATGGCCGCAGTGTGCTTGCATCACTTGTGTTTTGTTTGACTTGCCTGGTGTATGGGTCATTTTTATTTTATAAATAAGTATATTTAATTTTCTGTAGCTGCTGATAAGCTCTATAAGTTTCTTAGCAGATTAATGATTTAATGAAAATATAATGTATTTTCAAGGTAGGAATACTTTGTAAGAGCTGTCAAGTTGTAGTCTGATGGATGGAATAAAACCCTCAGCTCTTCAGAGTTGCTTTACCCCCTGTTCCCAGTGCCAAGCCAGTTTGGAAGCAATTGTACATCAATCAGCAGACCATCATAATGAATGCTTGCTTGGTAAAGATGGAAAATTTATCTCCTTGTGACCAACAGTCACAGATTTTCAGTTAAACTTTCATTCCCATTCTGTGTGGCTGGTCTGGAGCATGCACAGTAAAGGACAGAATCTACCCTTCAGGTGCTCTAGTCCCAAGGAAATCGTACAAGTCTTAGGAAAAACCTTTTAAAAATATTAACTGTAGGAATGCACAAAAAAAAGCTCTCATTCCTCTTTGGAATTCATGCACTGCCCATTTTTCTAGTTTATGTCTTAACTATGTATTTTGATTTGAGGTAAGAGTTAGGATAGCCTAGAGGAAGTATTTCATTACCTAACTTCCCAGCACCTCAGCTGAGGTTGGTGACAGTCTGCTGGGACTTGGAAATACATACCTACACTTTAATGAACAAGAGCAGTTTGCTGAACAAAATGGGTTACAATAACTTGTCTCCACATTCTAGGAAAATAATTTTTTTTTTTTTTAAATTGTGCAGCCTTCTATAATTTCAGTTTATGCTGTGGCCCTCAGTTCTCATTATGGTACTTGACAAGATATAGCACTTTCCATCTGAAAATGTTAAAGCAGTCCATGCAAAGTCCATGTTAACTCCTGAAATAAGCCTTTTGGGGGAGGGGGGGGAAGTGTTTATCTTATTTAAGAATAAGGGAAACTTAACACAGAAAAATTGAAATGGCATGAATAAGTTGTCTAAGTTGCTTACAGTGACTTTCAGACCACACTCAAGTAATTTAACTGTATCTTGCATTCCCAAAATAAGATTTCATTTGCTGTTGTGGATTAACAGTGAGTTGTTATTCAACTGTTGTTTAAAGGACAGTATTAAAATTAATTTTCTTGTGCATGATCGAAAATTGTTTTGAATAGAATGGAGACCAGGAGATACACAGTGAGGTTCTTTCCTATCTTCTCTGTTTCTCAAGTCTCCACTTCCTTTTCTTTGGAACCTTCAGCTTCAGAACCTTGTCCTCTGCCTACCAGTGATGATCTCTGATTTACATTGGACTCCAAAAAATGTTTTTGAGACTTCCACCATTCTACACACAAGATGTGTGCTGGGTAAGAAAGGAGCTCATTGCCAGCTTTGAGGTGCCTGGTGGTCCCTTATTTGCTGGCTCTGAGGAGAGTAGCACTGTGCTGTCTGAACTTAGGAGCCTCCTGCCATTTCTGGTCACTGGATTACCCCACTGGGCTTCCAGAAGGTGCCCCTTCAGAAGGGCATGCATCTTCCTTGTCTTTTGTTGGCCTCCTGTCTTCCATACCCTGGGGCAGCTTCTGTGAAACTGGATACCACTGATTGGGCAGTGCAATCCCAAGGCAGGCTCCTGGAAAAACCAAATCATCACAGTTGCCATCAGCATCACTCTGGCAGCTTCTCAGCACTGACAGGACAGTCACCCTCACCTCAAGATGACTTCTGGTATTCCAGAATTTGACACTGTAAGCACACTCTTGCTGCAAAACCTCACAGCTTCCAGCAGAACTTGTGTCATCTCCTGGAGGCCCACTGAAAGGTCACATTCCCAGCCAAGACCTCTGCTCCTCATTCAGGAGCACAGGGCTTCCCAGGCTCACTGGGATTAGGAGTTGTTGTTTTCATGACTTTGGGTCATGGACTTGCCTATGAACTCTGGAATGATCAGTCCCAAAACACAGTTGAGCACTTCCACACTATAGGGTAGCCACCATCACTGAGGCTGAAAGGGTCTTTTAATCAGATGTTTCGTCTTCATATTATAGAAGAATATTTTATTCCTGAAACACTGCTAGTAGCTGACTCTTTCACTGTCTCCTTTGAGGATGCTACAGTGTGTTTGATAGCTCATTCAGTGGCTGAACTATGTACTTTAAAAAAACCAACCAAACCTACATCAATATTTTTTACTTGTGTAATTTTAGCACATTATTATTTAACAAAGAACAATAAATTCTCAATGTCATTCTAACATTTTTTCCTGGTTTTGCTAGATAATTTTTCTGTCCTCAACTGTCTTTTCACTGAAAATTCACAGAATTGTGACAGCCACATGCACAAATATTTTCCCAGTCTGTTTCACAGTTACACTAAACTCAGCTATGTTTTTGTCCTTTTAACTGGTACAGTAATCATCCTTAAGGAAAAGCTAGCTTTGAATGTGTTTTTCTATAGTTACTAAGCTTTTCAGTGGTCTTCCAACTTTTTTGGGACTTTTGGTTTCATTGGCCAGTTGCCAGAACAGTCTTTCTCTTACACATGGCTGGCTGTTCTTCTATTCTGTACCACTGCCTAGTCCTGCAAATGTTGGTCTGTGTTAGCTAAAGAGCAAAATTTTAAATTTTAACAAAATGATACATGGAAAGTCCAAGTTTGAGGATGTGCACTAAATGCATTGTGTTAGTTAATAATTGGGATGTTATATATTCCTCATTCATAACTTTTAAAGTTGTCAGTTATAAAAGTAAATGCAAAATCTTGCAGAGATTTAGCTTAAAATCTGTGTGTATGGCTTATAATTGAAAAACAAAGCTAAGAGAAGGACACACTTTTCTTGTGAAAGATGCAAGAGCAGGATGGTTTAATGAAGCATATTTGTAAAAGTGATAAATCTTTTTTTTAAAAAAAAAAAGCTTTATTTTTCATATTGTGCCTGCCAACCTCTCCTGGTTTCAGGAAAGTGGTTTCAGTTAGGCCCTGGGGTAAACAGGAGTGATTGTTTACATGATACAGGGCAAGAGGCTAATTGACTCTTTCATTTCTCTCCTTGTATTTCATCTACATTTAGGGAAGGTAAAACAGAGAGAGGCTGCAATCACACAACTTCTGAGATTATGGTAGCCTGATTGGGAGAAGGATGATTAAGCTGCATTTATGCTCCCAACAATTCATGCCATGTGCTGATCTGTATTCAGAGCTACCACTTTGGGATTTTGTCCAGGCCTAGACTTTGGGTTTGCAGATATGCTATCATTTTGTTACTAAGCTTTGAATTTGTTCCTATGTGTCTTTCCTTTTTTATACGTAAGGTGCTACAGTATGGCAAGGCTGAAGATGGTTGTTCTAAATGGCATTCATAACATCTTCTAGGTGTGTAATTTTACCTTAGCCAAGACCCTTTTTGGTTTCCAAGCTCTAAAATGAATATACAACTACTTTTTCTTTTTTTTTCATAACTCAGTGAGGGTTTTCTTGAAGCCTCTAAGTGTATAAAACTATTTGAGGTGCCAGAGCCCTGTAATGCTGGTTTTTTCATTTGTGTCTTCTGTAGCAGGCCAGGGAATACAAAAATCATACACAGAATATTTTTTAAAAGTTTCATTCTTTCTGAATATTATACTTAGCCACAGTTGTTTAGGTCTCATTGAAATACATGAGTAGGAAAATAAACAGAAGAGTTCCTCTTGATGTTATGATACAGTGAAATCCCTTTTAAGAAGCATTTTAAACTTCATATGTAATTTCTGGTTCTGCCCTGCTGCGTGGATGAAGCTGTGCTGTGCAGGCCAAGACTGAACATACATTTTTGGGAGCATGAGGATCTGTAGTCTGACTGCAGGGCAGGCTGAGCTACAGACCATCTGCTCCTGCTCCCCTCTCCCAGGTCCTCCTTTGTACTGTGTCTGCAAGTCACAAAACTCCACTGCACTAATTTAGGACACTAACATAGCAATAAAAAGTACTCATTTTTCTGATGTTACTTTTCTGCTGGCTTAGTGCACTGAAATGGCAATCCATAAATCTCAGACAACACAAGGCAAGGTTTGAAACTTATGTCTCATGTTGTGGGAAGGAGATGACTGACAGCAAGCTGCTAGAGTGGCCTGAACTGCAACTTCAGTTGCAAAACCAAAAGCCACCCCTTGCCTTCTGGTCTTCACTCATAGCTTGGGTAATGGGCTGAGATTTCTATGTGTAATAAACTTTTGCCCTGCTTTATAAGCCATTCCTTTTTAGCTTTTCCTTTTGATAGAAGGCTTGTCCTGCTCCTGACCTGGGAGGCCTCCTGCCTTTGGCCAGCTGCCTCCCTTATCAGCAGAGCTTCCAAGATGCAGGCTGGTGTTTTCTGTTAAGGATCTGAGCTGCAACAGTTCCATCCCACCATCCTGCATCTGTCACTCATTCCTCCTTCTGAGTTGGGTGGCTTGATTAGACTGATTAAAATAAGAGTCTGGATTGAGAGGGTTAAAGCTCATCCATCTGTTCTGGATTTTCTGCTGCTTCAGTGGAGGCAGGAGGGCCAGGAATGAGTGAGTGGCTCAGTCCAGTTCTCACTGCTGGCAGCTGACAGGAGCACTGATGAGGTGATAATGAACTAAAAAGTCTGCCCTGTTGGCTGGGTGGGAAAGGGACCCAGACAGTGGGCAAGTCTCACCCCCGCCCTTGCCAAGATTTTCACGTTTTAATAGAATCCATCTAAAGCAAAATTAACAAGTATACATTCCTGGACAAGCTTCAGCATGGTAACTTATCACCGTGGATGCAACAGAAATCCCTGCGGTGGCGTTCGCAGCAGGGCAGCTCTGGGGCTCAGGCACCAGGCAGCCCAACCCAGCAGTGCTAGTGGCACCAACCAGAGTGTTTATCAAATGCACAATAACTCCTTTTAAAATGCCATCTGAGGTTGTGCAGAACACACCCCTTCCATTTTAGTTCTGCCCTTTGGTAGCACTTATTAATATTTTTGACTGTAACAATTGATCCTTGAAATATTCCAGTCAGGATTTGAGATACATCCTGAAGGCATTGCTTTGTATTTTCCCTTCATTGCTTTAAATGCTTCAAAGCATTTGCTTTTCTTACTTTTTCTTTAAACCTCTGTCGTTCATTGGAACATACTCCAGATTGCTGTAAACTCACAATATTTTACTTTTGACACGAGTCCAGCTAATGCCAAGCGTGAGTGTTCATTGTGTGTCTGTGCTAACACAGTGTGGATATACTGCCATGTCGAGGTGCAAGAAGCCCTTCAAGCTGGTTGGGTAGCTGAGGAATACAGTGTAGGCACTCGCCAGGTTTCTTACATTGACATTAGGTGCTCTTCTCAACTTACTTGTTGCTGACAGACTTAATAGAGATTCAAGATTTTACAGGCCTTCAATTTGTAAAGAGTCTGCAGAGAGTACAAGCATGAAATATCTTAGCAAGAGTTTGTCTTTTTTGTAGACAGCAATTCTGAGTTAGAA
Organism: Urocynchramus pylzowi; assembly: GCA_013397555.1. Lineage (NCBI taxonomy): Eukaryota > Metazoa > Chordata > Aves > Passeriformes > Fringillidae > Urocynchramus > Urocynchramus pylzowi. The sequence continues at coordinate 97,460 of VZRH01000071.1, read as the reverse complement.
GCTGTTTATTCCATAGCTGAAGTTTCAAAGTTTATTCCAAAGCTGAAGCTTTGGAAGGCAACTTCATTCATAGAGGGAAAACCTCTCTGAGCTTTGTGCAGAACATTGAGGGGGAAGATCGTGACCCCAGAGTCTCCGGTGGCTGTTGATTGAAACCTTGTGTTTCAAGAAATAAATGTTTGAAAACACTTCCTTATAAGGCCCAGGCTGCCTAGACTGACTTTTTTTATAGCATTTTAACTATTTTGGTAAAAGGTGTTTCTTCTCCTACCCCCCTTCTGATCCTACCAGAAAGGGCTAACTCAGCGCAATCGTTAGTGTGACCCTTAGTCTGAATGCAATTTTGTCAGTATAAATATGACTTAAATTGCTACAGCTTCTCTTCTCAAGCCCATAGGCCCAAGCTGTCTCTGCATAAGTGTGTCTATATGATATGTAACAATGTCTGCATTCGTGGTCTTGACCATGCCAATTGCAGGGATATATTTTGTAGGTACAAAGCAATCCAAAAAAGGAAAAAATACCAAGTTCAGCCTTGAGAAAAGACAGCAAGTATAATGGGTGGGACTGGATGTGAGGGATGTTGGGAACCATGTTAAATCCTTATAAAAATTTAATTTGCGTGTTTAATTGTTAGCAGTGAGAAAGACTGAAGTAAATATTTTCATGCAACTTATTTGATGTCTCCATGTGCCCTTCTACTCCGAGGCAGAAATTCAGGAATTTGAGAATTTCTTACTTCATCTGCCTTCTTCACATAGACTTATAGCAGTATTTGAAAACATGGGAATGCAAATAGTCCTGCTTATACAGTCAAAGTACCTAACCACTTTCAGATTAGATGTGTCCCTTGTTAATTGGCAAACTGCTGTGCTTTGTTAGCCATACCAGTGCCCATCATCTGGTATGGTCAGGGCTCCAACAACTTTCTTTGCTACTGAAGGAATTGCTCCTCATGTGGTGCCTCATCTGTACCATGAATGTTGTGATTCGTGAGAGGAGGGAATTACTTTTAACCTGATATGTGTGGAAGAGGTGCCAAGGAGTTGGCACCATGGACTGTTATTTATGACTAACAAAAAGCAGTCTCTTTTATGTGCATTATGGTTGTAGTTCGTAGTTTTCAAGTTAATTAAAACTGATGCATGTTTTCTAATTTTTTTCACTTTGAGGGGAAAGGGTATTTGATCAAAATCAAAATTTTAGGATAAAATGAGATGTAGTTGTTAAGTGCCCACTAAGCTTAAAAAGTAATCTGTCCTATGAACCCCTTTCTCAAGAGCCTTCCTCAAATAAGGCCAGCAGAGACATTGAGCAGAGGTGCTAAGAATCTTGTAGCCATTCTATCTTAAAATGTTCCTTTTCTTCTAATAGGAAGGGTGGAAGGTTACCAAATGGCACTCTTGAATCTGACACGGGAAAGGGCTTTTTTTTTTTTGTTTTTATCAGATTAGCATTGACAGAATTCCTTCTAAAATATTTTAGAGCAACAGATTCAAACGTTCTTGTCTGAACAGATGAAAATTCAGTCATCTGTTCTGTAATTATATAGTAAGGCCATACTACTGCTGATTTATTTTGTGTTACGTGCACTTGGTGGTGGTGTCTGCTATTCATGTCTAAAATAGAAACCATTTTGATCCAGAGAACACAAAATAAATTTTTGCCATAGAAAAACCACTGTTGTGCACATTTCAGAATGATACTGATGTCATCCTAATTATGAGTCTTGTCTTCTCCCTCTTCTCGCTTTGTGGAGAAGCAGACTCTGGAAACTGAAGCCTCTACATAAAAAATCAAAAGTCATCTCCAAATTTCTTCTATGCAAGACTTGGACGTAAAGGCAATCAGTTTTATCATCAATCTAATGTCTCTTGGGTTTCAGTATTTTGTGGTAGTCTCCAGGTAAGGTCTTCCAAGTCTTGGGATAATCAGGACAGCTGTATAATATAACAAAAAATCAAGCAGAAAAACAGCTGTATGTTGGTCAGAAGTACTTCTTAGCAACTTATATGGATGAATATAGGTAGCTTATTGCTTAGGTAGCAACTTATATTGATCAATATAATCAAACTTCCACAGCCCCTTCAGATTCAGCTTCCCATATTTTTACTCTCAAGGTAACCAGAATGCACTGTTTTTAAACTTGATTGTAGGTTAGAAAATGCCAAGTCATTTTCTACCCAGAAATCAGTTTTTCCTTCAGTCCTTCTTTTTTCCCCCCTTCTCTTTTTTGTTGACTATGCTCACAAGTCAGGGTGTGTCAGAGTTGCTGATCCTACGTGGTCACCATTCCAGTCTGCTTTCGTTTCTTACTGATGTTTAATGGTCTTCCAGTCCTGGAAGATCATCCTCAGTAACCCAAGTGGCTGCTTCCCACAGGGAGTTTGGGAATGGAGTGAGAGCATGTTTCATGCCATCCTGTGGAGCTAAAGGGAAGCACTTCAGCCTAGGAAACATTTTCTTTTGAATAAGGTTGTACAGAACCTTTGGCTTCCTCCAGGGCTTTATTGACCTTGCTGCCATTGTGATTAAGTTTCTTGGTATTGCTGATTATTGTGATGGCCTAGAGCCAAAATCACTGTTGCTTTTGGCTGAGTAGGAAAAAAGACAGCATGAAAATGTTTTCGGCAGGAAAAAAAAGGAGTACTTGTTAAAACTGAAGAGTTGATTGTTGTATCCTTGTATCATACAAGAGTTGAAGCTGATTTTTTAACACCACAATATTCACTATAGTTCATGACAGAGGTGCTGGGTGAGGCAGCCTTTAAGATGTAACATTTCTTTGCTGAGTACATAGAACACATAAAAAGTAAACTGAGTGCACTTCCCTACTGTGGTTCATTGCTTTTTGGGGATTTCATTTTGAAGAGCAGGTGCCCCATATCTTCCGTACTGGCTTCATCCAGCACAGTTTGCCTTCTGGACAGGGTGCATGGTGATAGTTCTTTCATTTCTTCACATTCCATGGTGCCCATGACTGCAATCAGTCTCTTTCTATAAAAGCTGATCTTTTCCCTCCTCCAGCCCGAAGAGTTAAGGAAGTCCACTTCTGAGCCCCAGTTCATACTTAGAACTTTAGCAACAGCTTTAAAAGCCACCTCTGGCATGGGAATGCACAGACTTACTTCCAATGAGACTTTTCCTTCTCATGTTACAGGTAAGCTGGTCTTGGAACATAAAAATATGTCTGTGGTGGGTTAACTTTGGCTAAGGGCCAAAGTCCCACCCAGCCTCTCACTGAGTCACCCTCCTCAACACAAGGGGAGTAGGAAGTAGGATGGGGAGGATCATGGTAAAGACAGGGAGGTGCTGATTGCTGTCATGGGCAAAACAAAGGAGAAAAGGAATGTATTGCCAATTAAAGGTTTGGGTAGGGAGAAACCAAGTCAAACAATAAAACAGCACATTTCCAGTCCTATTTCCTATGCTCCTCTTCAGTCCAGCACTCCAGCCTCCTCTGCTCTCTCAGTGCAGGGAGGGATGGGGTGGCTATGGTCAGCACGTAGTTTCTCTGAGTGTTTGTAGATAGTTTGGTTTGGAAGGGACCTTCCAGGTCATCCCACCTGCCATTAGCAAGGACACCTTCCACTAGACCAGGTTCCTCCAAGCCACATCCAGCCTGGCCTTGAACAGTTCCAGGGAGTGGACATACACAGCTTCTCTGAGAAACCTGTTCCAGTGTCTGATCAAATCCTGACTTTTCCCCCAAATCCAGCAGGGCAAGCATAGTAGGCTCACAGTATTTCATCCATTGTCTCTGAGAGCCTTTTCCAGCTATGCAGCTCTTTCCTTGCACCAGTGTGGCTCTCCCCATGGGGCTGCTGTCCTTCAGGAAGGGATTTGCTCTCGTGTGGGCTCTAAGATGGCAGCAGTGACCATCTGCTCCACCATGGGCTGTCCATGGGCTTCAGCAGATCTGTATTTTGTACCTGGAGCACCTCTTTCCCCTCCTCCTTCTCTGATCTTGTTCTTCCCAGTGCTCTTTCTCACCCTTTTCCCCCCACAGCCCTTGCTTTGCCTGTGTGGCAGGTTTTGCTCTTTCTAAAATATGTTTTCCTAGAGATGGCACCAGCTGGGCTGAGGGGCTGAGCAGTGTCCTGCAGTGGATCCTCGGGAGCCATCGGGAGCCAGCTGTGCCCAGCAGGCAGCAGCCCTGGTCTCTTCTCCCAGAGGCTCCTGGAATCCCTCTGCTGCCAGCACCTCGTCACGGACACCCTATAGAGCATCAAATGTTGTTTAAAATTTTCGTTACAGGGAAATTGCGAGAGCGTAACAATGCTTACTGATGCACTACCGTGCCACTTGCTGAGTGACAAAGAATATTTTTTTCATGGGAAGAAGGAATTTATTTTCCATGTTGGGTTTTAACTCTTGCACAGATGTAGACAAGGCTGCTGGTACAGGAGGTCAGAGCTACACGGGGAGGCACTACTCTTCTGCCAAGTGTCAAACGTGCTTAAAACATGGGAAAACACTTCATGAAACAGGTCCTGGGGCTTTGTGGCCACAGAGAAATCTGCACTGGGGAGACAGTGTCTGCAGGATCAAATGTGGCTTAGATTCATGGACAACAGGTCCATAAGTGGATATTGGAATGTGCTTAGATAGGGATGTGCTGTATAATGTCCTTAATACTGTAATTCTCAATGCTGGCAAAAGACAAGTGACTGGGCCAATAGGCTGTGTTACAGGTAATATTAGAACTGAAGAAATGCAACCCAGAGAAAAGCATGGCAGTGGGGTCTGAAAGGCTGAAATTACAAAATGTATTCTGTAGAACACAGAGTACTGAAATTAAGGAGACAACATTGAGCCCCAATGAATTTGGAATTGTTCAAGGAAGACGCTAAGAAAATAATGGATTTTTGCCTGAAAAGACAAGCAGCAGAATTCTGTTTGTCCCATAGGTGGATGTGGTATAACACTAAGAATCTACAGATATTTTTGTCATATGGCTTTAATCCTGTTTCTCTTAAGAATGCCTCTTTCTGCAGTGTTTCTGTATATTATCAAGTGTCGAAGTGGATCAGATCTAAGTGGTTAGTTGGAGTTGTGGTCACTTCAATTACCTTGATTGCTGGTGAAAACAGCAAGACTTGATTGGAGGAAGCAGATTTGGAGTTCTTTCAGAAGTGCCTACAAACAGTTTTTAAGAAGTTTGATCTCACAGGGATTCTTTGCAACCTAAAAATTAAGTTTGTTTTAGGTTTCCCTATAATGGAAATATCTATCTGATTGCCTTTTGCTACAATTGCAATCACGTTTTTATTCCTCCTTATTGTAACTTTATCTTCCTTTACCTCAGATTTTTCCATTAATTTCAGGAAATAAGAACCTGACACAGTAATGCTTGTGAGTGAAGCCTGGTCCTTGGCATCCTGATGTTTGAACTTTATGGATTAGAATTGTTGACTCACAGCAATCAGGTTCACTCTTGTTGTGTCTGACAGGCAACAGAAGGGACTAAGCCAAAACCAGAGCCCCCAGAGTAAGGGCATTAGACCTGTCTTTTCCAAAGTGAATGGTTTCCCTTCGAAATAGTCTCTGGAAAGAAGCTTAGTAATTCCTTAGGGAAGCAAGTTATAAAACTTGAGATGCAGATATTTAAATCCTATGAGCCAGCCAGCAGTAGTGGAATTGGCTGTCAGAACTTGTAAAAATCTCAACCAATCTCTTTTATTGTCTTGTGGCTGCAGCAGTGAGGCATCTCAGCTTGTGCTGGGTGAACTTTCCCCAGCATATCCTGTTTGCTACTGTTTGTGTGAATAAAATGGTAATGCAGTGTATATTCAGAGGAGGCATCTTTAGGGTGCGAAAGGTTATCACCGAGATCCTTTCATCTGCTGAAATGTAAGAACATGAGAATTTATATCCATCATACCAGAGGGGCTACAGAAATGACTGGAGCCCAATCTTGCATCTGTTAGATTTTATTAAGTGATGCTGCCTGTGGTGTTTCAGATTCTTGTGTACGATATTTTGAGCTGTGTAATTTTCACTGGAAGTTGTTGAAGATATAAAGGAATTTCTGTTTGCATGCCAGTTAATAGTTCTAGAGTGTTTGGGAGGTTATTACCTGTCCACTGCAAAGGAATCCAGATAATTCAAGGAAATTCATAAGAAAAGTACTCCTACCTGCTTTACCCCATGTTATACATGATGCTACCACAGCTTGCAGCATAATGTGTCTCTAACTGGAAGTTCAAACTTGGGGAGAGTAGTTCTGAATCCCTGTCTTGTGCATCAAGCCTCAGAAAATCTTTTTACATTCAAGCTCTGGGCCCCAATCTGGTTCTGGTTAGAATTCTGTGTCTTGGACAGCAGACCAGTGTAATTTATGTAAATCTTCTGGTAGCGAGTGGTTGAAGAGGAAACTGTACTGCACTTGAAAGTGGTTATATGGTATGGTTATTTTTTTCTGCAGGGGAATGAACTTGGTGACCCTACTAGAACAGGATTAGACAGAAAGATCAGTGTGGGTGGCATCAGATGTAATGGCTTACATCTAAATGTTAGCCATTTAGATGATAAGACATTAATTCAATAATTCATGTTGTCCACCTCTTTATGCCCTAAGCTGTGATTAAAAGGATATCTGTAAAGAGCCACATGAAGTCTGTTATTTATCTCTTTTGAAAGACACAAAAATCCTGAATACTGTAGCTTCTTGGCAGGTAGTATAAGGTCTTGATCTAACAGTGTGTCTGGGTTCTAGAAATGGATTTGGTTCTGGAACACTGCTGTGTTAAATCTGGAGCACTCAGGTCCTGTGCCTGTTTAGGAGTCAGCTGTAGGCTCAATTTCAGACATATTGGTGTTATCATAGAGTGTGCAACCCTGGTAACCTTGGTTGATTTGGGAACTTCATATAAAAGGAGACAGAATGATAATTTTGGGTAGTCTGGTTGCCCCTTGATTCAAAAAGAGGAATGTCTGCATGCAACTTAGCTGGAAGAAAAACAAATTCTAGCACAGAAATCAACAAGTTAGACTATTGTTCTTTAGCATGAGCTAGCAACTATCTAATAAAATTCTGTATTTGTAATTGGATCCAGCTTTTCCACCGAGTTGCATTTGCACTGCATAATCTCCTACCCTGTTGAAAAATGCCCTTTGGCACTTACAAAGCCCACTATACAGACTGATAACTTGACTGCTCTCCAGGTTTTCCATCTTTAGAGTGGCATTAGCTCCAGATTTTGGCAGTGCTTGGTTTTGGTCACCACAGGAGTCCAGGCTCAGCTGTGTGGTGTTTCAGAGGCCATTCCTGGTCCTTCTGGAACAGGAACAGCTGGATCCTTCTGGGTGGAACAGCTTCTGTTATGCAGTTGTGGTCACTATAGTTTGAAGCAAAATGGGGAAGTTGAAGGCTTAATCCTTAAGAATCAATCAATAAACCAATGGTTAATCTGGAAAATAACCCTGAAGAACAGAATATTTCCTGTGGCAATTCCTTATATCTGATGTATTTGTTTTCGGAGTGCAGAGGACTAACTTTGAAACACCATCTTTGGTTGGATGTGCAAAGAAGACTTTTCAGAGTCCACCTGTTCTTCCTTTTTAAAATGCAAAACTGTCTTCTATGCTTTCTTAAAGTGGAAAGCATTTTGTGGACCTGGTATGAGCTTGTTTAATGACATAATGATTATAAATGTAATAAAGACAATAAAAAAAGACAAAAAAAGAAAAACATTTTAAATAGTTTAATATGAAGTGAGTACCTTGTTGAGTACTGTCAGTAAAGAGCCCCAGTTTTGTATTTCCTTCTGCATAGGAAATGAAAAGTCATTTCAAATTACATCATGCAGCCTGGTTACTCCAGTAGGCACCCTACAGTGTGGGATTGAAGTTCTGAGACAAAATCTGCGAGTTCCTGGATGCTGTTCTGGAACAAGCTGCCAATAAGCAGCTGTCAATAAGGGGATCAGCACCCTGTCCTCACTCTGTCATCATTCAGTTTTCACTTACAGGGTACAGCTTGGGACAGTCAGTGGTATGCAACTGCCTTGGTCAGATGTGTCTCCTCTGAGCACTTGTAGGCTGTGGGTCCCACTTTTACAGGTAGATCCTTTCACAGCAGCAGTTTTAATTCCCAGAACTGAGAACAAAACAGGTATTCTCTTGTTTTCCTGTTGATTCATGTGTTCTTCACTTTGTTGCCCAGGTCTGATTCCACTGTGAGGCGTGTGGCTCAGTAGCTGAGGAGGGAACCTCTGCATGTCATTCTGGGTGGTCAATTTTACTTGTGCTGAGAGTGATAACATAAATAAATGCCTTTTCAAGTGGTCCAGAGAGCTTGCTGAAGGCCTTTAGGCATGATGTCTGCTTCACAGGTGCATTCCCAGACTGCTCTATAATGACCAGTAGTTTGAAAAAAATAGAGTAATGATAGGTTTGTATTCCTCAGGGTGTTGTTAAAAATCATTAAATTAGTTAATCAGTATTAAATCACAGAAATTGTTGTATCAGTCCATTTCATCATTAGAATTTTTATTCAAATTACTGCAATGCTTAAGCTTTGTTATCAATTCAACATTTTTTTCCTAAGTGATCACAAATTGTTAGTACTTTTTGGTTTTACTATTTGAGCTGCCCCTGTAACTACCCATTGTCATGCCCTCTGTAGTCCTAAGATGTGTCAGCTAATACTAAAATAGAGGTGCACTCCAGCAGGAACTTGTGCTGCACTGAATTTAACAAAGTATTGTGTTTGAGTTGTATTATTTAATGTACATTTTGAGACTTCGCAATTAACCCTTGTCAAATATAATAACAATAGCAATAATTGAAGACATTTCTAGTTTGAGAAAAATGAAAACATCTTAAATGCTGGCAGAGGGATTTTTTGTAAAAATCCTTATGTGAAGGTGCCTGGGAAATGAGGGTGGGCAGAGCCCCACTTTGCCATGCCTGAAGGGAATTTTGATGGCAAAATTCCAAAGCCCTGAAACCCTAGGACTTGGAGTGAGTGTTGACACTGATGTAACCTGAGCAGTACAGATGACGTTGCTTTAATGCTGTGGATGTTCAGGAGCAGTGATTACTAATGGAAAACACAGAAGTGCAGATAAATGTGCAGGAAGAGCCATTATGAAGCTGCTTCACCAAGCCCTTCCTGAGGGTCTGTGAGGGGCTGCTGTGGCTGTGGGTGAGTTCCATCTGCACTGCCTTCTCAACCAGGCTGTAGAGGTGGGAAGCTGTAAGTCACGGCCTGAGCACACCCCTAATGCCTTCTGCCACTTGAAGGGTCTGTGAAGAGTTTCTTTAATTGCAGAAGATGGCTGAAGCCTTGCTCTGCCCCTAATTTCCTTCCTTTTTGCCTCGTGCCAGCTCCTCCTGCTGTCCCCCTCTTCCAGCCCTGGCGTTCCCAGGCGCAGCCTCGTGCGAGAAGTGTTTTTTCTGGAGTTGACAGGCTCAGGTGTCCGGGCCCTGCACAGGCTCAGCCTGTGTCCAGGTACACAGATGAGCTCATGTTGTGCTTTCAATGGACTCTGTGTGGTCAGTGCTGCTGAAAGCTGGGGGAGCCAGGTCTATCTTTCCCCAGGACCAAGCCAGAGCAGTCTGGATGTGGAGTCGGCACACTCTGAAGGTGGAGGTGCCCCTCGAAGCTCCTGTGTTCCAGAGAAGCCTCAGAAGCTTGCTGGGTTACTGAAAGAGAGACATCTCTGGCATGGGAATGGTGTCTCTGTAGGAACAGCCATGCTCAAGGGACAGCTGAGCCAGATTCTGTACTGATAACACCCCTCTGTTTGGTTCTTGAACTGATTAATGTTCCTTGCAGTGGAAATTAGGCATTATTGGTAATAACTCCTTCCTAGTACCTGCTTCCCTTTCAATGGCAGGAATTCTCTTTGAGAAATTAAATGCTCTCTGGAGTGTTTTAATGAAATCCAAGTTTTGTCTCCGAGTCATCAGTTTTGCTCTGTCTCTCAGCCATCAACCTTATATTCCTCCCCAGAAACCCTCTAACTAATCAACTTAGCACTGGGCATTCTGAAATGTTTGCTGAGAAAACAGCTCTGTTTTGACAGACAGCAATTATAGCACCTGGGCTATAGGCAGACTTTACAGCTCTTCTGGGGATCTCTTATGAATAGCCACCATGAGGCCAGCACAGCCCTGTGCAAACAAGCTTTGTAACCAAATTGCACTGAAAACCCCCTTCTCTTCTACCCACACCCTTCCCTCCCAAAATTACTGAGTAGCATGTAGTAGGATGTACCTCCTGTACTTATTCTGAACCTGAAAAAGTTGTCACATTTTGTAAGAAAATGCCATTTAGATTTAGGAAGAGTTACTGTCTCGTTCAGATGTGCTTGTTTGAAGCCCCATGCATGGCTGGGTGTGTGTCATACACACTCATTTGAAGTTGTTGGATTTTAATTTGGTTTTTCATAATTGGAGAACTGTAGAACATTGGAGGGCTTGGAGTGATTCAAGTATGTGGAAAACTAAGGAGAATATGTTAATGTAAACACAGCTTTTGTCTGTGTCCTTTGAGGAGGCATATTGTCTGATACTGGTTACATTGCTCATCAGGCATAAATCACATTATTTTGAGGAAGCAATGCGCTGTCTGAGGTCACACAGTCATCCTTTGCTACCCATTTGAGACTGTCTTGGAGAGTCTGCGATCTCTTCTCAGCTGCCATTTTATTTCTTCAAACTGCTTTGGTTTATGCCGACATCAGCTCTGAAAGGGTTTTATAGAAACTAAAAATTCTTCTGTAGGTAGCATTCTTTCACTCTTTTCAGCAGTCTCAACTAGAGGAAAAGGAAAAGAAAAAATGTCTACAGCTAGGCAGCTAATTCAGGACATCAAAAATATGTGAAATGCTAACTTAAACAAAATAATATTGACCAGCCGTTTTAATGAAAAACAGCCATTGACTTGAAAGTTGTGAAGCTGTTACGGTGTGATAGCCTCCTTGTTCTAAAATATTCTTTTTCCCAGACCGTCTTTTTTGCCATTACTCTCAGAAGTGTTTTCTGTAGGCTGAAGTAGGTTATATTTAGTGTGTGTACTTTATTTCTGCTTCTAGAGCTGACTGTCCCGCTCTATTTTTAAATTAATTACTTCAAAATCTTGCGCAGTGAGGCGTCGGAGACCGAAAGCATAGACGAGTGGCTTTTCCCAGAAGAAGGTGTCAGTTCCAGGCAGGTCATTACTGCTTTCCTCCCCTGAGAGTGACCCGTGCTGGGAGCAGGTCCCCGCTGGGAAGGGGGCTCCCGCGCTGCCGGGGCGCGCGGGTCCCGCGCGGGCAGCCGGCGCTGCTGGCGCTGCTCCCCGCCAGCAGCACAGCCACAGCTCTGCAGCACCGCTCTGTCTGTGAGAGGCACAGCTGGCAATCTCCTTGCCAGCCTTCTGCTGGGCTGTGCTGCCACGCCAGGCAGCGCTTTCCTAGGATCTGCTTGTCGTCTGCAGGGCAGGAAAGCGGGGCTGTGACCACGGAGCATCACTTGGGGCAGCCGGGAGTTTGGCACTGCCCTCGGCTCTTCGTGGCATCGCTGGCACGTCACACAAACCAGCGCTCAGGTCGAGGGACTGCCAGTGGATGTCTTGATGGACACAGCTGGGATTAAGTTACCTTTAAATAGAGGATTGTAAATGGTCCTGCCTTCAAGGGGAGTGGACATAGGGGATGTTTCTCATTTCTGCATTTGTTTTACTTAGACACCTTTACCTTTCCCCTGTTCCTATAGCACCAGTAAGTAAAAAAGCAAGATTGTGAGAGAGAAAAAATAAGTTCACATTTCCTTTTGCTTCCTTACTTTGTTTCGCAGTGAAGTCATGTTAATAATAGAATACTATGTTATTCTGTAATAGTATGTCAGATTTTTTGAAATGGGATTGGGGATGACACATTCATGACAAAACCTAAAAATCAAAACTTGGTTTTTCACTCCACCCTTGAAGCCATTCTATGTCACAGTTAAGCACTTTGCTGCAAATGATTAGCCAAAAAATTCTTAGGGATCTGCCAGTGTTAATCTCTTCTATCTGATGATGATTTTGCTAAGCAACTGAAGGTGCTTTCCTGCCATAGTCCCTGAATGTGTTACTATCTTATGTAAATAGGGTCTTGAAGATGAAATGAAAGACAGGTCCTTTGGCCAAACCTGTATGCATTCATTTAACAGAAGACTGAGACAGCATAAAGCATCCCCACAAGCATGTAGAGCTAAAATTAGGTTTTTCAATGTCTGCAAATTTCACTTTGCAACATTAAAATATTTGGAGTTTTTTATTAAGTATAATTTAGTGTGTGTTTTTAAGTAGATAGATGAAATGCTGAACGTTTTTTTGGAACTTGTATTGAATGTTTGAAGCCATTTGGAAGAAAGTGGAAGAGAGTCTGGTCCCTTAATGCAGCTCTCACTGTATGAAGTCAGTGGTAATTTTGTCTTTGGTTTCAGAGAGGAAACCATTTGTATTTGCTATAGTGATGAAAGACCTCTGTTTTTTTCTTAATGCCAGCATTCAAGAAACCCTGTTCAATTATGATAAAACTGCTGTTTTCTATTGATAGTAAAATAGCCAGCATAATTAGAATTACTGAAAAAAACAAAATCAAGATTTTTTTTTTCAGTTTATTAGGCTACTTGAGGTATTTGTAGTATGCCTAAAATGTTGCTTTACTGGTTTGTAACATCCTTTATTGTTAATTTGGATCACATAGGACTTGAACAGAAATGGTTTTGCCTCTTCTTAGAAAGGCACTGTGGCATTCCATACTTCTCTTTCCAACGCAAGAGACTGCTGAAGAAGTTACACGTGTGCTGGGGACAGCATACTACTGATTTTAGAATCTAAGAACGTTGGAGAAAGGGAATTTTGGCTCCTTGAAAGTTTAATAAATACTGGAATTCTGGTGAAATTCTAGAAGTTATGGAAATGCCGAAGTCCTGGAAGTGTTGCAGAATAGCAGGCAGAGGGTGGTAACGTGCTATGAATTGATTAACTGTTACAATTCATGAGCAGAGTGATGAATAAGCTGATAAAATATTCTGATAACATAAAGAATAGGCCTTTAATTAATACCAGTCAAATTACCTTGTGTAAGATGTGTAATGGCAAAAAATTGTGATATGGTTCCTTGATTATCTCTAAAGTTTGTTTAAAAAAAAAACCCACCTTGTTTAATATAAGTAACTTTTTGCATTAAGTATAATTAATCTTCTGTAGAAGACCAATTCCCAACATTATCACAGAATCACAGAACAGTTTGGTTTGGAAGGGACCTTAAAGATCATCCAGTTCCAAACCTTCCACTAGACCAGGCTCCATCCTGGTCCCATCCAGCCTGGCCTTGGACACTTCCAGTGATGTGGCATCCACAGCTTTTCTGGGCAACCTGTGCCAGTGCCTCACCATCCTCAAGGGGAAGAATATCTTCCTAATATCTAATCTAGTTCCATGTTCTGTCAGATTGAAGGCATCACCCTTTGTGCTATCACTACATGCCCTTGAAAAGAGTCCCTTAATGTTATCTTTTAGTGCTGTATAGACAACGTGCTTTGAGTGAGCATTAGCTGTCAGCATTTTCCCATTACAGTGAAAACTGAACAGTGAAATTCATTTTTTAGCTTAATAGATTTTGTGCTGGGCTTGATGCTGATAATCATTTGATCAGTGAGCTGGAAGCAAGTCTAAAATGGCAGTGCAGGTGATACAGGAAATAGTGTAGTGTTCCCTAATGGTGACAGCAGACATGTGGGGCCATTTAAATTGCTTCTTAATGCAAGATCGTTCACACAAAGTGCATATGAACATGAAGCATATAAATCAGACCAATATGAAGTCCACTGTGCACTATTTGGAAAGGAGTGACTTGGAAAAGATTTGGCCATGTTATGGAAAAAAGTGTGATCTTGTCAGCAGAAGGACTTTGGCTACATTAAAATAGGATTAATGAGTATGAATAGAATGAAGATTTTAGTTCTGTTTCATAGAATAGTTGATACAGTTGTCGCAAGACTCTGTATAGTCCTAATATCTAGAAAATAAAATAATAGTAATATTACAACACTTTATTCAAGCAGAGACAGTCAAAACAAGGATCATTATCCAGAAACTGAGAACAGAAAGGCTGGAAATAGAAAGACATAAGACTATGACAGTGAAAATTATTAACCACTGGGACAAACTCACAAGGACAGGAGCCTTGGCTTCCTCATGGCTTTCAGTCCCAAGTGGATGTCCTTTTCTTAAGCCCCCCAGAATAAATGATTGGGAGCAACTGGGTATGATGTAAATATTTATTCTCTACAGGAAAGCAGACTGGATAAAATCAGTAAGCCTTAATTCTGCCTACTTTAAGCTGTGAAACAATCCACTGAAGTCAAGGAGATCCTTTAAGTAGCATAAAACAAAATAAAATAAGCAGGTGGAAGAAGTTATTTTCCACACAACTGTTTTCACTTGTAGGAAAAGTAATTGTGAAACAAATAGCTTCAGGAGGTTCAGTCTTGGATAAATCAGATGGGTTTATTGCTGCTTACATCTGTTTTAGCAATCCTTTCCTTCTCTTCTTTCCTTACCTAGTTTTTTTTGGTTATTGTTTGACCATTTCAATAGTATTCTTAACTTACAGTATTTGATGAATTCTCATCTGAGTTTTCCCAAAACTTCCTCTGCTCCATCACTTTTTCTTATGTTTTATCCTCTGAACATCTTTCAGGTGTGTCTGTTTTCCATGAAGCAGCTTCCCAGGGACACGTTACCTTGTTACGGCTGTAGTTTTAAGATCCAAAAGAACTTTGAAGAGTAAAAATTATCAGGACTTTTTCCACTGCTTGTAGTGATTGTACAAAATTACTTACTGTCATCAAAACTGCAGGAAAATCTTGCCTTTAAAAGCTTCCCTTCCCTTCCCATTTCTTATTCGTGAACGGTGCCTACTGGGAAAAACTTGACCCTAGTTTAGCTCTGGTTTTGGTGATCCATTATGGATCTGAAGGAGGCAAAGCAAGTTTTTCTTCTGTCCTGTTCTGTGTGAACATGGGCAGCTCCCATTTGAAAAGTGTCCTGTTGCTTCCAAGGAGAACAGCAGAAGTGCAGCCAGCACATGCCTCACCCTCACCTGAGGCACAGCTGGAGTGCAAGCCTGCCATGGCAGGTTGCTCCTCCACAGCCTGGAAGGGCTGTGTGGTTGAAATGTTTAGAGAAGTAAGGCTCCACAGCATATTGAGAGTGGAAAATACCCACTACTTTGTTTTGTGGCTTAAAATGAGTTCTCTTTTTGTTCTCCTGGAAACGTAACCTGTGGTATGAGAGCAACATTACTCTTAGCTGGGCTGGAGATTTCTCAGGAGTCTAACAATACCATCATCTCTGTCACCACCTCAGTTTCTTTCCAGATGCCAAACCCAAAACTCAGATCACAGCCCTTGATCATAGTGAGAACATCCATATTACAACCTAAATTGCATGTCAGATTCTTCAGCTTGCAAAGAAAAAAACCCTTGCAGTGCAGGGTCTGCCTGCAAACAGAGAAACCAATGATTTCCCTTTCAGTTCCTCTGTTGCCTTAACGTTTTGAGTCAAATTTTTACAGCGCAGAAGAGACCTAAAAGCTAAAATGGAGTGAAAAAAACAGCATATGGAGAGTATTTCTTTCTTGGGTGGGGAGCTGTGTCTGAAGAATTGGATTGTATCAGTGTACTGCCTGCACGGTGTTGTCACCACAGCACCGTGCAGCAGCAGCAGCAGCAGGAGGAGGCTCTCTGGAGGTGGTGGTGGGTGAAGGCAGCGGGGCCAGCGGGGAGAGGCGGCGGTGGGGCTCAGACCCATTGTTCCCAGAGCGGCTGCAGGGCTGTCCAGGTGTCCTGATTTAAAGGCTGATCCTTGAGACAGGAAATTGTATCTTGTTCTGAGGTTTACTGTAATAAAGTACATAGTCCTGGGGGAATGTGCTGCTGGGCCCATGAATCACTTTATGGGCTGGCTGTTCTGACCTCAGCCCTGTGATTTATTCACGCCATACCGCAGCAGGAATGGCAAAAATGTGTCTGGGCAACCTTCTTCCCAGCCTCCCCCTTCCCAGCCAGATGGGCCTTGAACTGGGAGGCTGCCATAAATCCATAAAGGCAGGTTTGCTCCTGGCTGCCAGTTCCACTTGTCCTGCCCACTCTGCCATGTGTCTGCTGGGGAATCCTCTTGCTGCTCAGGTGTTTCCTTCGTAGTTTTGTGGCCTTGTAGTTGCTTGTGTGAAAAGATGAAAAATCTCAGCGCAGTCATGGTGCTCCTAGCAGAAATGAGTGTGCAAGTTTTTGGTAATCCCCTTTTTCCTTCCAGTTAACAATAAACAACAAAAAGAAAGAGACCTGACTGTTTTCAGCTCAGAATGTCACTGTTTTACAGATGTTACCAGATGTGCTCTTTAGTAAATAGTAGCATTTGCATTTACAGAGGCAGTTAAATGATGTGCTTTTGGCCGAATCACAAATGACAGGAGTGAGGAGTAGTTCCTGACCCTCAGCTCCACTAAGCCATGTTTCTATTCCAATTGACACTGGTTGTTTACATGTTTTGCATTTGGCACTTGTTAGTTTTAAAATCTAGCACTTTCCTTTGGTGCTGGCCTTTCAGTTTTTGAAATATTTCTTCTGCATGAAGCATCCTGATATTTTCTTGTAAATTCATTACAAGAAGAGTCTGTACTCTTCAGAAAATGCTCAGAATTTTTATTGATGTCCAAAACACCTATTTCTTAAGGATAGTTTCAGGATTAAAAGTTATCCATATCACATGTGTTCACCCTGTCTTGCAGTTATTTTCTGCCCCTTTATTTTTTTTTTTTTATAAAGTAGATAAAATTTAAACATTTTCAAATTCAGCAAGATTTTTTTTTGCAAGAAATTAACCTTGCCACATATCTTAACTAAGTAGATACCAAATGATAATTCCTAACAATTGTACAACCAATTAAAGGTCAATTTTACCAAAATAAGCTAGATGTTACTTAGAAGAAGGTAGGGGAACTTTCATTTCTCTATAGTATAGGCAGGTTTTCATGAGAGCCAGTTTCTTGTGTGATACAAGCTGGTTTAATTCTGTTTTTCTCTATTTCATAGTCTTGAAATTTGGAGGTTTATTACTTTTTCGAAGATGCTAAGAGTTACATCAGTTACATCTGTGATTGTGTTTCTTCAGTAAGGCAGTTTGGGATGGATTTGTGTTCAAACTACAGCACAAACACAGCTTCAGATTTGTTCACTTGAAAAGGTGTTGGTTGCTAGAATGTGCTAAATTGAGGTTTTTCCAACTTCTCACACATGAATAACTTGCTTTCTCACTTTCTGTGTGTTGCTTAAGATTCATGGGCTTTGTGTCTTATTACAAAACAGGCAGTAACAGCTTACTTTGAGATGGTTGAGCTTCTTTTTATTCCAATAAAACTCTTTAGATCTGTACATGAAAAAAAGGCTTTGAATTGTAGTGTATTGTTGCTGTGCTTAGCAGGAATCTGATAAAGGGTTGTCAAAGGTCTGTTTGCATGGTTTAGATCAGGCTTAACAGTGCTTGTTCTGGATCAGAGTACACATGCTCAGACTCTTAAACTTTTTACTGCATGCAGCTCTGGTTTCATCTCGTGAAGAACAGGCACTGGATAGAGGTAAAAACAGAAAGGAAGGTGGTAGGATGCTCCCTGGTTGCTGTAGAATGACAGTGCTTCAAGCATCTGGGAAGTTATCTTCAAAACTCATCAGAAAATGCTGTAGTGCCCTTTCAAACAAATCTGCACTCAGGGACTGCAAGTAGCTACACCTGCTTTCAGACCCGGATCTGAAAAAGGAAATTAAATGAAACCTCTCAGGCCCCTTCTGCTGCAATTACAGAACTAAATATATCCAAATTTTATCCATAGCCCCTGACACCTGCTCCATTTCTGTCCTCAACCCTTTCAACAACTCCTGCTTGCTTAGAAACACTTTTTTTTGGCACTACTTAAGCAGCAGTCATTGAAGCTACCAGGAGCAGGAGGCAAAGAGATGCCTCAGTGTTTAATGAAACTGCTTCCAGCCTCTTTTTCCCCTGATGCTGCTATTCCTGTCCTTATCCAGACACTTGGCATTTCTTGTGCTCCTTTTTTAATCCCTCTCCTGGGCAGCAGCAGCAACCAGAAAAGACTGAAATACGGGTATAGTTAGGGTTAGGGTGGGATAGAGATGAGCATTAGTGCTGCTGTTGTTACTACCAGCAAAGCCCAAATACATTGTTTGCAGAATTAATATAAAAAGGCCTGACCTTGAAGAAAATGTTTCTTTTTATAAATCAGACAAAGTGGTTCTGGAAGACAAGCTTGAACAAATGTACAAAAGAACCCTCAGAGAAGAAGGAGTAGGAAGTTAGGCAAGGCACATCCAGGCTGGTACTCAGATAGGCAATAAATAATGAAAGCAGTCCATAGCTCTGACAAGAAAATTTGTTGAAATGCTACTTGTGGATGAATATTTAGATGTTTGTAAAAGAACAGCAAAATGAAGTAGCTGTACACATCTGGTATGTAACATGAAACTGAATGTCACAGGGATAACAGCAATTAGTGAAAAACAGACTAATATTCAGAGATGAAATGTGAGTACAAGTTGTTCAGGAAAGCTGAAAATGAAAGTAATGGTGTTGTACATTAATTATAATGGAGGTTTTGAGGAAATAAAAAAGAGTATAAATTATAGCATTACTTTGAGTCAAAATAATGTAAGGATCATAAAAGTTTCACAGAGAGTGGATGGTATCCTGCTATGGATTTTAGGCATAATGTTGTGTTAAATGTAAGTAATAATGGAGAAATGTGGTTTTGTCAGATGTATCTATTGGATACAAATCAGAGAAACTGCCAGGCTTGTTAACTTAATAATGACTAGATCATCAAGATGTAATGGTGTGAGACTTTGGGATTGTAGTAAGTAATGATGACACAAGAGGAGAAATCATCACCAAAACTGACTTCAGCTGTAGTGATCACAATTTGATAAAACCTACATTCAAAGAAAAAAACTATGCTAGAAAAGCAAAGTATTCAATTTAAAATTAATAGACTGAAAAATGGGGAGTACTAGATAGCAAGTGAATTGGTCAGAAGAACACAGGAGGTTCATGTAGAGGAAGCAGAGCATTTATTTAAATCAAAAGTCCAAAACTATAACATCTTTGCATTCCAAACAAAAGGGGAAAAGCTTAAGAAAGTTACAAAGCTGTATATCTGTATCCAAAAAGGGAATTGGCAGCAGCTTTAAAAATTGGTCAAGAGAAAGAGACATTTAGGGAAAGCAGAAATTGTAGGAATAAAGTGAGAATTGTGAAAACTCATCCTGAATGAGACCTCCCAAAAGAAATAAAAATAAATAATAAATATTCTATAGCCACTGCTACAAAAAGATCAGGAAAAGAAGTGGAACCACAATGCCGTGAGAATAGGTGTGGTATGAATATGGTTCCAAAACTAAGTTAATGCCTTTGCCTTGTTTTCCAGTGAGCTGAAAAAATACAGAGGAAGGCAGGTATGATCACCTGTCAGAATGTCACCCATGGAAATGAGACAGATGCAGAAGTGAGATAAATTATACTCGCCAGAAATGACATGGTAGTCATTTAGCAAGGAGGTAGATGCTCTGTCTGTTTGATTTGAGTATAAAGGCTGGATAATTTTCTTAAAACAGCTGTGTTATAAATCATGACTAGAGTTTTTCACGTGATCAGAAGCCACAGTAAGATTGTGGTATTGCTGTCAAAGTTTGACTGATAAAGCTGAAATTTCTTTCTACTGTCTTTCAACCCGGGCCAGATTCACAAAGACATCAAGACAATTGTTTTCACTGTAGTAATTGTGGTTGTTTGATATGTTATAATCAGTGTGAATTCCATGATTCATTTTCCATTCTTACATTTTGGCAGTGCTGGCTGTGGCAGTGAAGGGTTTGACACTGTCACAGTGTCAGGAAGAGCTGCAGCTGTGCAGCTCCTCCAGGGACGAGGAACCTGCGGTCGGGTCTGGGTTCCTCGTGTTTATTCAGGGTTTTAACTGGCTCCTCAGGCTGCAGGGATACACAGCCAGTGCAGGGGCAGGAACCTGGAAATGGGAGGGCAGAACCATCTCTTGCCACAAGAGCCTGTCTTGTGTCAGCTTAAGCTGATTGTGAAACCATATGCTAAGCTAAAGCTCAACCTGAACTTGACCATGTCCCAGGAAGAGCGTTGCCTTTCTTATAATATGGTCAGTTTTCAAAATCTGGTGGATGTATTCTGGTGGCCTCTGTTGCCTGGATGAAAACCATGCCTTGAGTTTGTGCTCTGCCTGCACTGCTGTTGAACTGCAGATGAAGAAAGAACACCCGTTTCAGGAGTTCCTTCTCAGAAAAGCCAGCTCTGGGGAGCTCGAGAGCCTGTAAGTACTGCTGTCTCATCCAGGTTCTGCACTGAAGGCTGCCAAAGCAAGGAAGGTTGTCTTCAAAACAATTCTACCCTTCTCAGGGGACAAATCTCCCATAACATCAGGTGACAGGGTTGAAAGTTCCTTCTGAAATGTTCCATCTTGGGGAACTTGCATTCTTCACAGGCACCTAGGGAAGGCTGATGGGCTATCAGGTTAGCAGCTCTGACATGCAGCAGCCAGCTTTTCACTGAGGTATTCATTAATTAAAACAGTTCAGGAAATTAGTAGTGGGTTTGAAACTTCTCTGTAAAAGTGTTAGATTTTTTTTCTAGATATGCTGGCAGACAGAGTCTAAGGCTGCACTGCAATTCTGAGTGCTCAGAGCTGAGATATGAGCAGGACTAGGAATTACAAATTTTTACCTCTGGTGCCAAAGTGATAAAAATAAGATGGAAAGCTTAAGTACAAGAAGGGCTAAAACCCTGATGGAAAAGGTAATATAAAATATTTATAGGACTGCTTGTGACTTTATCAAACATGTTGAGGGAAAGGACTTTTAAAAGCACTGCTAATCAATTCTAGTAAGGAGTTCTGTGATTCTAGACAATTGGGATGTTAGAGAAAATACGTGTAGGAAAGTCTAAATATATCATCAGTATCCTTTTTTTAAACAAGGGCAGTACAAGTGGTAATGCTTCCTGTGTCATGGAATTCACATTGATTATTATCATTTTTATAAGGGAAAATTAAAGGGACATCACTTTTGTGACCACATAACTGTATTCACCAAGAGTTTGTATTTTTATCTTGTTTCCCAGTTGTGGTCACATGTATGCATTGACATTGAAGAGACCAGTGGAAGGGTGAACATTCAGAAAGCTTCAATTTGCTGGTGACAAAAAACTCTGGTTTGCATCTCATTTGGTTTGCTTGAATTCTCAATTTCTGTTTTGGTAGCTGTTAGAGCAGAGACCAGAGATTAGAAAGGCTGCTGATGTGCCAGCCAGAGCAGGCAAAGGTGACGTGCTGATTCAGGAAACAAGTACTGGAATGGAAGGAGTGTAGTATTATCCCTTTTGACTGAAGATTTAAGGCTGTGCTTTGAAAATTAATTTGCAGCCTGATGTTTGATTAGTCCCAGCTGTAATTGAAAAAAGCAGGTAGTACCTATTGCCAAGTTAATTTTTTTTTCCCACTCTCTTGCAGTAAGAGGTAGCTACTGTTTCTTTTGGACAAAAGTTTGCTCACTTTAAGATACTTTGAGCTGCATCTTAAATGTTGCAGAAATTACAGCCAGTGCAGAATTTGGCAGCTTGCATATTGAGTTATTCATCTGTTAGCATCATGAAATGTCATTCACTGGTATAACTGCCTTTTTCAAGGTTACTTTTAAGAACCAAATCTCAATACCCAGAGCTCTGCAAGGACTGTCTCCTCCCTGTGAGACACTGGAAGTCAGTTTCTTAATTTTCTGAAGATGTTCTATAACCAGAAAAAAAAAAATAGGAAAGAATGTGGAGTTCAGAACTACTGCTGTAGTGGTAGACACAGTTTATGATGAAAAGGACGATGGAGCCATAGCATCTGGCCCATTGAACCAGCAGTTTGGTGTGTTGTACTCCTAATTACTTTTTAAGAGTTTATTGAGTGTGACCCACCCAAACCCTGTCATTCTGCTAAACTCATGAAATTACTGAATGCCATATCCCAGTGCTTTTATGTTCCTAGCTGCTGCCTGTCTGTCTAGCTCTCATAACACTACAGTACTGCATCCAAATCTCTCTGCCTGCGAGTTCTTTCTGTTGTTGTCACATCATGGAGGGTTTTTAATTCATATGCAAATAATACAGTTCTTATTGTGATGGTGATTCACCAGGGTAAGTCTTACAAATGTGTCTGATAGGAAGGAAAGCATTAAAAGCCTTTAGCAGCATTTTCTGTAGGCTTGGAGTAAATGCAGTGGACAAAAATCAGACAACTGAAACAAGTCTTGTTCGAGTGGCACCTCTGTCATTCTTAGGTGATTGATGCCCTTGCCATGAGTAAACAGGTCATGAAACAGGAGAATCTTTCCTTGTGTACTAAAGGCATAACAGCCATAATTACAGTTCATCTTCATATGCAAGGATGAAAACGCTGGCAGCTTAATCATTGCTCGTGGAAGTGCAACAGTCTCTGTTGAAGGAAGTGACTAGATTGCTATGAGCTTGTAGCTACTGAGCTCTTCAAATTTGTGTCACACTTTTAAATGCTTTAGTTTAATGCCAGTCAGAAGGAAAACAGATTTGATCCTATAATGCAGCTAGGGCTGATGGAATAATCCCAGTTCTTCCATGACATTAAAATCAAAGCTGCTGCTGATATCAATATTGCTTTCATATTATCTCATACACACTTTCAGAAATACTCCAGATAGGAAGAAATTTCATAATTTGAAATAAAATGTTATAGAACAATATATTTATAACATTTCTATACAGAATAAGTGTTCTCCCTGACATATGCAAGCATATTCTTTTAATGAATATGTATAGTTTTCATGTTTTGAAGCATCATTAATTCGGCACTGTTTGCAGCCTGTTATTCTTTCTAATTATACAACTGATAAATATTCCCTGACATATACCCTGGGAACAGTACTGCAAAGTACAAAACTGCTTTTTAAAGTTCACCTCCTCTTGTGTTTTACCTAAAGGATTCTTCTCATTTACTGGGAAAGGGTTGTGAAGGAATTACGTAGTCTGCTGAAACAAAGTGCCATAGAAACCCATTTGAAGGCAGCTTGATTCTATTAGTATTAGTAATTAGTAGTAGTGTAATAGTACACTATTGCCCAGTTATCTTCCCCAAATCAGACATTTCTATTCAAGTGCTGAAGGAGACATGCATTTGCACACTGTTCTTTGTGTTTGTTGTCAAATCTCTCTGCTCTACTGGCCTGTAACTATTCTGTAGTCATCTATTTTAAAAAGGCAAGCCCATTTTTGTTTGCATTATTTTTTGAAGACTGCAAACAGAGCAAATTATCTTGATATTGATCTTGAGATTATATCTACCATTGTCTCTTAAGAATTAAACCTACTGGTCTTGATACCACTCCAGTCTGTATTGATCGTGATCTACATTCAGTGAAAGGCTTCAGTGTAAATAGAAGGAAAAAACTAATCTCCTTTTTTTGTCCAATTTGGAGTAAAACTGGAACCTGTTTTCAGTAGATTTTTCTGTTGCCATTTCAGGTTTTCTTTGGTAGCATTCAGTCTGTTACAGAGTCTGCTTACCTCTTGTGAGCCGTGTACAGCTCAGTTCAGGCTGCAGAACCTGCTGCAGTGCAGAGATAAATAGGCAGTTTGCCCCTGCTGAGTGGATGTTGGCACAGCTACACTAGTACCAGCATCTGAAATGCCTGAGTTAACTTCAGTGAACTGTGTCTGTTCAGTGACTCTGGCCCTAGCCAGCATTTAAAAAGATCAGCATTCTTGGGTCGTGCAGCACGTTTTGCCTGCTTATGAGAACTTCTCAGGACCTCCAAAGCTGTGAACTTAGGAGAGGCATTTTGCTGAAGAAGCCAAGCCTGTGGCAGTGCCTGAGCCTCCAGGACTGGCTGCAGCACTCCTGATGGATAGGTTTGTTCACGTGCTGCCACCACCATGCACACAGCAGCCCAGTTTCTCCTTCTTGCCACATCACCTGTCTCACAGCAAGTTCCTCTGGCCTCCCTGGGGATAAAGCTCTCAGGAAGGGAAGTAAGTCACTTTTGTAGTGCTCTTCAATCAGAAACCTTGTCTTTTGCTTGGTAGTATGCCCTTTTTATTGTCTTGAAATAATTTGGCTGTTGCAAGCTCCACGGAGAGCAATAGCCACCACAGACATGTCCCTTCCAGCAGAGCTGACAGTGACCTGCACTTCTCCCACATGGAGCAGTTCATGTTTATCTTGCTAAAGTAAAAAATGCAGCTACAATGCACTTATCACAGGGTATTTTTCTTACTTTTGTTAAACTTCACTTTGTTTCAGTTCCAGAAAACAGTCAGAAAGCCTCAATGTCTTTCACCCTGCTTCTTGATCAGCACCCTCATCTCACAGCACAGCACTGCAGTTTTGGCCAGTAGGAAGTTCTTTTCTGAGACATGGTGGCAAAGATTTTTTCAGGAAAAAGAACAAAAAAGAGTAATGGACTGCTATCCATATCTTATTTTCCTGACCTTGGGGTTTTCACTTAAGAAGCAGAGATGGGCAACAAAGGATTTGATTGCAGAAGGTATATGGCTTACATGCTATTTGAGGCACCTCCAATTTCCATACCAGAGTAATGGCTCCACAGATAGAGTTACGGAGATATTCTTGGCTCTGGTCCTGAATCATCAGCGAGGATTGTGGGCTTACTATTAAAAGAATAAGTGTTTCTTTATAATCAAAACAGATTACTCTAAAGAAAGTGAAAATGACCAGAGCTCCAAGCCAGCCTGTCTTTCCCAGGATACCGATAGCTGGAAAAAAGCAGAGGTCATGGATCATGTTCTGTCACTTCACCCTATTGGTATTTTTCATGTTTCAGGCAGACATCCAAAACTGGATACTTTTCCATAAAGCAAAAGCAGCAGAAACAAAATGGCAATAATAACACGCCCATTATCCATTGTTCCCACACCTACAGTCTTGACACTACATCTGGGAATCTGATGTGCACCTTTTCCTTTCTTCTACTCTTTGCCTCCATTAAGTCACCATAATATTTGCATTTCTTCATAGTACAAATGTATCTAGAATACTTTATGATTATCCTAAAGTATCTAAAGAAATTTGCTTTACTTTATGGTATTACATTTTGAAAGGGAAGCAATAATACTTTGTAGATGTGGTCTAGGCAGGATCCAAGTACTCTCCAGACTGGATCTGTGAGATTTTGGATATGCTGGTATTTCATTTAAAGCAAGCTAACTCTCTTGGACTGTACAAGAAACACCTGTGTAAATCCAGAGAGAAATTCCACCCACAGAAGGTCCATTGGGCAAGTCCACTGTCCTGTCAGATGGTGAACAATTTTTTCTGTTGCAATGCACCTTTTCCTCACATTTTTGAGACAATGGCTTAAATTGGGATTCTGATAATAAACTTCTTGATACTGAGTGCTGCAGCAAAACTTCAAGTGCATTTGCAACTTCATTTTTAGATGAAATGTAGATAAGAAATGTGTAGTATTCAGTTTGTCTTTCATCATCACTCCTGCATGAGGCCATCTTTCACACCACCACACATTTAGGACCTCATTTTATGCCTTCTTTGCAAGGTGATGAGAGGTGAGACAAGCCAACACTACTGGGCAAGAAGGCCAAGGTTTTCTTTGAAATCCTGTTGCACATCACCAGCTAAAGATGAGAATTAAGGTCGAAGGACAGAAAAGGTTATCAATCCTTTGGCTTCCTTTGAGAACTGCTGTTTAACTGTTAGGGTGATTATCTTTGTCTCCTTTCTTCCAGTATGTATAAAATGTTTCTGAATTCTATTTGTAAGAGTTTTCTGCTGCAGGGAAGTAGTATAGGAAAATGTTCAGCCAAAGCAATAATGAATGGTAGCTATTAAAAACTGAGAAGGTGAGTGGAGAAGAAGAACATAATGTGTTTTTCTTACCCTGTAAGCTGCAGTTTGGTATCAGCACAGTTGTTTATGGGGAGGTGTGTGTGTCTTGACTTCCTGCTCCACCAACAGACATGTAGTCCAGACAAAAATATTCATTACTGCTTTTCAGAGTTGCACACTGGTACAGTATGGTATGTTCAAATCTTTCTAGAGGAGTCCTCTAAGTTTTGCAGGATAATAGTGTAATTAATTTGGTTTTTTTTCAGACAAGAAGCCCTTCTTGCTGCCATTAGTGAAAAAGATGCCAATATTGCTCTGCTAGAGCTTTCATCCTCTAAGAAGAAGACTCAGGATGAAGTGGCTGCACTGAAACGGGAGAAGGACCGTCTTGTGCAACAGCTCAAGCAGCAGGTGGGTACAGGAGGGCTAGGAAAAATCCAGTTAATAATCTGGTGTGGGATTACTGTCTTGATTTATGGAACTAATAATGTACAATCCTGTCATATGTTAGGATGGAAAGTCCATAAATAACAATTTCAAGCTAGCTTCTGGACTGGGTGTTGAGAGAAGTTTCTTTGTGTCACTGCCTGAGTAGTAAATGTGAGCTAGGATGTATAGGAGGTTATGAATGAGGAGGACATTGTAAGCATATTCTTTTAATGAATCCTCTACAGGCACAAATAGTCACAGATTCAGGGAAAAGTAGTGATACTTCTCTTGGGGGTTTGTATTTGCCTTTTTGGGGAAGAAGCCTATTTGGAAGAATAGGTTGTTGAGCTCAAATATGAATGTTACACCACACAGTCTCTCCTGTGATTTCTGATTGCAACTGGAGCACCATGTGTCAGCTTCTAGAGTAGACTCTGGGAGGTCTCATGCTTGTGAGGAGGTTGGTCCCTTCCTATTTCTGGCCTCTCCCTTTTTTTAAGATCTTTCTGTGTTGGCATAACAATTAGAAAAAGTGTGTTTCTGTTAAACCATTTAACATTATGGTGCAGTATTGAATGCAATGTGAAAAGTACATTGCCAGTAAAACACAGAGGAAGCAAAAGGCATCCCTGGCAATAAGAGATTTAGGATCTGAAAAAATCTGTGTCGATTTTTCACTTCAGCACTTCTGGTGGGTTTTCCTGAGTTATTCCCTAGCCACATTCCTCTAAATAGCACATATGCTGCTGCCAATCCAGTATCAACTTCTTCAGTGCCACCATTTCCATCTTCATAAAGTTTTATGTGCAACATTTCATTTGTCAACCAGATGATTTCTGTTGCTGTCAGAGAATGTAAGACAAAACCAGGTCAGTATTGTGATAAGGGATTTCTGTGCTTCTTCCTTAGCAAACACAAGTAGGTCATTGGCCGTGTTGCTTATGATAATTATTTATGGCTTCATTTAAGAACAGTACTTTTGGGGGTTTTATGTACCAGCTTCAGAATGAGCAAGAAGTATAGCTTATAGTCTTGTATTATTAACTTTTGAGCAACTGTTGTAATTAGTCTCACTGCTCACCCAGGTCATCTGCTAAAACAGGAATCAGAAGTGGTCACAGCAGTGACAGGTACTTGTTTTGTTCATGTAATTGTTGATGCAGCAGCTGTAATTTATGAGTGTACCACTCATTCCAAGAGAAATTAACACCACTTCTTAGTTCTTGTTGTCCTAAGCTTAAATTCAGGTGCTTTCATGCCCCTTGCCCTTCCCAGTTTCCTTCTGATTATCTTTTGTGAGTAGCTGGAAAAACCTGTAGTATTTTATGGTGAGTTTTTTTCTGCTGAAAATTTGTGTATACTTAATTAACATATTAACATCATGCCTATCTGTGATGACTTAGATTTCAGGTAAAATAATTTTTTAAAAAGTTGTAGTTCCTATTGTTATCTTTCAGTGCTGGTAAGTCTTACAGTATCATAAGATCTCCCTAAAAAGATATGGCTGTTTCCCTTAAGGATGCCAGTTCTAAGTGCTTTTCTGTGCATTTGTGGGATGCTTAATTTCCCAGTTATATGAAAATTGCAAAGGAGATTAATTTGAAACTGTTCTTGATATATAGTGAGACCAGTTAGGATTAGAGGTTGGAGCAGTAGTTCTTTTTCAAACAATTCATTGGACTGTTGAAATGCCTTTGAAGATTCTGGTTCCAAAACTGCACTCAACTATAAAGACTTGTCACTGTTTAAGATTGTTTAAGATTATAATCTTAAAAATAATGAAGAACACAGAAAGTAATCTCCTCAACACATCTGTGCTATGGGTAGTATAAATAAAAGTTTTATGTACAGTATAAGTATAAAATCACAGGTATTCTCCAGTACATCCACAATCCCCAAGGCAGAATGAATGTTTACTTATAAACAATCTAAACTATATTTAAAATGTACCTGAGAAATATTGATGTGACCAAACAGAGATTTGACACATCCTCCCTAAACTCTATCCTGTGTTTTAAGGATGTGTCATCGTATATCCATTTGGGTTTTTTGTGCAGCTTTCAACACATTGATAGAAAAACTCCTCACTGCTTATTATAGGAGAGTATTACTCACCATCTCTGAGTTGCAGGGAATCTAAAATTCCATTTATTTTTTTCAGCGCCAGTAGTTTTGGTATGTACTTTTTCTGAACAAATTCAAATCACACCAACTTTGACAGCTCCAGAAATAGGAGATGGGTTAGAAGAGATGGCTGTGAGATTTTACAAGATCTTCATTACTGATGTAGTCAAGGGAAATCTCATTTTCCACATGGTTTGCAAATATTCTGTGTACTTGGCCCTTGCACTCCTCTTCAGTTGTTCCAGGTCACCAGCCTCATATTTTCCAACAAAACAACTATGCTGTTTCCTCAGTTTAAGCCTTCTCTACATGGACCCTTTTCTGCATCTTGAGAACAAGGGTCCATCTGTGTTTGCCAGCTCCACAGAACCATGTCACCTTTCAGGAACTTCCTAAAAGTTCAGCTGTAATTCTTAAATTCAGAGCAGAAATTGTAAATGAAAAATCTTTCAGGCTTGCAGATGTGTTGAACACAGCTATTGAAGGAAGGCAAGTGATGCCACAAATCAAGATATTCTGGAAGTCTTTGAAAAGTAAAGAACCCAAAAAGTTTATTTAACCCTTCAGATTCAGAGCTGGGATCCTGACCCCAGTCATTCATGTTGCAGAGCTGTTGAGCTCCCTGATAAGTATTTGGTATTTCAGTCCATCCCATTCCTAGGAAATGCTTAGGCTTTGTGCTGGGAAAGCAGCTCTTTCACTTGGTGGTCAGACACAGCTGAGTAAAAGATTCCCATTTCCACGTGCGTAGGACGGACACAGGAATGCTGAGCAATGTGGGAAGGGGTGGTTTGTGGGCAGAGCTGTGCCTGCTGTGGCACCAGCATGGCTGAATCTCTCTGCAGGCTGGGAAGAGCTTCCAAAAGAGTGCTTTAGGAGAGCAGGTTCCTGACCATGCTGCAGCAGTGAGTGTGAATGGATCCCAGCATTTGGAGAGGATTTGGATCATGACTTTTCTTGTGCTGGTTACCATTGGCTGACTTGCTGTTAATTGACCTTTCTCAGGGTGTAGAAAGGTACAGCACTCACGAAACAAAAACTTGTTCCAACTATTTTGTGTGATTTTTATTTATTTAGAAGTATCAGTGAAGACATAGAGGTTCAAGGGAAGGGTATCCAGAATCTGGAGGGCTCTGCTGTCATTCCCTGTGCTCTGTCCTTTCCCAGCACTGTCAGGTTCCTGGTTGCTCACACGGGAAGGGTGCTGCTGCACAAGGGAGGGAAGGAGTCCTGCCAAAGACATTTGGTTCTTTAATTCCTCTAAGTATGTGTGTTAAAGTTAGGATGAAGAGAAGCATTTTGGAAAGAGGATATGGCATCAATGTTGTTTTAATTTAGAGTTTCTAGGCTCTGAATTGCAGGAATGTGCCTCAGTACAGAGCCCATTTCCTAATGAGGCACTCAGCATTGACCAGGCTCTCCAGTAAATGCAGCTGCCTGTTTCATATTGGTTGTCAGCTTGGATGAGGGATTTCCTCTATCATCAGACAGGCAGGGCCATTGCAGGGCGAGGGTCACCAGCTAATGTGGTCCCAATTTATTCCTCCTAGGGCACTGTGTCTCTGTGGGAAGCTCATGGAGAGGCAGTGGCTGGGAGGCTGCTGCTCTGGAGGGGCTGGGCTGATGCAAGAGTTGGAGTTGTGTAACCAGATCCAGATGTGGTGTGGAGAGGGCCCTGCCAGGTGTCACACCGGGCTGACAGGGACCCAGGGAGCTTTGGCCTGCTTGGTGGGGCACAGACACTGCTCAGCTGGTGGGAAATATCCATTTATCCCTTTCCTCGTCAAGCTGTATTTTTAATATCAGCTTCTATTTGTTGTAGCAGAGCAAAGCACCACTCCACAGTTTTGAGTGGTAAAGGGAAGGCATATATGAAGGGGCTGAAGTTTTCCTGTCTGTGGGCTTTGAGTCCTAAACAGCTGGGATTTTTTGCTAGGAGCTGTTTGTAGCAAAGACTGTAGTTTTGTGTATTTGTACAGTGTGGAGCAGAATGGATGCCTGACTTGACCAGCATCTCTGTCACTGCTGTGCCATAAATGTGAAGTAATAAGTGTTAAAATTTTTAGGAGGCTCTGAACAGTTAGTAGTGTTTTTTGACAGCTTGGAGTATTATTCAAATTAATTGTTTGTAAATAGCCATATTCACTTGTATTATTATATAATGTGTCATAATTATTATTATAGCAGAAGTTACCAGGAACTAGCTTGACTCAGTGTTACTGATGACAGGATCTCAATATTTTCATTTGAAATCAGGTGACTTCAGGTTAGATTAATATTACATGTTTTCTTATGCTGCCTATGCCTAAATCAAAGTTATTTTCAGATCAGTTCCTCAGTCTTTTAAGAACATGTTGAGTTTTCATTCTATACTTCAGCATGCTCAGAGAACCACCCAGCTTAAGCTTTCTCCATGTATTTCATAAATATACATTTTCTTTTGTCATGCAAACTGTTAATGAAAACTAGTGAATAATGTGGGGTCAGGAGAGATCCCACATTATCAGGAGAGAGCTCTCAGCAACTGAGTTGATTCATCCAGTTACACCTGTAATCTGTTCCTAAAGACTTTAAGTGAAGACCTTCAGTCCTGGGAAGTCTTTTTTATACCTTATCTGTCTTTACTATTATATGTAATGTCCCTTACTGCAATTTAAGCAGTACTTACTATTTATTTTCTATTAGGGGGATAGGAAGAAAAAAAGTTTACTACGTGTCATGTTCTTGCCATAGACACTCTTGCTGTTCACTCAAAAAGAGCTCCTTTCTGTTTTAATAAAGGGAGATAAGAAGCCCCATGCTATTGTAAGTGTGGGGTTTGTAGTCAGCCTTGCCATTAGAGGAATCTTTAATACCTGTTGTTTCTTTCTGCTTTTATATCCTCATCAAGACTGTGCCTTCCTCTGTGGGCCAGCATGAATTTAAGGGGCTGTTATTTAACATTCCCACAAATGGAGAGGAATTATTTGGCAATGGTCAAATAGCTAATAATTGACTGGTAATAATAGTATTTATGCAGTATTGAATATACATTTCATCTAAGCAAGCAAGTACCAAAGCTGTTTTTTCTGTGCTACTTTGTGCCTCTTCCTTGTAAGATTTTGACTGGTTTTCCTTATGAGGCCAAGTTACTGCAAAGACTGGTTTCCCAAGTAAATGTGGTTCATGGGATCATGAGGAACTGCAGATTCCAGAGTAGCTTCTCACACCAAAAAGTATATTTTTCTACTGTTACTTGTTTCCCTGGAAACTCTGCACACTGACACCTGACACTCCTCTGCTGTGAACTTTTCCAAATTGAAGTTCCACTGGCTGGAGTCATTTCTGTTTATAACAAGAGAATGTAAAACAGGTCAAAGGAGACTGACTGACAGACAAATGTTTTCCTCTTGCTGCTGTGGAGCTGTATCAGCATGACCACACTTCTGGCAGCTTTAGTTACCACCCTGCCCAATGAAATAATGCAGATTGTGAGGCGTGCAGTTAGTCTTTGCTTTACCTTAGCTGCCCTGAACTGAAACCATGTCTGATGAGAGTGATTGCCCTGTCAGCCAGCCAGAATTTCATCTTCAGGTGACATGGATACAATCACTGCAGATAATTGCTAAATGTGGAGCTGCTTTGTGACAGAGCCCCTGTTGTTCTCTGAAAGGTTCCAGCAGTCTGGGGAGGCATCTCTGAAACCACTGTAGCAAGGGAACTTAGGAAGTCTAGGAATATGTATGTAAGTTGTCTGAGTGTGGTGGTGGTGGCTTCTGTATAGTTGAGGAAGAAAAATTAATATTTTAAATTAAGAGTGATGAGATTCAGGGCACTTGGATCCATCTTTGTTTATTGATCTCCTTACCACAGTACACATGTACTTGCACTGGCAAGAGTGCAAATAGATGTAAAAAAGGGGGAAGAAAATTTTTGTGATAAAAAAGTAAAGAACAGGCAGAGGAATTTGAATGTGCCATGTCAGAGGTTTCTTTATGAACTGGGCAGAACAGAAGGTACTCTGAGTTCTGGTGTTCTCTGAATGCCAGGTTGACCAATTTGAAGCAGGAATAAACAGATTAATGTACTTTGCCAGAAATTTTTCAAGGAAAAGTGAAGCATTTCAGTAACTATCATCACTTGCAGTGGACTTGCTACACATGCAGTGCAGTCTCAGCCTCACCTATCCACTGCATGGTCTGTAGAGTCAAAGTCACCTTTTTTCAGGTTCTTGCTCCACCAGTGTCTGGAGGGTCACTTGCAGCTTTTCAGTTACTGGCTTTAATATACAAAGGTGCTAAAATATGTAGTTTTTATAGTATATTCTTAGCTGTGCTGCCAGGGTAGCTGGCATGTGAGCAAGCAGAAGTGGGCAAAATCACTCTCTACACTTCCTATTCAGGAAGCTGTTGGACTAGAAACAGAAGAAACTTCTGGCTGAAGTGAATATATATCCACTAATTGGCTCTCATCAAGCATTGCCAGCTGTCACATTTAAGCATCGTGGCTTTTGTGAAGGCCTGTAATGCACCCAGATTATCAATCACTGCTTGTTTTGCCAGGCTTTGCTCCTCAGTAATTGTTTCTGTCAGGGGGAAGTCTCTGCCAGGAGCAGACCCCAGCACCCTGACAGCAGCGAGCAGGCACAGAAAGCAAGGCTTTGTCATGCCCTTGAGCACTGCTTCCTGGAGCACAGCACTAGGAGCCCTCACAGATGAAAAGAAAGCACCTTCTCCCTGCCATGTGTTCCAGACTTTTTTCCCATCATTTTTAATCATCTATTAGCACAGTAACAGCACTCAGTGCAGCATCAGCAGTCTTTTCTGGGGCAGCATTTCATTCTCTCCCTGGTATTACTTATGTTCTTTCTCCTCTCCCTCCTCCTTTACCTTCACCCTTTGCCTCTAACATGACTAAATAAAAATGTATGTTCAGGGGAGCCCTGGCTGTGGCTGGCTGCATGGTGCCAGGGAAGGGAACTGCCTGCTGGAACTGTGTGAGTGCATCTTCCTGTGCCTCTTGGAACTGCTGCAAACAGCCCTGGCTGCTTTCTGCTTGTGCCTTCAGCCTTGCCACAGCCTGGAGGTTTTAGGCTATAGCTGTGTAGGGTTGCTGGAAGAGAAAGATGCTTTGCCTCGCTGAGAGAGAGGGCTTTAAGATTTATAGCTCTATTGAGGAACCCAGATGACAGTACAGTACTTGGTACCTTTTCTTTCTAGACATTTGTTATATTTTTTAAAATACTGTAAGGACTAATATTTCCCAAGTTGGAACTCAGATTTCAAAAACTTGTTTCACTCCATTAGAAACATTCCTCCATTTATTGAATATATTAAGATTTTCATACTCTAGTTTTAGAGCTTTTAAATTGACTAAAAATTCACACATATAAATTTAAATTAATTGGATAATTGCCAACAGCATTTAGTGCCACCTATACACTAGCTCTCATTCAAGGCTTATGAACTCCTATAGGAAGTTATTTAAGCAACGTTGCCTCTCTCTAGAAAATCAGGATTGCTGGACAAGTCTAGGTTAGCAGATGAGAGACCCTGTGTCCCATTCCTGTGAGTGACCAACTTGATGGTGTTGGATGTCAGGAAAGATTGTTAGGCCTCCCCTGGGAGAACCAGGCTTGTTAGCCCTATTAAAGAGGTGGGAATGCTCGCTGAGCTTGGGCTTCCTCAGAAGACTGCACTAGAAGATCTAATTTGTGCTTGAAAAATAATTATCCCTTGGTCTGTGAATAGTACTGCTGGCCACTGGTGCAATGTAAAAACAGTCACTGGCATTTGTCATCACAGTTGTACCATACAGTGGTTTCCTGTAGTTATTGTGGCCCAAACCCCTGGTCTGATCCACAATGGTTTTCAGTTAAATAAAGAGAATATATTAGAACAGCTCTCTATGATACATACATTCAACAGAGTATTTATGGAATTCCTTCTGTCTCTTTGCTGCAAATGTTATGTTGAACATAGTTCCTGACAATATTTGTCTTAGCTGATGAGTCACGAGATAGATGCAAAATCTCAGAAAGAGTCATTTAGAGCAGCTTGGGATTGCCCATGATTGTTCATTTAAGGAATACAATTATGGGTACATCTTCTTTTGATTAACTTCCATGGTTTGTGGGGTAGCATGACTGCTCCTGATTGTTGTCCAGAGGCAGGATGTGCCTCAGGGGTCAAATATTTGTGACTTTCCAACCATTGGTCCTTGTGGCTGGACTAGTTTGGCATCACACTTGGTATTTGAATTGATGGTATCTGAAGGATGACCAGAAAATAGAGTGAGTTTATGGTTACATTTAAATTGTATCTTTTAGACCCCATTGTTTAGGGAACTCTGAAGTGTTGGTGACGGGGGAATTCCACTTAAACATATAAAAAGTCTTGATGAGATAAATCCACTAATAGATTTTCTTTTGTGAAGAAACAGAAATTTCACACTGACATTTCAGATTCAGGAGGACTTTGAATTACTTGCTTGAAGATTTTGAATCTTGGTGAAGATGGGTGTGTAAGCATCCTTACAGGTATTTTATTGATTGGATGCAGGTTTTTCTGTACTAAATGATTCCTGTTCATCTGGGCTGTTTTACCTGACAGTGACAATTGTCTAGGAGATACATGTGTCCCTTTACCAAATATGCATTCAAAATGGGCTAACTTGGTACATTGTGCTTATCTCTGTGCTTATCTCTTCCTGCATTTAAAGATATTATTCCTCAGGGAGCACACAACACACGGCATGGTTTCATATTAAACCTATACAGTAAAACTTTATTTGTGGTTACTTGTCTTTGGATGAAAAGCCTAACAAACCTCTGATATTACCAACTATCATATATAAAAAACAATTCACACATTGATAGTCAGTTAAAAAGTAGTGGCAGAAAGCTGAAAGACATTTTTCCAGCTTTAGTATTGGTTTTAATTTGTGTAAGACCTGTAACTGGTGAGGTGATAGATGATTCAAGGTGTTTTCCAAAAACATGTAAGGAGAAGGTGAAGTCAGAGATATGAGGTGGCTGATTGGGTTCATAACCTAAATATGTAGAAGGTTTCAAGTAGTTTACAGATTAACAGTTGTATGACTTAATGTGTTAGTGATGTGTTCTTTACTTGAAGGAGGAATGATTGATGGAAAGAATTGTACACCTAGAATATGTAATGAAAATTAATGATCTATAAGATAGAATATATTGCATATTTGTGATTTTGCTGTGTTGTTTTGGGAGTAACGTAATAAATCACTGCTTTTTTTTTTTCTTGAAAAGAGAGAAATGCATAGTCTGCAAAAGAGAATTTTAATCCCCACCATCTTAAAAACTGATAATGGAAAAAATTTAGTCTTAACTGCATAGAATGAACTTCAGTAAACAATGAACTGTTGATGAACAATGATCTCCAGTATTTTTGAGCTTATGCACTGAAATATCTCTCACTCTACAGATTTTTTTTTTCTCATCTGCTGTATTAAGCTCCTTAAATTCTGAAAATAATTTCCCTTTTTGAAACTGTCCAATTGAGCCTAGTCCAGTACACCATATCTCAGGCAAATGAATAGGTAAGGCAAGGGAAAATAGAGGTTTCATCTTGCGGTTGGAAATCAAGATGCTGTCAGTTAGGAGTAGTTTCTTGATAATAATCCTTCATTAATTTACATACCACGTTGTGGAAATTGCAGGTTTGTCAAAATGAGACACAGATTTATGAAATTAGGCATCAGTTACTTGTGATTGCTTCTGCAAATGGCGAGGTGCTGGTGGCTGCAGATTCCCCTCGGTTCTGTTAAATACATGGTGTTATGTTCTGAAGAATCCAAGCCTTAAAAAATTACTGTTCATGTTTAGGGGCAGAACAAATGATGCATTTACTCGTTACTAAGTACATGCTATTTTCTACAACCCCTTTTTAAGATGAAGAAATACTCACAACCAAAGAAAAGGTGTGCAGATTTTCCCTAGAGGTCACATGTTTTCCACTTGACTTTTGTGAATTCAGGGAGGGGATGAAGGTTTTTCTACTGTCTCCGAAGGTGGAAGCTGTGAGGAGTCTGGAAACAGCTGCCAGCTCCAAAAGGTAGAAGATGAGAAAGTTGTTACTGATGGAGATTGTGCTTCCAGTGCCTCCCTGAAGGGCAGTCTGGAGACACTGCTGTCAAACATGAGTTAGTGATTTTGGCAGATCGTCTTTAGGGCTGTTGTGTCCGGCTGTCCCTGAGCAGACCTGTATGGAACACAAAACAAAGGCACAGTTTCTGTCTGCCTTATTTTGCCTGGAATATGTTGCAAAGGTTTTGAGTCTTTGCAGTAGCAAGAAGTGCTTTTAGGGGTTACTCCAAGATTTTGCATGAAGACAAAATAAGTCTCATATTCAGCTATCAAAAGATTGCTGTCTGATTTTACTTGGCATAATCAAACATTTATCATGTGGATATAAGAAAAATTTGCTGATTATGTACTCTCAATTCCAAATGCAAGTCATTTGCCTTTGCAATTACATGTTGTAGAATTTTAGATTATCAATAGTATAAGTGTATAGTCTCTCAACTTTTGTAAAGCTCTACTTCCCAAATATATGTTAAACTCTCATCCCAGGACTGGTGCCTGGAGGAAGCAGTGGTCTTTTATGTTGAATACAGCCCTGGCTAAGGGGTAATCATTTTATTAGAGCTTTTGTTCTCTTTATTTGAGTACAATTTTACAGTCACAGAACCCAGTCCTTTGTTCTCTTTCTGTT
Source organism: Urocynchramus pylzowi (assembly GCA_013397555.1). Classification (NCBI taxonomy): domain Eukaryota; kingdom Metazoa; phylum Chordata; class Aves; order Passeriformes; family Fringillidae; genus Urocynchramus; species Urocynchramus pylzowi. The sequence continues at coordinate 60,223 of VZRH01000071.1, read as the reverse complement.
TGTTTACCACCAGTGTCTGTCTGTCTTAGTGTGAATACAAATGTTTCCTGTAGTTGAGTAAACAAAAAATAAATGGAGGTCTCACAGCTAACTCCAGGATTTGAACAGGATTTTGATTCCTCAGGATTTGAGCAACCTAGTATCTCTTGTTTTTACAATGCATTTTTGTTTGGGGTGGGAAACTTAACGTTTTTAAACATTCTGTTTCACCATTGTACCACTCTTAATCCTTTTAATAGTCCAGAAGTTGCTATTCTCACTGTTGTCATCTTAACATGAAACATGACCACAATTTATGACACCAAGCCAGTGTGCTCTCCATCTCCTAAACACCAGTAGATGCAACCTTGGCTTTGCCTCCTTTATTACAGCTAGCAAGCCAAACCTTTGCCAACTGTTAGCACTAATGGTGCTGAAAAAAATAATAAAAGCAATATAGTGATCCTTAAGAACACACACACTCACAGGTTGTTTAAAACTTGGAAGCCTGCATGAGTTTATTTATTCTCTGTAAGTATTAAGGACTGTACCTTCTCATTTTAGTTTTTCCCTGCTTTTTTTTTTTTTTTTTTCCTAAGGGGAAACATATTTACTTATATATACAGATTTTCAATCTGTAGAAAAGACACTTGAAAGAGTCTTTTCTATGTCATATGGAGACATGCAAGATGTATGTTCTTCTGCACTAGAAAATGAAAAATTCACAGATTTGGTGGGAAGGATCCACAGACGAGGAAGTACAGACCAGGACTAATTCCTTCTTTTCCTAGACCTTTTCATCACTATCAGATCAGGAAAAGATTTTTCTCTTCCCCCCTTTCCTGAAAACCACCTAATCCTTCTCCATTGTCAGCAAGAAGGCTGGTTTGTGATATAAAAAGGGCTTAAAAATATGAAGGCTTCCTTGTTTCCTCCTAGGTCTTCTAATTGCAAATCAACCAGTCAAGGTTGCTCTTGTCCTTCTATTCATTCTTTTCTGCTTCTTCCTCTGCTTTGTCAGGGCTCTTTAACAAGTGGAGTAGCCTGTCTTAAGTTTAATGACTTAGCAGTAAAAGGATTGTTAAGAAAAACTCAGCAGAGGTATGACTAGCTTTTTTCTCATCTTGTTCCACAGATCTTTTTCTTTTAGTGGTCCTGTAGCAGAGAGTATTCTCTAAGATTTCTTTTCTAAGCTTTTCAGAGTGCTTTATGGTGCCCATTGGGTGAGCCTCTACTCATATGTAATGGCATCATATAATGTAAATTACAGAAAGACAACAGATTAGGAATAGAGCAGGCAAAGACAGGAATACTGGAATGCAGGCACCTTAGAAAAACTCATCTGGCCAAACTGGCACATCTCTACACATAGTGTGCCATGAATTTTGTAGAGAATAAGAGAATTTCTTTCCTTGGTGAGAATAATTTTGGCACAAATACAGAGAAACTGAATGTTTTTTCAGTCTCTCCAGCTTAGTACCTAAGCTTTGATGCAGAAAATCAAACTCTGCTGGAATAACAAGCAAAAAAACAAAAAAGAAAAGTGTTGGTTTATTGTGGATCTCCCTGGTTGTGTGCTGTGTGCAGGAGCAGAGGAAGGGACAGGGGTCATCTGCCCAGCTCTGCAGTGCTGTGTGCCACTGTGTGCTCGGGCAGGAATCCTTTCTCTGAGTGCCAAACACGGGGACAGTGGGGACGGACAGGAATCCTGGGTGTGCAGACCACACGCACTGGTGGTGTGGACAGACAGGAATGGAATGTCTGAGTGTTTGTGTGGCTCCTGAGGCAGGGCACTTCTAGGTGGATGTCAAACCTAATAATTTGCCATACAGAAAAAATCCTAAACTTTCATTTAGTTTGGGGTAGCAAAGCTCTGGTGGTTGTCAAAGGAAATGCCCTTTCAACTCTTCCCCCGAGCAGTTACCATGCAGGATTTTGATGGATTCAAAGATGAAAGCAAGGCACAAAAAGAATAATACCGGGTTTCTTTTTCTTTTATACGCAACAGCTCTCAAAATTAATTTCGGAACAAGCGCAAATAGTCTTGAGATTTCATTGTGTGTTTTTTTAGAAGTTGCTATCAATACTGTTTATATCATGTAGACACAGATCCATTCGTGTATACACCCAGAGCTGGGTTCTGGGCAGTCACAGACAGTCTGTGCTGAGATGATACTGAGCAGCTCACATCACTTTAGCATCTAGGAATTTGTATCTGTACATAACTCCTTTTTTTGCCAAGAGCAGCATGTATGGAGGGGAGGGGGGTTTGCTATTAGCAACTCTTTGAAGCTGCAGGCAAATGCAGTCGAAGTGGTGAGTCATATAACAATAAAAATATGTAACAATAAAAGGTCTGTGGTCAAAACGCTGGCATATACTTTCCAAAATTAAAAATTGCTGGATAAAAGAATGCTTTTACTGTATTTATTGTAACAACACGGTCACAATACACAAAGATTGGAAGCCTTCCAAATCACTTCAGCTAGGAAAGGTGTATGTAGATACACTTGAGCAGATGGCCTACAAATTATTTTGTTGAGCCAGGGGATCACAACTAGGTTTTAAGATTTTGCAGTAGGATGCATCTTGTATGTAAATTCCTATATGAGATTTTGCCAGTCAGGGTTCATAGATACCACTGGACTGAGAAACTTTCTTGTTTCAGACCAGGAGAAAGACTGAGACAAAAGCAGAGTAACTGAAGTGATTGTGTTAGACAGGCAGCTTTGTGAAGTTGAGCATTTGAAAGTGGATTTATTTTGGGAAGGAGAACCAAATAGAATAGCAAAGGAACGGGGGACAGAGTAAGGTAGTCATGGGTAAGATGAGCAGGGTGTGGAGTGAAGCAGAAGTGAAAAGGGAAGGAGACATTTCAGGCAAATAGTCATAACAAAACAGGAGTCCTATCAGTGTTGTCAAGCAATGTTTGTTCCTCATTTGATAGCAACATTTCTCCTGTTCTATAGGATAGAACATAGGTAATTTAGGGGGGTTGCCTTCAGATTTCTTATAGATTTTGTAAGACTAACCTTACCTGTAGTGCTTAGTGTTGATGCTTAAATTGCATAAGTTTAAAGTAATCACAAGATCAATGAAATATCGATATGTATTTCAACCTTAGCATAACCTGAGATACCTTTCAGATTTTGCTTTGTAAAAGATGTTACCAACCTATCAAAGTATTTAGGAAGAGTTTATGCTCCAAAATACATTTCAACTTGTTTCTCTCATCGTTTTTTGTCTTTGCTTTTCTATTATTGTGTAAAACTTAAGATTAAATTTTTAGTTTGGACCCACAAATACACAGTGAGAGGGGAAAAATGAGCAAGGGGGAAAGTACAATCAGAAGTTTTCTTCAGTTTGATTAATGAGGACCATGGCAAAGACTGGTATTTCCTTTTGCATTGTTATGGAAGTAGCATTTCACTTTTCTTTAAAAATGAGTTGTTTTTGGTAGTAAGTATCAAAGTAGATTAGAGAGACAATAAACTGTATCTATTAAACATTCTGCAGACACACGAGCTGATCTTGAGAGGCTTGTTTGCTGCTGATCACTTGAGAATTTGTAGCAGGTAAGTCTCCCAGAATCCAAAAGAAAGGCATGCACCAAAAAATTCCACTTCTGTGTAGCATTTAATGCAAGGATATCTTGAGAGTCTACATCCAGACTCCTACAATTACAAGAAAATGTGTTCATTTGGACTCCAAAGAAGAGCTTGAATGACAGTGCCATTCATCTGCTTAGCTGAGCTGTAGTTCCTACCCAGTAACTTTTCAATTTATTGACCGTTTTCAACCAAATTTGACAGGGGAAAAGAAGTCTCAAAGATTTTGTAGATTTATAGGAACTTAATTAACATCCACAGCTGGGTAGAGGTGAAAAGAGCCCAAAGTAGAGCTCCCACACAGGGGAAGGCAAGGAGAATTGAGCTGTGCTGTATTTTGTTTGGCTGTAGCACACACATATGGCTGGCCATTCAGAACATGCATACTTTCACACTGGTCCCAGCTGACTCCTGCCTGGAGACACCACGGGGGAGGCAGGCTGCAGAAAGGGATTGTTACAAGGGTTGAAGGCCATGCTTAGAAGATGGAGAGTACAAATCCAAAGCACTCACATTTCATCAGTCAATATAGAAGGGTAGTAAAGTGGACTCACATGCTCTTCAAGGGCAGCCATGCTGTCTGCAAAAGAAATTGCTTTTTTGCTGATTAAAGAAGCAGTGAAGACTTCAGAATAGTCCGAGGGGGGATGTAGCAGCATATTTTAACAAAAAAACCTGTTGTTAAGCTAATTTAAATCAATTAGTCTTTTCTGTTTTAAGGGTGTGTGGCAGCAAAAGATACTGATCTTATATTCTCTTCTGCAGCAAGACCCTTCTCTTCCATGGTGTAGAATCAAGATGAGATTTGCCCTAAATGTACCACAGGGCAGGCTCATAACCCAAAAAATACCTGCTTATTTTAAACCTAGAGGTTTTATCTGCTCAAAGCTGGAATGTGAACATAACCAGTTCTCATACTTTACGTTAGGAATTGAAATAACAGCTCACTTTGTTTGCTGTTCTGTCTTCAGATCAATTTCAGTCAATAATCTCTTGGGTTTTCTATTGGTTGAGGGATCCAGGATTCTTTGGGGATGTTGTTGTGGGTTACCATTTGTCCTGCTGATGCTGCCTGAATGTAGTTTCTTGATGCATAGACCACCCATTCTCTAAAAATTACAACCTCTGTATGGTTGTAAATGTCCTCAGACTGCAGCACTCCCTCAGACATCTTTGAGATACAGGAAGACACACCTTAATGATATTTCTGCCTAAGACCCTTACATGCAGTGGAAGGATGCCAAAGAAGTAACATACTTGGCTTGCTCCTGAGTAGTTAACCATGAGAGGAGGTATTTTTTTTTTATTTTTAGTTCCCTTTCAAACCTGTGACTGGACAGGTTCCAGCTTTTATGGAACAAGTAATTGAGAAAGGCAGTTCTATTACCACTGATCTTAAACACATCTTGAGGTATCTCTAAAAAGAGTAAAAGAGAGCTAAAGAAACATATACTATGATGATTGTATGGTATAACACAAAAAGGAATCCCAAATACAGATCTGATTTTTTTGTGTGTCACTGGTTTTCTTCATACAGAATCAGAGCAATAGATTTCAATAAACTTTGTCACTGGGCAATTCCATGGTTTCATAGTTTGTTCATCTCAGAAGGAGCTAAGTTCCAAGAGACACATTCCTGCACAGGGAAAATTTCAGTTCCAAGTTTATTTTTAATCCCATCCACATATATCTACATATGTCAAGTCTCACAGAGCATGCCCTATCTAGATATGATCTGCCTCCTTTAGTTTAGTTCAAAGGCTTGTAGAGTATGAATTCTTCAGGATGAAGCTTCTCAGTAATTATCACATGTGGGGAGATGAAGAGGAAAATGACATCTTTAGACACAGAAATTAGCTGGACTGATAAAGCCACTTTATAAAGTAGTATTGTTGGAACGTTGCCAGCAGCCAATGCAGAAGGCAGCATCTCAGGTAGAACTGTGTTAAATCCTGCAGGCTTTGACAAACCCCAGCAGCTGCACACGCTTTTTGCTGGGCTCACAAAAACACAGGCTCCAGAATGTGCAGAAACGTAGCAACAGGAATGGGTTTCTTATCTGTGCAGTTGAAATTTGTGCTGGTTTGCTGCTAATAGAGAAATCTCAGTTGCTAATCTTAAACACAGCCAAAAGGAAAGCCAAACCTAACCAAGGATGTGTCTTTTAAACTTTACCAAGAAGGATGGCAACTCAGTGTGTGACATCTCTTTACAAATTTGAGAAATGTCTCCCTTTTCATAAAATATCATGAGTGGGAAGGGGGCACAGAGTTAAATACTTAAACAATCATTCAGAGTCCTAATGCTCTAGGTAGGTGTAGACTCAAGGCAGTATATTTAGGGTAGGTATAGATCAAGGCAGTATATTTAAGGTAGATGTAGATAAACTCAAGGCAGGCCATCATATTTGAATAACAGACAATAAGAGGGATTGTTCTTTCTCTGTTTTTCACAGCCAGATTCCAGCAGGGAGCTGGTTGGACATTAGCAGGGATTATGGCTCTCTGCAGGTTTCTAACAAGTAGAAAAGAACTATCTGAAAGCCTTCATGCTTGCATAGTTCTCAGAGATAGTGAGCTCGGCCCACACTTTGAAAGAACAATCACCTGAATTTTTCCATTATATTTCTATGTTGTTAGTGACAGAAATGTTTCTGAACTGTTGCTTTTGCATGTGCTTCTGTTGCACGTGCTTCCAGTGAAACATTCAGCTCAGATTAAGATGGGATAACTCTTTTAATGCACCAACACACTGCCTCCACCACATCCTCACTCGACACAAGTACAGTCATTATATTAATATTTACTTAATGTGGGGTTTTTAAAACTCTACATTAAAGGATTGATAAAGCTTGTTTAGACTGGTTAGCAAAACCAAAACTACCCCACGCAAATATTCTACAAAAAATGAGAAAGGAGTCACTGATGTCACCGTTTGTGCTGTGCTCCATGGTGGAGGAACAGACCTGATGCAGACTCTTTGAGTAAGTTACTGCAATGAGCATATGAAGCAGACTGGACTAACAGAGAGAATGCACAGCTCATGAGCTGTTTTCTTAGAGAGCTTCTCTAGAGATACAGAAATGTGTGATCCCCATGAATAAAATGTGGTTTCAAAAGCTTTCCAGGCTAATGGTTACCCGAACACTAGCTGTCCTGCAGAAATGCTTAAGAAAGGTATGTACTCTCATTAGAACATACAACTTCGTGCAAGCTTTCAAATGAAAACATTCTGTAAAATATATTATAAACAATGTCTGTAGTTATATCTGTGGGTTTCAAATTTATGTGTGGGATTCCACAGTAAAGAGTTTGTCAGATCTGGGCAGCACTCTTCTAGGCTTTACCAGCTGTATTGCAGAATATGTCTCTGACTTTCCCCTAAACTTTGTGGATCAGCAGCAGTTCTGGTTTTTCTCATGTAATAATTTAACTGTGATAAAATCTATTAATTTGGTCTTTAGTGTTGAGGTGCACAAGCTACCAGTGTGGCCTGCAGTGAGCATCAGTGAACATAAAATAACATCCTTTTAGGAACCTACAGCTGAGGGAGAGTTGTGAAGCAGTACTTCCATGAATGAGGAACTGAGTGGTTCTTTAAAAATTAATTATGGCTACAATTTTGGCAAGTAAAATAATGTACATGTGCAGTTTGCAGTGAAAGTTATCAGGTGTTGGTTATGTTAGAAACAGTTCAACTGTGGTAATTTCCTTGTTTACCCAAACATTTAGTGATTATCATATACTGGCAGAAGTGAACTATATGGTACCCAGGGAAAAAAGAGTAATGAAAATACAGTGAAATCATGGCAGGACCATGAAAGAACCAAAGAGAGCATGTCTAAAGAAGTTCTGATGCTGATGGTTCACATTCATGGTTACAACAGATTTATCTCATGTTTTCTCCTGGTGCTTTTTTCTTTTAATATAACTGCCTGCTGTAGCAAGGGATAGGGAAGAAGAAAGACTTAAATAATGGCAGGAAGTAAAAAAGGCATTAACAGTAACTGTATCAAAGAGGCAAAAGGAAAATTGCAGAAATTCTGGGGTGCAAAAAGGGAGGGGTGGACAAGATCTGATATTTCTAGAGTAAAATCTAGTATATGACCAGGGGAAGTTGAGGTTTTTATAGGGGCAGTAGCCTTGCAAATGTTGTGTTTAGCCCTGCAGTTCATAGAGTCTGGTCTGCAGAGCCAAGGCCTCTGCAGTCATTCCTGGCTTTCAGCTAGGAGCTGGAGAGTGTGTGGTGGCCCTTGAGTAATTTTGAGAATTTATCCCAGTATGAAGGGTTTGTGACTGTTCTTTGCAGGGCAACTATTGGAAGAGAAGAAGAGCATTGTTAAGAGCATTGACAAGCTATGGGGGCTTTGGGGAAGGTATAATTGGAGTAGTTTTATGAAATTGAAGTAGTTTTATGAAAGTCCAAAAAAAAAAAAAAGAGAAATGAAGGTACCTTCTGGAAAAAAAATCACAAAACCTATTGGGTTGTGGAGTTTTATCCAGTTTTCTTCATTCCAGCACTTTTTCTGCACATGCCTGAAGAACATACCTGTCAGGGCACATGGTATTTTTTATAAGCAAAATGTGAACCTGCCTTCCGGCTCCTATCATTGCTATTTCTGCTTGCAGCTCTGGAGGTTTCAGACAAAAGCACTCCTGACACAACTGATTTGTCTGCACTGCTCATTTATTTTCTCCCAGGACCCTGTGGTTAAACCACTTTGTTGTTCATACTTCTTACAGTGATGTAGAAATGCTTGCCCTAGGATCTGAGCCATAACCTCATGAGGTGGGAGAGGATTGTATAATAGCACCATGACAAACCAGCTCAGGACTGCAGGATGTTGGAGTGGTTCCCCACAGAAAAGTAAACGGTTTGTTTTTAAATCATTACAACAGCCATTTGGTCTAGAAATTTCCATCCTTTTGGACATTTTTTTTTTTTTTTTCTGTGGAGGAGCAATAGGAGAGAAACTCAGTTCATGTATTTACAGCTTTTTTTAAAATTTCTGAGTAAAAGTTTGTCATTAGTAGCACAGTCTTAAGCAGAAGCTTTTTATTTCTATGTTTTATATAAAAATAATTGTAAAAGTGTTATAATATTATATATTTTATTTGCAACACTGCTTAGGCTTTAAATTTTGCAAAATAATTCTTAGAGGTACCTATCAGGAAATAAGCTGCTTTTCTTCCATCTTTTGAGTTTTGCCTAATTCCAGTCCAATATATATGCATAAATTAGTTCTTTTAATGGAATCTCAATATTAATTTTGGCATTTTCTTGCCAAGACTTGCCACAAACACACACACTTAAATGAACAGCAGCTGCAGTGGGAGGTCAGGTAAAATCAAAAGGGGGACACAGAAAATGTCCTTCTAGGTGAACTGATGCCATAGGCTTGTCATCATCAGGACACTGCAGAGATTGTTCTGGGTGTAAATGTTCAAAGGGCTGTAATGCAGCTAAGCAACTAAACCACATTTGGCAAGTAGGACGAATTTTGGAACTTATCTCCCTCTTCTTATGAAAAGTTGAGCTTTGAAACTCTCAAATGATCTGATGAAACTTCCAGATAATAAGAACTGCAGCATAATTAGGTTGGACTAGACCTCTGTGTCTGACCACCTGCTGAGAGCATCACCAATTAGAGCAGCTTGCCCAAGGAAGGCCTTGTTCAGCTGCATTTCCAGTATCTTCAAGGATGGTGATGCCAGTGTTTCATGGCAGCCTGTTCTGGCATCTGATGCACCTCGTTATGAAAAGAATTTTCCTGATCTCTAATCAGAATTTTCTGTGTTCCATTTTACATCTGTCATTTCCTGTCCTATCCCTTCCAAATGTCCTCTATTTCCTCCTATCAAGTAATTTTAAAAAGCCTCCTCTTTTTCAGGCTAAACCAGCCCAATTCCATCAGCCACTTCTCATACCTGCTGCCAAGTATTCATAGTTGGTTCTACTTGAATTCAAGTGACAGAAGCACATGACCTCTTCAATTTGACTTCACAATTCTCTCTGAGGGACTCTGTGCTTTTTGCTGACCAGACCCAGCCCAGAGGGAGCTGTGTGGCTTCCCTGAGGCCTGGGGAAGGGGCATCTCCAAGGAACTCCCCAGCCTGGTGCAGCTCACTGATTGTTACCCTTTTACAGTTTTCTGAGTGGGCAGCAACAAAGTCCCAGCAAAAAAGGATGAGGATGATGAGGAGAGGCCTCAGAGCCCTGGGAAAGCTGGCCAAGGGATCTGAAGCACACGTGTTCTCTTCTGGGCTGCCAGTTGCAGGGAATGATGGAGCAAGAAACAGCAAAGTCACAGATGCACACCTGGCTTCAAGACTGCTGTAAACAGCAGCATTTTGTGGTTTTTGATCATGGGTGAATTTATACAACACTGAGCTTGCTGGCAGCAAATGGGGGCCACCTGTATCAGAAGGGAAAAGGGATCTTAGCCCAGGACTCAGCAGGGCTCATCGAGAGGGCCTGAAACTGGATTTGGAGTGGGATGGGGACATAGCCAGGCTCGACAGAGATGAGGTGTCAGCACATCCTGCTGGAAAGCAGCTCTGAGGAGAAGGCCCTGGGGGTCCTGGTGGGCTGCAAGCTGTCCATGAGGCAGCAGTGTGTCCTGGAAGCCAGGAAGGCCAGTGGTATCCTGGGGTACATTAGGAAGAGCACTGCCAGCAGCATGGGGGTGATCCTGCTCCTCTGCTCTGCCCTGGTGAGGCCACTCCTGGAGTGCTGTGTCCAGTTCTGGGCTCCTCAAGACAAGAGGGACACAGAGCTCCTGGAGTGGGTCCAGTGGAGAGTGAGAAAGATAATGAAAGGACTGGAGCATCTCTCTTGTGAGGGCAGGCTAGGGAGCTGGGCCTGTTCAGCCTCGAGGAGAGACAAATGAGAGAGGACAGTAACAATGTCTGTCAGTGACAGCAGGGAGGGGTCAGAGGGTGGACCAAGCCCTTCCTGGTGGTGCTGAGCAATAGAACAAGAGGCCATGGGCAGAAACTGATGCACAGAAGTTCCACCTGAACATGAGGAAGAACTTCTTTCCTGCTCTGGAACAGACTGCCCAGAGAGGGTGTGGAGTCTCCTGTTTTGGAGGTAGCCAGGAACCAGCTGGTGCCATGCTGTGCCACGTGCTCTGGGATGGAGAGCATCCTGCTGGAGCAGGGAGGAGGGAGCAGATGACCCACTGTGGTCCCTTCCAGCCTGCCCCAGTCTGTGGTTCTCTGCAATGTTTATATTCTTCTCTACCTGTACCAGCTAACATAGTTTGTTTGGGATTTTGGTTTTTTGGGGTTTTTTTCACGTAATATAAAACACGCTGCCTCTATCTGAGAAGAGCTATGTTTTCTCTCAGGAAAGTTAATGTCCTGTACTAGCATTCTGCTAAACATCTGGGTTTCAATAGCTTTTCTTCACACACACACTCTGAAAGTCATGTAAGAATTTGTTATTTATTATCAAAACAATAAATTCCCAAGGAAATATGAAATGGTTTAAAATCAATTGTTCTCATTGCAAAGAAGAAACTGCTGAAGAGACAACCTTAAATATAATAAAATAATAAATATTAAGAAAATATTAAATATTGTTGCCTTTACAATAAACTGGTTGTTTAAGGATTAATGTAGCATGTTTCAAGTAGTGATTTATGAATGATGAGTCAGACTTGGAATTCAGAACTTGCTTGACAAAGCAGAGCAAACAATAAAAAAAATTTGCATGATGAAATAGCTTGTTGCTTAAGCTCAATTTACTATTAGCTTTTGTTAAATTATTCCAAAAGAAAATCAAATCCAGATTCAAACCCTGGACCTTCTCTCTCATGATCTGAATAGAGACAAGTAGAATCTGCATTCTCTAGCTTCGAGATGCTCATTAAACTTAGACTTTTCAGTGAGAAACCATGGAGTTATGGAGGGATTGAATCAACAGCTGGCATTTCTATCAGCTTTCAGCTTTCATTTAAGACATTTAATTTTAGTGCATGTCTGATGATTTCATATGTCTAGCTGTAGATAATTTGCTCTGTATCATATCCAATGTAGGTCAGGGTAGCCTTTTGATTTCCTTAGAACACAAAACTTCACAAAGCTCAAAGGGGGGCTCTTTGTGCCTTCTGAGCTGGGAGGAGAAATGCCATCTTTCAGTTCTGGGGCCGCTCCCTGTGTGAATTCCCAACGACCCTGGCACCCAGATAATGCAAAGGGAGGCAGCACTTGGCTTTGCAAGGCCCTCAGCCAGCCCCTTGGGCTGCCCACAGGTGTCACTGCTGCCTGAATGGCCTTTGGGAGCCCTGCTGGGGAGCTGGGTCACTCTGCAGGTGCTTTTCTTTCCTTATTTGTTTGTGCTTGTGGGTGTTCAGGGACCTCATTTCAGGGTAGTCTGTTGAAAGGGCTTTATCTAACTAACATTCTCCTTTGCAGACACAGCAAGGTAATGGATTTTAATGTTCTTTGCAGTTGCTTACCTAGAATGGTATTGTTAAGTTCCATTTATTCTTACACAGTTTATTTTCTACAGTGTGTTTTTCAAAATCCTGTCTCTTCTGGAACTGGAAATTTCCTAAGAAGTTGAAGAAAACAAAAAAACTTGTTTCATACTTTGCTAATTCTTTACTTGACTGTGTCCAGGTTTTAATTTTATAAGCCTTCATTATGACACTTTTTCTTTCCCAATATCTATTTATTAACTTTTTAATTTCCTCACAGGATGGCTTTTGTATAATTAACATTTTTCTGACCAGTCTCAGAATTTTTCTGTTCTTTGATATATCAATTGAAAACTGATTTGCATATTGTACTGGATGGACTTCTTAAGTAATAAACTATTTTAACTTCTAATAATAACTTCTTAAGTAATAACCTTAAGCAATAGCCTATTTTCACCTTGTTTACTTTTTGGTTTTTTAAAACTGACTGCTTTCTGAGGGCTTCATTGGGGGTTTTTTAATTGACTTAGGGACACCTAAGTGTTTTCATTTAATTATTCTCCAAGTTGGTGTCTGAATCATAATCCCGTGAACCTCTAAGAAGAAATTAATTTCTTGTACAGCACAAATTTTAGTAGGTACAAGTCAGAGGATCCACCTAATTGCACAACTAATTTAGCCTTAAAGGGAACAGATTGGAATGTGTCTCCACAGTTTTTACCAATTCTCTATGGCAATACCAGCTGATGTCTAGGCATGTGCCTTGCTTTTTCCCATGTATGGATTTTGGAGATGCACTTGTATAAATGCCCTGTTCCCTGTAGTCCCCATGATAACACTGGGAGGTTGACTGAGATTCTTTTTGCTTGCTTTCTTTAATAGACTCAGAACCGTATGAAGCTGATGGCTGACAACTATGAGGATGACCACCTCAAATCCTCATCCCATTCCAACCAAACCAACCACAAGCCCTCCCCTGACCAGGTAATGTCTCTCTCTCTTTTGTTTCTAAAGTAATTTTTACTGTGAGGGCTGATGATTTTGTGTCATAAGTAGTTTTCCCTGACATGCTTGCAGTACCTTCCAACAAAAGTAGCATTCCAGAATGCAGCTATAAACCAGAACTGGGTGTTGCTGTTGTGTTGGCTTTGTGCAAAGCTCCTGAATAATGAACAGTTGCTGGTACCAAGCTGTTGTTAGGTGGGTGGAGAGGAGGAGGTACATTGAAAAGGAACAAAAACTTTACTCTCCTAAAATGCGAGACTCAAGTCCTGGATGACATATTCAGATTTTCGTAGCTCAGGTTTACTGCTTGAGTGTGTGGAGTGCCCAGGACTATTCTTGTGTTCAGTAGCAGGAAATCATGCTCCAGGATCAGCTTTCTGATCTATGGATTGCATACAAGCAGTTCCCTTCATTTCCCAGGAGGAAATCCCAGCCTCAGTGCCAAATGAGCGCAGACTGCTCCCTCACAGACTCAATGGGCCATGAACTGAAGGAAAATCAATTTACCATCTCCAAAGCAGTGAGGAGCCTCCTGTGGCACTTACAAAGCACAGCCGTGTGCTTGATAACTATTAGAGAGATTAACCATCCCTTGGGTAGCACAGAAAATGCCAGCACAATTGCACATCCCATGTTGTAATCTCATCCACTGCAGTTTAATTAAAATATTAGCCATCATTAATCACTGCCTCAACGGAGTGAAGGAATGCTTCTCTTTGCCCTCTGACTCATGTAGAAATTGGTGAGATATGAAAGGAAGCATATCTCTCTAGACCTTTAAGTGCCAGCTTAGTGATACACAGAAATAATGAGTAAGGTACAAGAGGAAGGTGGCAAAAGCCATTACTTATTCACCCTGCAAAAACAGATCTTGCAAAATCTCCTTTCATGTCTGCATCAGAAAACAAGGAGTGTATACAATCAAACAAACAGAAAAACTCTGATTGTCAAGGGATCTTGCCTTTGCATCTTAATTTAATACCTTCCTTCACTGTATGTTGGCTGGCTTGAATTTTCTGCAGTGTTTTTGGAAGATGTTGGTGTTTCACTTTCCTATTTCAAGAGAGTGAAATTGTTAATACTGAAAATTAAATGGATTTCCTAATCTTAATTTGGTGCAAGTGTTAGAATATCTGTTGTTCCTACTCTGAAGTCTACAGAGAGCTGAAGCCATTTCCAGCAGGTAACTTTAGTACATGCTTGCAGATGAAGGCAATGTAGCGTTCACAGGTGAAATTGAAAAGATAACGTGTAAAAACCAAATAAAATATAGATACTTACAGAAATTCTTGCAAAGACCCCACAGGGTAGGGCAATAGGGAAGAGAGGGGGTGGGAGGAGGCTCTGATTGCACTTCCCCTTTGCAAAGGGGTATTTTGAAATCTGACAAAGCCTACAAGGGAGCAAAAAAAGCTGTACCTCAAGGTAGCTCAGAATACTGCATAAGGAATTGAAACGCTTTGTACTACTGTTTGTACTTTATGTGCTTCAAATACTAACCAACTCTTTATTTCATTCCCATGCTGCTCTGGGGCTTTCCTCCCATTGCCACCTGTGCACCTCTAGGATGAGGAGGAGGGTATTTGGGCATAACCAGTCAGATGCTCTTAGCTCAGCCATTTTGTTCAGAACGGTGAGAACCAACCTCTCCTGCCAACAGAAAAGTTTCCGACAGTCACTCCCCCCCGGCTCCTGTGCTTTGTGGAACCTGGCTGTGCTCCCTCCCTTGCTTCCATGTCCCTGCATGAGGGTGCTTCTCGTGTGTTTCATGTGCAGTTTGTGATTTTCTTCTTCTGATCATCCCATCGTTGTTTCACCGTGTTGTGGGGAGAACTTCCCAGGGCATGTAATTGAGTTTCTGTGCAAGTACGAGAGAGCAGGAAATGTCTTTCGTGTCATTTATCATTGACTTCACGGAGGAAATGTTTTCAGTCGGATTCTTTTTCAAAGCAGTTTGCGCCGTAGCCAAACCTATGTGTGCTTTTTCAATCCTGGTTTGTAAAGAATTTGCTCGAGGATAATGTTCCTCCTGAAGATAATGTTCCTTCTGAAGGCTTTAAGCATGTGGAGATCTGCCGCAGAGATTGCTGCCGTGCACGCTGACCTAACTAGCACAGATATTTATCAACTCACCATACAGGATTCTCTAGATGGACTAGGAGTATGAATTGCCTATAAATGTGAAGGCAAAGAGGAATGTCCCCTTAACCTTCCTCTCTCCCTTCCATCTCCCTCATTCTTTCAAAACAGTGGGGGAGAAATTAAGAGCTGTTTTTCATTTAAAGTACATTTTGTGTCCATGTCCACAATTTTTTCTTTTGTGCTATCAAATTGTCCCCACAGCAGTGCCCATTTCCAAAAGGGAAGATGGTGCAGAGGACAGAGCCTCTCTCCTCATGCCTGTTCTTTAGCAGAAAAGCCTCTTACTGGCCAGGTGTCAAGTACTGATCATTACACTACAGTACACAGGATTCATTTATGCCTTAGAGTATCAGTTTTTTAAAGTAGAATATATTTCTCTGAAGTACTTGAAGTATTTTAAAGGACTGATGACAGTACTTTAAAAACCTATATGAAACTTTTTCCTTCTTCACTTATCCTTTTTAAGAAAAAAATATTTCACATCAGTTTCTGTGCACTTTTTTCCTAAGAATTTGATTTTTTCGTATCAGTTATTTGAAAGAAAACTGAAAATTTCTGTAGAAATCTGGGACCTTTGCATTTCTGAAAATTATTGCTTTGTATTAGATTTGTAAAACATTCATGAGAGAATAAGGCACTCTCATCTCTTGCACTTGCTCAATTAACTACAGACTTACAGGCTGTCTGACTGTATAGATCAAATCCCTCTTTTCAAGCCAACCACGTGAAAAATTTAATCCAACTGTGGCAGTGTCAAACTTGAATTTCATGCCTTGGGGTTTGAGCTGAGAAAATCTCTTTAGTGGGCAAATTTATAAAGTGCTTCATTAATTTCCACTTGCTGTTGATTTCACATTCTTTTTGAATCTCCGCTCTTGCAATGGTTGTGCGCTCGTGTATGTTGTTAAAACTTTTAGAGATGATGCTTGTAAAGATCAGCTGAAGCACAGAAATTAATCAGGGGAGATCAGGTAAGTAAATGATGAAAAGGAAGAGGACACTCACTATGAAGGTAGGAATAATTCTGATTTTCCTTCTGGAGCAAACATGGAGTTTGTGTAGAAAACACTGAGAAAGATCTCTTCACTTTCCTCTCCCATGTGCTGATGCATTTAAGAATGCAACTGTGCTAGCAGTATGGTTTTTCTTAGTTTTCTGAATTAATGGGTGGTTGACATTAAAAACAGCTTATCTCTCCAGTTTGAGGCACTTTCCTCAGGAAAGCTGCTACAGAGTATCCCAGTCAAAATAATGAGTCAGCCAGCAGCCTTGCCTTCCACACGTCTCATCAGAGAAACCTGTCAACCTGGACACTGTTGTGCATGCATCAGCAGGGAAAGTATAACGGTGATGGATGCTTCCCATGCCAGCTATTCCCAACAGAGTACATGTTTTTACTGTGATATTCCATGTTCATTAAAAAAAAAAGTCCTTATTCTCATTGTAAAAGCTGAGATGATGTAAGTTACAGAGTCCCTAACCTCCATGTGTTAAATGAAATTTATGTATTACAATGATAAAGTGTAACTAATAGCATAGGACTTGGCAATAAGTTTGTTTTTTAAAGTTCCTTCAGGTCTGTGGTCCTCCGGTCAATGCTGAAGATTAAATGGAGACCAAAAAACTGTACAATAGTTAACTACATTATTTTATTTTTGTGGTTTAGGTCTTAAGGCTTTTCCCCTCCAGCATTCTGGAATTGACTGAATTTAATATTTAATTATGCCAAGTCTGTACACGACAGCATTATCAGATAGAGCTCCCCTGAAATGGATCACTGTTCATAAACATATGCACCCTCCCTGTAATTTCTGAGGATGGTAGTTTACATTTCAGTTTATAGTTCAATGTAAATACCATCTTTCATCCTGAAATAGTTTTTCCTAGCATGTTTCCTTGCTGTCTGAATTTCTTATGACTCCTTCTATTCCCCAGATGCATCTCTGTCCTCCTCTACATCCAAGTCAATTCCAGTGTGATTTCACACGGGGATGCTCTTTGCTCTTTCTCAAATGCTAAACTGCTCTGGCCAATGGTTTCATTAGTTATCACTCACTTTTATCAAGAATAATATGAATTTACACCTTAAGAGATCTAATACATGCAAAAGGATAGGTGTGTATGTGGGTGTATCTTCCTGTAAATCTATGCCAGGTGTGTGCCACGTGGGGGAAGCAGAAGCAAAGCTTCCATACAGAGATTTCCCAAGCTGCTCAATCCATCCAGTTGTCTTGTGAAGCGCAGCTGAGCCACCTAAAATGGGAGAAAATGTGGGTGTTGTTCAGAAATCTGCTTCATCCACTCATTAATTGAAAATTATTATTACGCTTATTAGAGCAACAGTGGAATGGTCAAAGAGCTAGCATGGAACTGGAGTGCATAAAAATGGGGATATTTCAAGATGATGAAAATATTGGCAGTTCCTATTAGTGTAAAAATATTGTAAGACAAAAAGGCTCTTTGTGACATTTTTCTTCCATACTTGAGTTCAACAGATTTTAGCTCAGAAGCAGTAAGCATTGCGAGTTGAGTACCGAAGGCACTCACAAAATTTGACACTTCAGATTTCAGAGGTGATGTCTGGGGGTAAGTCATTACAGGAAAATATTTGGCTCATCTCAAGCCTTAATGTAATCTTTGCCAGAGCAGTCAAACTTCATGAAATTTTCATTGGGACCACTACAACACTAAAACTGTCTATATTTCAGGAAGTTTGAGGAGAACACTGAATTTTTTTTTTCTACATTATTTGATGCTGATTTCTTTTAGTGAAGTAAATAGTTTTTCATGGTGAGTTCTGTGTTTAAATTACACAGGCATTAATTCACTACATAAATGTGATCTTCTCTCCACAATACACGTTTTGTACAGAACTGCTTGTCCTCCTGTCACACTTTTGAGGTTCTCAGTTTGACTGGATTTATTTTCAGTCTGGTCTTTTTAATTGTTAGATCATGCAAAATGGTCAAAACCACCAGGCCTTCATGCCTGACTCATATTACATTGTAATTTACTGGACACAGTACTAGACCACGATTCAGAAGATAAATTCTTTCCTGGCATCGTGTCCAACCACTTACTTGTTCTCTTTCTCCCTGTCCCAAATTCTCTAATTGTAAAATGAGCTGGAGTTTTTTGTAAAAGTGCAAGTTCTGCTTGGGAAAAGTGCTGTGTAAGTGCTAGGTATTATTACTGTGCGATATTTGGAAATTGTCTTGTTAAAGTGATATGATGGTGATTCTAATACCTCATTTTGAAATTGTTCCCAAAATTATGTTAGATTTGTATTTGACTCTATTACTACTGCTTACTTTTTTTCCAAGATCCTATTCCTTCCCAAGAAAAGGGAAAATAACCCATATTTTCAAGGAGCTGCCATGCTGGACAAAACTCTTCAGACCACTGTTTATTGTTCTTTACTGTCATCTCTTGTCTTCTGAAGAGTCATTTCTTCCCCTCTCTAAAAATCTACAAACTAATTGTGTAGTATAATAATGATATTATTACAATTCTTCATCGAGGTCTGTAAAAGCACTGTGAAAGTGTCTTGTGCTTGCCTTGGAGACATGCTCTGTGCAAAATTTGAAGGCAGCTCTATGAGATAATCTTGCATTGCTTAAACATGTCCTGACAGAGCGAGAGAGAGGCTGTATTTGTTTTGTCATATTGGTGACAATCAGGATTCTTCACACCCCCTTTTTGGATGGGCAACCTTTTAGTAAGAGCCCTAAAGTGATGCACTCAAATAAGATGATGTAACTAATTTATCCTTAGGAGGGTTAGAGTAGAATGCTTTCCTTGAGACAAAGTCAGCTTCCACTCCTGGTCCTTTTCTTCTTTTAGAGAACAATTCTTCTGCTAGCATTTTTTTTTTAACCTATTATTTTGCTGGTTAATAGAATGTATTCTCTATCCAAGAATGTTATATATATGATCACAAAAGTACTGATCTTGATACATTGTTCATCTTCTTTCTGATCCCAGAATGATAAAACTAAGATTTCCAGATGGAATTTTGTAATCTGCAGCTCTGGGATGAATTAAACACTCACAACAGAGGTGCAACTGGACTGTATCACTGTCTTCCTATTATTCTTACAGATCAAAGAAGAACACAAGTAGATACTTACAGTCTAAAACATTCAAAACAGATGGCTGGTTTCTTTTTGTAGAGATTTGTGCTTTTCAGCAAAACAATCGTGAAAAGGCCATCATTCATTTCTGCCAGATGAGATTATGCCAGGTCTGTGTCTCATTTTCTCTTTTGATTTGCAGCTGAACATAATCTTCTACTAGTGGCTTGGTCTTTGTAGCAAGTAGGAATTCTGCACTCAAACATTATTGTTTCTGGCCACTTCCAGGAGGGTTGTTCCTTGCAGTTGGTGGGATAGTCTGTACCATCTCCCAGTTCTTCTGAGCTCTGGCACTCCTAGGCAGGACACTCAGAGACACAGGACAAGCAGCTGCAGCCAAGCCCTAGTAGTTGTCAGTTAGGAGGAAAGAAACTGAGGGAGAGGGGAGATGAACAATGTTAGAAAAAGATTCAAGCCCAAACCTGCTTTCCAGTGTATTAACTATGAAAATAAGCTCCAGAGAATGGTAACTCAAATAAAAACTGTAAGGGCATGTAGCCAATCTAGACACTGCATTTTCCTGGCTGGTAAAGTTCATAATGACTGATGGACATGTCAGGATTTAGAGTTCCATCTCACAGTAGGCTCACTATGGGCTCTCCAACTGCATCTGATTGTTAAAGTAACTTTTAAATAAGAACTACTTTATACACATATAAGTTCATTTGTTCATGGGATTTTGCATTTGAATGTAGAGCAAGCAACTCCAAAAAGACTTCCTAAAGACTGGTAAACCTTCAGAAATCTTTGCTTTGAAAGTGTCTTTCAGCAGGTAGGCAGCTGCAACAGCAGAATGAACACCCAGAGTTAGAGAAGGACAAGACCAAGATTCTTTTCACCTGCAGACAGGGAGGTTATAGTTCATCTGAACAGGAAAAGCACTGATTGTGTTCTCTGGTAGACTACTTAGGAAATACCTTCTGGTTTGCATTAGCAGTGGAGCAGACAGCAGGGAGACAGCAGAGCACAGCCCTGACACATCAGCATTGCCATGGACACACTCTCCCAGTGCCTTGCTGCCATGCCCTGCTTTCAGAGGCGTGTGAGACACTGTTTGCCTTTAGCCCTTGCAATGGGAAGAAGCAATAGACAAAATGCAGCCCAGCAAGAAATGCGTGTGCTTTCTGTTCACTCTCGTGTAGACAGCAAGTGCTGGAAAGTTTGAGTGCATTAAAAGTAGAAGCAGGTTCTTCTTACTTATGCTCAAGCTGCTGTGTTTTTGTCGAGAAGGAATCAGCATGACTGATTCTGGGAAATCAAAACTTGCCTAGTTGCACCTGAGAAAGTTGGATCAGGAAAATGCTGTTGAAATCCACAGTGTCATGTACAAGATGCAAACAGTTGTTAAGCTATTTTTGCTTACTCTTTTGTTCCTTTATGATAATTGTCAATATCGTCAGTCTGACTACCCAGTTTCACAGCTTTCTATAATTTAATTAATTATTCAAAAATTTAACCTGGTAACTAACACAACTTAGAGGGGTGAAGTGCTCAAATGAAGGAGATTTTAATAATAGAGGTGTGAGGTGTGCACAGTGCAGTGAGTTTATGTAGGGGTGAAAGATTGAGTGAATGCCCTTGCTTTTGAAAGGAAGGGAGTGAGGAAACAGGTAAAATTCAAGCTGTGTGCAAACACTCCCTTCAGCTCTGCTGAGGTATCTCATTCCTGGAAGTTCATTTTCCCCTTGGTCCAGGTACAGGCCCCTCACATCAGTATTCCAGTTCTGATCTCCAGCAGTCCCTGCTGTTCCTCACGTGATTCCCTGCCAACTTTGCTCCACAGCCCACATAACTGAAAGTTGCCAGTATCATGGAAAGCACTTCTGGATTTGTTATGTATAAAAATATTTTAGAACTACTTGCTCTTTTTGAATGCTTTAGGAACCCTACCAACCCACTGCAATTCTCTGCCTCACCTACATGATGGGGAAAGGATTTTATTTAAAGAGAGGGAGCTAATGACAAAACTCCTTTCGCTGGTTTGTTTTTTCTGTTATTTTTTTCTGGTCTGGATTTTTCCCAAGGTGAAGAGGGTGAACTCTGGAAATCATTAATCCATGGGATTTGTTCATGGTGTATAAAAATTTCAAAAATCATTTGCTATATAAAAATGATTTCCTAATTGATTCTGTCAGAAAGGAACTGAGTAAGACAGCTCTGTCAAAATAGCCAGAATCTCTTTTAGCTCCTCACGTATATTGTTCTGGTTTATGAGGAGAAAATTATGGAGGTTAGAGTTAAATACCTTTTTTTTTTTTTTTCCTTTAAAACAAATCTAAAGAATACTGAGCCTGTCCTTGAGCTTTTGTGTGGGGGTCTTCTGAAGAAACCAAGTATCTTTGTGTATCAGTGAACTGAGCTGAACTGAACTGAGGTCAAGATGTGTCTTTTTGAGAACTTTCTTCTGTTTCCATTTAAAATAATGAAGGGAAGACATCAGTGATAAATTGCTCTGAATTTGGGAAAGCTCTGCACATTCTGAGCCAAATTCATGCCTCATAAAACTCCATTGCATTCAGTGGTTACAATATTATTGTTGAACCCTTGTGTTTGTTGCCAAACAAACACAAATGGTCTGAGCAAGAAGGCATAATTCAATTTGCCATGAAAATACTTCCAGACTGTGTCACTCACTATCTTAGTTTATTTTCATATCTCCCAGTATAAGATATTTAGCTATAGAGGCAGAATATCCCTGTCTGGCAATATCTATAATAAAACCCAGATACAGGGAGGTATACAGAGATTTGTCAGGTCCTTTTGAAATAATTTCTTTTTAACAAACATATGTGCTTACACAATCTTTGGCCCCATCTTCTCCTGTGCAGTGGTAGTTTGGGAAGTAGGTTTTGTTGGGTAGCATAGTTGCAACTGTATGTAACAAAGTTTGAAAATAATTTTCCACACTCACATGACAGATGTGGTTGATAGGAGATAAAGGACTACCTGCCCTGTGTTCCCAAACATATTTGTCATGTCCAGTCTGAAGTTTTGAGGAGGTGTTTGGTGGTGCTTTGGGTTTTTTTCAGAATTCCTTCTTTATTTGTGCTGTGCAGGATTTACAATGAACACTCACAGTGTGTAGACCAGGCTGGCAAGTTAGATCGTTTCTCAAATTGCTTAATTCCTTGGAAGCTTTCAGATTTATTCCACCTACACTTCTTTGTAGCACTTTTAATACAAAAACACTATCATTTTTACCTCACGTTGTTTACTTTGACCCCTGAGGTTACTTGTCAGTTCTATTTTATTTTCTTCTTCATGTAGCTGTACTTCCAGGGAGTTGTTGGTTTCTTTTTTTTTTCCTCTCAGATATCTAGAGATTTAGGGATAACTTAAGAAAAAGTACTGAATTATTTGATTGCAAAATGAAGACCACTTAGCAGCATCACTCTGCCCTTTAGGATTCTGTAGTGGATATATACCCACAGACTGTGTGCAAACAAGGCAGTCAGGCTAATGAGGAAGTATGACAGCAGTCCTGCCAGTGCCAAATGTCTGTATGGCACTTTATATTGCCCTTGCTGTATCAAAAAAATGTTATTTTCTCCCCTTTTTTAAAAGATAACTGCTGTTGATCCGTGATCAACCTCCACATTGATGCATTACTCTGATGAGTAAGGCAAGTTGTGTTAGGTAACTTGTACAAGGTCGACTGATGCAGTTGCAAAAACAGGCAGGCTTTTAGGGGTGTCTGTAAGACTTTATTTCAAAATGGCAGCTGCAGGTTTTTAAAGTAGAGATTTAGAAGGTATTCTCTGAAATTAGTGAAGTTAAGTACTTGGTTCTGAAAAAGAAAAGTGGTTGCTTCCTTCAGAGAAAAAAAGGGATTGTTAGCAGGGAGAAAGGTGACCAGGTCATTAACCTTTTGTCTGGAGAAGGCATAATTTAAAGCTGGTGGTTGTGGTGAATTGCACATTGATTAAACTCACTCTTTTATTCTGCAGATGTCTGTGGACATTGCTGGTTTTCTTTTCCAAATAACCACCTATTGTATTTTTTGCATATTTCCAGTAGACACTGCTGTGTATATATAGGTATTTAAATGCAGAGACTTAGCATATAAAACTTGAAATTCAGTTACCCATATTTCAGTTGGCCATTGTCCAGCAACAGTAGGACTACCATTGAAGAAGCAGTATCATTTCATTCTAATGCTTTTTTACCCCAATGACAACTACAGTTAGATTCACGTTTATCATAGTCAAAGATTTTTTTAAAATGTACGAAACCTCCAAAAACATGAAGATGTTGTTTTCAAGTTGAATTTGGAATATGCTCACAAATGTCTTTATTAGTTGTTTGAGTTGGTTTGGGTTTGCATGAGGGATTTGTCAGGCATTTCACATTTCTGCCTCAGAGTTGTAGCGATTGCCTTTTTTAGTGAAATGTTGTCAAACTTAGCTGGCCATTAGCAATATTCTGAAGTTGAGGGTACATTAAGCAGACTTCATTCCATGCGTTGATGAGGATGGCCTAAACCTATCAGGGCAATTAATGAATGAGGGCTGCTTCAGAAGATATTCCTGGGGTTGGTCTGTTTACCCGCTGTTTTCCTAGAAAGCTCTGCAGCTCTGAGCTGCTCGTGAGAACACCATGTGGGTTATGAACCCAGCACTGCCATGCTTCTCCACTTAGCAAATGCTCTTACACCTTCTTGAGATAAGGCAGGGGCAGCTCTGCTGTGTGGGAAGCACAGTGCCTCTTGCTAAGTGGCCAGTTCCAATTAGATAGGGCAGGAAGGCAGATATGAGGGCACTTCTACTTGACTGGCAGCGTTTAATGCATCCCAAGTGAGGGAATGATTGCTCTGTGAACAGCTCTAGGAGGGCTGCTGCTTAAGAACTTTCACACGCCTCATTTGGCCTCTTTCCAGCCCCAGGCAAAAGGGTGAAGGGTGCAGGAGGAATGTGCTTCGAAAGGGGATTTATTCCTGAGCAGTCAAATTCAACTGTTGTATGAAAATCTTCCATCTTATTGTATGAAAATCGTTCTTACTTGCTAGATAGCTCTGCCTTCTCTTCAGCAAGGAGGGTTTCTGTTCACAAAGAATAGCCAGGAAAGTTATCCAGACAGATTCTTTTCAGACTGGAATCTGCACATCTGATGGATATTAAAGAGACTGTGGTATCTGAAAAGAATACAAGGCAGCTACATTAATTGGAGTAGTTATTAGACATTGGCTATTGCATTTTTATAGAACGGTATTTTCTTAAGATGTGATAATCCGTCATTTTACCCTCTGTGGGCAAACCAAATAGTAAGAAAGATAGAAAAGACATCTGTTAAATTAGAAGCATCACTGGTTTTCACCTGCACAGGCAATACACTTTCAAGTCATAATCTTGGTAACAGATATTGTATGAAATCAGAGTACATAGTGCAAATTCAGTAAATAACTAAAGCTGATGGATGGCTAAAGATGGTTTTGTTTGGTGATGGAAGTGAAATGTAACTGTGTTGATTCTATTAAAATATCCCTTGCTGTTGCCCTCTATACAGGACAGCAGAGTGACAGCAGTTTGCAGTCACAGAATCACAGACTGGGTCAGGCTGGAAGGGACCACAGTGGGTCATCTGCTCCCACCTCCCTGCTCCAGCAGGGCCATCCCAGAGCACGGGACACAGGACTGTGTCCAGACAGTGCCAGAATATCCCCTGTGAGGGAGACTCCACACCCTCTCTGGACAGTCTGTTCCAGAGCAGGAAAGAAGTTCTTCCTCAAGTTCAGGTGGAACTTCTGCACATCAGTTTCTGCCCGTGGCCTCTTGTTCTATTGCCTGGCACCAAAAACCTGGCTCCATCCTCTGACACCCTCCCTTAGATACTCAGACATCGATAAGGTGCCCTTCTCAAGGCTGAACAGCCCAGCTCCCTCAGCCTGCCCTCAGAAGAGAGATGCTGCAGTCCCCTCACCATTTTGTTGCTCTTCACTGGCTGCTCTTCAGGAGCTCTGTGTCCCTTTTGTCCTGAGGAGCCCAGAACTGGACACAGCACTCCAGGAGTGCCCTCACCAGGGCAGAGCAGCGGGGCAGGATCGCTCCCCTTGGCCTGCTGTAAATGCTCCTCCCAGCCCACCCCAGGATTCTCTTGGCCACAAGGACACACTGCCAGCTCATGGGCAGCTTGTTCCCAGCAGGTCAGCCCCAGCCTGTGGTGGCACACGGGGTCATCCCTCCCCAGGTAAAGTACCCTGCACTCGCCTTTCTGGAATTTCCAACACTTCTTCCCTGCCCATCTCTCCAACCTGTTGAGGTCCTTCTGAAGGGACACAGCTCTCTGGGGTATTGGCCACTCCTGCCAGCTTTGTGTCATCAGTGAACTTGCTGAGGAGGCACTTCCCCTTCATCCAAGTCATTGCTGAATAAGTTCAACAATACTGGGCCCAGTCCTGATCCTTGGAGGGTACCACTAGTGACAAGCCTCCAACTAGACACCCAGCACCACTAATTAGAACCCTCTGGCATCTGCCCTTCAGCCAGATGTCCATCCACCTCCTTGTCCACTCATCCCATCCTGATAGAACAAAGCATTATTTTTATATGTGTGTTTATATATGCACATACAACAGAGGGTGCCCCAAGGCTGCAAAGGTTTTTATTAAAGCATGTGAGTTCAGTCTCTCTCTCGGGCAGGTTCCTTGCCTGTCTGCTCTCCCATGGCTGCCTGTGGGTGTGGCAGCACCCTTAGTGCTGGTGTGGGCTGCTGAGCTCAGCAGACACAGAGCCTGACATTAGTTCACTGCTTAGCCATGCCTCTCAGATCCTCACACTCTACAGAAACTAATCCATGTAAAACAGTGTTAGAAACAAAACAAGTGAGCCCTGACAGCCTTATTAAAAGGGGTCGAAGCCAGAGTCTTTGTTGGAAGCAATGCCAGCACCCTGTTTTGTTGACTCAGAGATTAACTGGCTCCTTATTCATTAGCAGGGTCAGAGGTGTCCTATTGAAAAGATATCCCCAGCCCACTAACAAACAGCAGGTGCAGCCTCTGCCTGGGAACACAAGTAGAAGTTGCTGGGACTTTGGCAAGGCTTCTCCCTGTCCAGCACTTCATTTTATGGGAAGGAGGCCTAAGCCCAGTTCTTGCCTAATTTTTCATCAACTGTGAACCTTAGAGGTTCTCATTACTTCAGTTTTGAATATGTGCCCACAAACATCTAGAAAAAAATGAAGCACTATTCTTGTGGAAGGTCACAGCGAAGCCTGCCTGGTAGTTATTTATGCACTTGAGCTCCATATTTTTGTAAAAAATTGAGAAATGGTTCTTCAGATACTTTTTATGGGAACTGGATAACTCTAGTTTGGATTGCATTGAGGAACAATGATTAGATTCAGATTGGGTAAAGTATAATGAAATAAAATAGTACTCTATTAAAGTCCTTTATATTTCAGTTTTTTAGTTTGTTATATAGAGTCTGACCTGTTTAATAAAAGTCATTGCCTTTTCAAAACTATAGAAGACTATACCTTAACTATGTAAAGCATTATAAAAAATTAAATTTTAACTTTCTGGTGAAGGTATGTCTCTATCCAATTTCTACAGTAGAGATGCAAAGATCTTGGAATTGTTGTGTTTTGGCATAATTTGAAACTATTCTCTTTAGAACATGTTTATTGCATACTTAATTTACAATGAAATGTTTGTTGGCAAAACGAGCTAAAAATCTATATTGACATTGCTTTTGCCAAGTTGTGGACAGACACCTTTTATCAGAAAAATATTTTCTTTTTTTGAAGTAGTTAAACCAAAGTACTGTTGGATAATCAGTAGAGTTAGTGCATTCAGTTTAATATTGTTTCATTTTTCACCCACATCACCATTATTTCCCAGTCTAAGCACACAGCTGTCATCATTGCACCTTTCTCCAGTGTCCCTGGTTGGACACTGTACTGTTGGATAATCAGTAGAGTTAGTGCATTCAGTTTAATATTGTTTCATTTTTCACCCACATCACCATTATTTCCCAGTCTAAGCACACAGCTGTCATCATTGCACCTTTCTCCAGTGTCCTTGGTTGCTTTCTAGAGGGTTGGTGCATTGTGGACCAGGAGTACAAGGGAAAGAGCGTTCAGGTTTCTTCCACTCTGAAGCTGGACAAAACTGTAACTTAGAGGCTGATCTTTGCCTTCATCACTGCTTGGGTCTCAGGCTGTCTGACTGTCTCTGCTCTCCTATTTCAGATCATTCAGCCCCTCTTAGACCTTGACCAGAACCGCAGCAAGTTGAAGTTGTACATCGGCCATCTGACAGCCCTGTGCCACGAGCGCGACCCCCTGATCCTGCGTGGGCTCACCCCCCCTGCCTCCTACCACCTGGATGAGGACCAGGCAGCCTGGGAGAAGGAGCTGCACAAGATGACCCAGGAGCAGGTGAGTTGGTGGGCTCCAGCTCTGAACAAGGACCTGAGCTTGCTGATGGAGGCTTTACTGATGTGCCACACCAAAATGTGGTGAAACCATGTTGGGAGCGGTGAAAGCTGAAGATGAACTCTTCAGCTGATAAAAGGAGTCAATAATTTTTTTAAGCATTGCCATTTATTATTTATTATGGAATTTCATCTGTTCTTTTATCTGTACTTGGGGCCATGCATTTCCACACTCCTGGGAAATCAAATTGCAAGATACCACTTTTGCCATGTTTTAATATGTTAACAAATTTTAGCTGCTCTCTATAATTCAATTTAGTCATCAAGATCTTAAATCTTACTTTAATTATATAAATCTTTTATATATTAATTGATACATTTTTATTAGTCTCTTTATATACGTGAATGCAGTGTTCTTACCTGCTGTTACAGAATATTCTGCCAGTAATTTCTACTGCTTACCCACCTTACCTTCATACCTGAATCAAGATTGGACTCACTGTGCTGGATGTGATACACCCATGCTTATATACACACACACAGTGACTTCAGAAACCCAGCTGTATGTTTCCAGGAGTTTTGGAATACAGAACTGAAAGGGTTTAATAAGAGTTTGTCAGATGAAGTCTCCACAAGAGGCTGTCAATCTAGTTATAAATCACCTACTGAAATAATCTTCCTTTCTCCCAGCTCTGGTAATGTCTTGCCTTCCTTAATCTCTTCATTGGCAGTTTTCTATCTCTTGTTTCTGGACTATAATTCACCATTCCCTACAGCCTTTTTTCTAACTCATTGCTATTTCTCTTTTCAATTTTCTTTACTTCACTGTTCTAGTCATATATTACTGAATGCCTTTTTCTTTTTTTTTTTTTTTTTTTTTTTTTTTTTTAATTAAACTACTCCAAGGAACTTGTACCAGAACTAAATGTGACTAGTTTTGTCTTTTTAACCCTGACTTTGGATTGTAATGCCAAGTCTTTAACTATTCACTTTCATATGTTTTATAGCAAACTCTATCCAGTGTGCACACAAGCTAGTGTAAGGCCTGTACAGTTAAAAGGGGATTTGTGGGTCAGTGAACATATGTTGAGCCTATCTTGAACACCTCACCTCTGGTTTTCTTCCTTTGTGATTTTAAAACTAATTTCCTGGAACTTTCAACTCAAGACTGAACTTTGATTCAAAAATTGGAGAGAGTAGTGAAATTGCAGGAAGCCAACAGAAGCATGCCTGAAAATTCAAAAAGAGCACACCTCTGGAGATAAATATGCCTGTAACAGGGCCAAGATGGCACACAACAGTCATGCTCTCTTTCTGTACCTGTCTTGATACTTCCAGTGATTCAGCATGTGCTGTGTGCCTCCCTTGATATCTGCATTTGCCTCTATAGGTATGACACATTCCTTTTCCCTTCAGAGCCTCCTGGCTTCTGTAATCACTGATACAGGATTAAAATTTCTTCAGTTTTATGCATGCCAGCCTCCTCTGTTAAAGCCTTACAGCTCCCATGGTATAAATCAAAACATGAGGCACATTATTATTTTGAGCCACCTTGTCTGTCAGATTGGGATGAAGCAGTGGGTGACACAACCTGTAGCATGTATGGGAGGCACCTCTGAAAATGAGAGTGGATATGGGCAAAGTTTGGATATCACTAAAATAAATTGCCTCATTATTATTGCTGTGGTGGCCTTCATATATAATCAGGATCTGTGGGGACAGGTGGTATTTGCTATTTGATCAAGAGATGTGGGTAAAGAAAATACAAAAAGCTTTCTTTGTCAAGTTCTTCTGAATAGTAAGCTCAAAAACCATATTTCCCATTAAAACTTTGCTAGTCCATTAGCAACATTTATGGGTTACACAGTAATTTTTTTTTAGAATTGTGAGAAATTGTGAGAAAAGGGAATTACCTAAGTTGTTCTGGAAAGAGAATTCTTTTCCTACCCTCTCACATTATTGTCTTAATTCTGCACTGCTGTCACCACAGTTGTTTAAAGTTACTTCTCCATTCACGATTCCCAAGCATAAATAATGTCAGCTAAAATAAAATGTAGCTGTCTCTTCTGCTTTCCCATACTCACTCAGATGGTATTTGAGAAGCTTCAGTTGCAAAACACAAACTAATGATATATTTCAATTTACAAAGCAGACTTTTCATGTAAGCCATGGAGCTTTTCTGTTTCTAGCTGCAGAGTTTCCTTTGTGCTTAAAGTATTCCCATGGGGGGTGGGAATCAGTTCTCCAGATTTGCAGAAGCCCATCACAGAATACCCATTTTGCATCTTTGGAATTTTAATGAGTTTTGTAAATTACCTCAAATCCAGTGCATTAAATTCACTCCTGTCCCTTCTAATATGATCTTCTGTAGATAATGCTTTACAAGCCTCAGTGGGAAAAAATTAATCCCCTTGAATGTTAAGAAGTGCTAACATGATTAGGGAGGATACATTTAACCAACACCAATAATATTTAAGCACGATGCCAACGTATCCACTTCTCACCAATGAGATTACCTAGATTGGTTTGGTTGCTTGGGGTTTTTTATAAATTAAGAATTCGTTTTCATACTGCTGGTTTTGGAGCTGTTATTTCCCTCTGCAGCAACTTGTATTGACAAAGGTTGTTTTTGCAATGTTTCATCATAGCCAATATGCTTGCTAGACCTTTCATCCCTGCTGAGGAGGTTCAGGTACAAACAGCAGGAGTTTTCTGTGGCTTCTTTTAGTAGATACAACTGGTATAGGAAGTAGATTTAACCTTCTCACTCTTCTAGTGCCCCCACGGTGACCCACAGTAACTGATGTACAAATAGTTGTTGGAAAAGCATCTGCCAGCATCAACGCCATGGATCTAAGGGGAATTTGTTGCCACATAAATAATTCTGTAGTCTCAAAGTCTGACTGATAATTGGTGCCTCTTATCCATAATAGTGTCTGGACACTACCATTAAGTTCAGTGATAGTCCTTAGTGACTTCAAGTGATTACAGAATATGCTGAGTTGGAAAGGACCCACAAGGATCTTTGAGTCCAGCTCTTATCCCTGCACAAGACATTCCCAAGAATCACAGCAGGTGCCTGAGAGCTTTATCCAAACACTTCTTGAACTCTGTCAAGCTTGGGGCCGTGACCACATCCCTGGGGAAGATTGATTGTAATCAAGCTGTGGGGCCAAGGTACTATATCATCCTTTGCTGGCATTTTATCAAAGACATTGTGTAGGCTGACTTATTGTAGTAAAATTTTGGTCCATTTGTAATGAAGAACTGAAGCCAGTACTTATGAGTATGTGGTGTCTCAAAACTGAATCTAAAATAATATATTGGACTAAGTTGTGGACAGTAAAGGATCTGTAAAGATCAGAACCGTGTCATTAAATTATTCCTGTGGTGGAAAATGTCCCTTTGAGTCAGTTCTGACCCAGTGTCCCCAAATAAGCTACCCAGTTCTGTTTCTGGAACTGTCATCCTTCAACCAGTTCATGTCCTATTTGACTTTTCTTATTAAAAAACTGAAGTTACCAGAAGGAAAGAGGAATGTTCCAAGTTTTGACACTCACAAATAAAAATTCCATTCATTCATTATAAATAATTGCATTATCGTAGCAATTTCTATTAAATACCATATTTTCTTTCACTTTGTCCTAGAGGTATCATTATGTTAATATCCTTGAGCTCTGTAGAAGCACTGCTTTGTTTCACATTTCTGATAGTTGCCTGTAAGTGTGGGATTTTAGTCCTTTATGAAAGGAAATGGCATTAAGAACATAATTGTATGGTCCACACTTTTATTTATAGCTTGGATTTTGTTTTGCTCTTATCTGTACAAAAAAACAAAAAAATGGAGTAGAAACTGGAATTTGCTGAAAATCCTCACTTCAGTGTGTCAGAGGTGGTGCATTGCACTGGGGTTGAGAGGGAGCAGGGTGAGAAAGTAAAAAGAGCCAAAAAAAGCCCAGAGCAACCAGATATTAGAAGTAGGCAGCAGTATTAGGTTTGTTAATAAATTAAGGACTATCAGCAATGTTTCTTAGCACCTCAAATCCAGCTGTAAGTGTGCAGAACCTTGTATTACAGAGAATTTCTTATTTTCAAGAGGTCCTGCACTGATATTTGGAAAAAAAATATTTCTTCCAACAGAAGATCTATACAATTAAAACAATTTTCTTAACCCTAGGATTAGGAGGCGTTTTCCCCCTGGCTCCTTGCCATCAGAGGCTCTCTCCAGCCATGTCCAGCATGTCCTGGCCTCCTCAGGCTGCTGGGGCTCCTGCCAGTTTCTGCTGGCCCTTAAGCACCAGTTTGCTCCCTGCACACTCACCCTCTCCTCCAGAGGTGTTTCTGGCAGTGTTTGCATAGTGACCTGGGCACCAGCAGCAGCCTTGGAGACCTGGGCAGGTACATTCCATCAGAGGCTCTCTCAGAAGTCCCCTGTTGTGGGAGCTTGTCTCACCCCACTACCAAGGGATGCACCTGTGGCTGCTTTGCTGGGAGTTACAGAGAAAAAGGCACTTCTGAAAAATCTTCATGATCATCAAAGAGCCTTTGTTGTGCAGGGAGCTTGTCTTCCCTTTCCCTGTGCAGCAGCTTCAGCCAAAGCACAGACCTTCTAGGGATTCCTGCTTACTAGTCCTCTCCCAAGAAATCAGGAATGCCTTTTCTGCTCAGCTGCCCAAAGCAGAGGAAGGAAAAAGGTGATAATGTCACTTCACTGGAGCAGTCACAACCTGCTGTGTCAGCTAAATAGTCATGGCTTGGTTCCAAGGAGAGCAACATTTACCTTGCACTTAATTCACATTTCAGAGAATTGCTTTGCAATGGTAAGCTTTTGTACAAAAGGACACCAAACCTCATACCTGTAGCTGTCAAATTTCATTTTAAAACTGCATATTTGATTGTTAAATTCTGAAAATATTCAACACATATTTTGCTTTGTTATACAAACAATATTGCAAGTGGGACAAACTTTGCTCTAAAGTACAAATAGTCATTTTATAAACATCCTGTGTACTTTTTTGTTCAGATTCTGCTTGAGTTCTTCTGTGTCATCTATGAGGAATTACTCAACTTACTTAGTTTCTGTAAAGAAATTACTCTGCTGTGATTTGCATTTAGTCATTCTAAATTACTCTGTTACTTCAGAGTTTACCCTTGTCTTCCTTCTCTGACTGCTCTTCTATTAGCTTGTTATCTTCCCCCACTTGATTTATGTCATTTATTTTTAATTTGTAATCTTACGGGAATGCATCATGTATTTTAAAGTTAAACAGTCCACTTCTGGTCTCTGTTAGAAATTAGAAGTAATAATTGCAACAATTTATATCCTTCTTCATGTGCAAATCTATTTCCTGAGTTTGGTTGAGAAAGCAATGGATATGGGAATTCTCTAAAATTGTTACATTTTAAAGTATTTTAAGCTTATGTATTTAATGGTTTGGATGAGGATGAGAACAGTGTCATAGTTCTTAAATACTGGTTATAAAATCACAAGTGTTATCTGTAAATTAGCCATGTCCATAATGCCATGACATCATTCATTTTTATTTGTCCATGAAATTGCTAATATTAATTACAATACATACTATCAATTAGGAACATTAACCATTCCTAACTTGAGATATAAAAGCAAAAACACATCATCAAGCCTTTTGTGTGTGTGTGTGGTGTGTCAGAAAATGAGAGTGGTCTCTTAGAAGCAGTCCCTACAAGCAGAGGGCCAGCCCCAAGCTGTTCCCTTGTTTTCTCGAGGGCAGCTCACCTCTCCTCATCATTTGCTCTTAGCAGTAAATTCTGCTACTCTGGCCCTTGCTCAGACACCGTGGTCCTTGTGACAGCTTGGTGCAGCATCTCCTGGTGCTCAGCTACTGCTGTGGATTCTGCTTGGCTTTATACCTCTTTTCAAGTTAGGAATAGTTAATGTTAATGATGGATAGTATATATTTTAATTAAAATTAGAAATTCCATGCACAAATAAAAATGGGCAATGTAATGGCATTGTAGATATTATTCAAAAGACAAGACTCTTTCATTTGAAATCTTACTTTAATTTTTAAATGCATGATTTTTAAATATTTTGAAAGAGCTAACATAAACCCCAAATTTCCAGATAGAGCAGAAATATTTAAGGGTTTACATTAAAATTTTTTCTTCTTTTGTTTTTGAAATCTGTCAGACTGGATTTCCATACTCATACCCCTTTCTTTTAGCTCTTTTATAGATACATAGTTGAGAAATAAAGGTTTATATGTAATTAGCTCACACTGCATCAAACACACTTATTTACACTGGTTTGTCTGGGTAAATGCAAAAGCTCTTGACCATTTGCCTGAGCTACAGTGAAGTTTAACTTGAGACAAAACAAAGGTTTAGATTAAATCAGTGTACTTTCTTATTGATGGTTACTTGGGTTACTTTAAGCTCTAAATGTATTTTTCAGACTAACCATAACCTGATCCAGAAACAGTTGAACTTTGGAGAAACATAATTTTATATCCTGGTATTTTGTCCCTAGAGAAGTTCTCCAATTAACTTTCTTTTTGTGCTGCTCTACAAGCTCTTCATATTCTGTATTCAGGTTTACTGTCCATAGCCCAAGATGCGATATCAGTTTATCTGTGTTTGCCCTTTTTCATCAGTGTTTCTGTGGAATTGTTAATGAGGCAAAAATCACACTGGGGAGTATAAATAAGTTTTAAAGAATCTTATTTTAATTATGCCTTGTTTGCATTATGGGAAAAGCAGAGGCCACAAAGGTTCTGCAGCACAATTCACCCAGATTGCATATAAAACCATAGCATCCTATTTCTTAACTGTGAAGTTATCTTCATATGACTCATTCATATGACTCAGAATGTCTACTAATCTTTAAATAAGTTCTGAAATATCTTGGAACAGAGAAGCTAAATTCATGGTGAATTGTTAGGGATTTTTTTTCAGTGATGGAGTTTAACTATAAATGGAAAATTATTCCTATCATGACTTGCTCTAAACACAGGAAGGAAGGCAGCAGTGCTGAAAAGTGACTGAATCTATTGCAGATTATCTGCAAGCTTTCTTTCCCCTGAGATGCTGAAGGCCATTTCTATTGTTCTGCCCAAACATAAATACTATTAAGCACTTCTGGGGTCCTTGGTGTCCTTTTCTTTCTGAGCTGTCTGTTCTTACTTGTCATCAACTAGACAAAAAACATATCTGGCTTTGCCTTCTCATTTTTGGTCATTTCTATGAGGCAAGTATGTGAATCTCCTCATATCCTCAACTGAAAATGCCAACAAAAATGATTGTTCACATTTCTTTATTTTCATAGAAAAATGGCATGGGGAAGATAACGCCATGTTGGCTTGCATTCGCACGAAAAAAAATCTAGGAAACCAGGAGCAGAACTGATATTAGTACTTTCAGAGAAGCTTCCTTAAAATTTGGGCTTTGAAACATCCAGGTGAATCCAGTTATGCCACTGAGAACTGGATGTTCCCCTGGCTTGGTGGAGGACTGACGTGTGCTGCCCCAGCTGCTGCTGAGAGGAGTGACGTCAATGGAGACAATATCCCTGCTCTGGAAACACTGCCACCAGCCATAGAGTCAATTAAGATGTCTTTGTTGAAGTAGGAACCACATTATTAAATCTAGCTGTTCTGAAGCTAGCAAACTCGATTCAAGGCTATCATTGCTATTTTTCCAAAGACATTTCATCACAGACATCTGCCAGCCAGCTGTGTAGACTCTGCCTGTGCTAATTTGTAAAGTATTGTTGCTAGCCTTCAGCATTCAGAGCCATCTCCTTTTGGGTTCTTGATGGTCAAAAACTCTCTTCTTGGAAATATTTTCTTCCTCTGGTTAAGTTGGTTGCTTTTGTTTGGTTGAATTTGATTTATTAACTTTGGCATCAGCTTATTTTGTTGGGCTTATCTTGATTTTATAAAGGCATCTTATAAATACATAAATGCTGACTAGTAGAGCAAGAAACTGAGACTTCACTGATGTTGCAATATTGCCCCACTGAAGACAACATCCTGCAGGATTCTCCTTTGTCTGCCAACCCTCTTTCAGTTCTGAAGTTCAGTCTCTTGCAGGTGCTTTTATATTTCATTAATTTAATTGCTTTGTCCTTCACCTGGAGGATTTGGCTGAAAGGCCAGGAAGAGGGGTGCTGGCTGGGCAGGTGGTGGTGGTGCAGGACCTCTGCTTTCCCTGCTAACACTGCCCTCTCCTGGTTCTCCTGCTGTGGACTGAGAGCTCAGGACCCTTGCAGGTGCCAGATAAGAAAAGGAGAATGATAAGGCTGGCTGCTTCTCCCGTTGCTTGTTCATTCCCAACTCCATGGCCTCCCATCCTCCTGATGGATGGCACCATGCAATCTCTGTGCTGGCCCAAGAAGGCCCAAGGCAGCCCTGTCTCAGAGTTCTAGGCTCAGAGCATTCCCAGGAATGCAGCAGTGGTGGGGTGGTTTGCAGGCTGTACCAGGGGCCGCCTGCATCGCTGGGATCTCATCCTGCCTGCAACCCCAGACTCAGAAGCAGTCCCTGAATCCCAGTGCCCTGGCTTTTAATATCCAGCACCACTCCTCACTGCCTTTTCTGACTCTCTCAGTCCTGCTTGCTGACTGGACCTTGCCTAGGCTTATCCATCCCTTGTAAGTTCCTAATAACTGATAAGTTATTAGTTCCTGTAAGTTCCTGTAAGACTAGTACCTCTGCCAGGTTGCTGGAACCAGGCTAATCACCATCCACAGCCTGCCATTCCTGAGCCATTATGGGTTACTGCTGAGCCCCCCCTTTCTCCCCCAGAGCCCTACCAGAGCCTGGAGTGCTCTCCTCCCTCTCTTTCCCCCACTTCCCAGGTCATGTCACTCCACAGAGCAGGATCAGGTTGCCTTTGCATTGTGATTCTTGGCAGGAGCCCCTCTCGGGTTCCTATGGCTGTTCTGTGAGAGCAGCAGCCAGTAGGAACAAAGCACATAAGAACACATTAAACTAACATTCAGCATGCAAAGCCCCAGTAATTTACTATATGCTGCCCTGCCTAGTAAAGGGAGCAGTGTAGCCTGCTTGCCCTTTTAATTTCCTTTCTCACACTTTTGTCTACAGAAGCCTGCACCATAACTTTCTTAAAAAGCATTTTTATTTATTCCATAGTCGTTCTTAGGCTGTTTGTTTTTAAGCAGTGTTTCTTGCAGAAACAATCTGCTGTGCTTTGCTTGATACCATCACTAAACAGAGACATGCTGTTGTATCTGATTAGAATTTTAATTGTAGAAATCTAACCTTTGCCACTGCATTGTGCTCTTAAAGTGGTAAAATGATCCCTGCTGTGCTGCTGCCTGATAGTTCTCTCTTTTTAAAACCTGCATTGAGCAGTGTTACAGAAGTGCCAAACACATATCAACAAATTTGTATACTGATGAGCAGTTATCCCTTCAGGCATGAAAATGCCCGTTTGACATTCTTTCCATGTCTTGTATTAACATAGTAGAGTTCCAATAAAAATACTACTCTGTAAGAAGTAAGAGATGTTACAGAAATGACAGATAATACTGAATTTTTTAAAACCGTGCAAAATTTAAAAGAAGGTTCAAATAAGATAAGATAGTTGCTCACAGCAGCTCAAAGTTACACTTCTGCTTCAGAAGCTGGAAATAAGCTTCAGAATCCATCCTAAGTGTATGTACCTGCTACATATATGCTTGTCCTATATTCATAGGGAATATACTTCATTAGAAGAAAATCCTATCACTAAAAAAAAGAGCTTTCTTGGTATATAGTACAGGGCAGGGCTGTCTGCTTGAAAGCTTCTCCAGTCTAGCCATCCATATTATCTGAGCTAGTAAGGGATGCTGCTTCTCATTGTTCTCTGAGGTCCTTAGACCACTGTGAGTACAGTAAATCCCTAAAATGCTTGCACAAATTACAGCCTTCCCTGGGATTTTGCACAGTTCACAGGCCAGCATGGACTTTATCAATTGCTGGGCAGCTAAGCAGGTTACTGAAGGCAGATGTTTCCTGCTCTTTATTAAGACTCTGTGGGCCCCTAAATCTGGCAATGGCATTAGGCTCAAAGCTAAAAGCTGTGTTTGCATATGTTGTGTGACATGGTTTGGGACACCACTTGTTGGAGAAACTGTTTATAAACTGTAGACAGAGTGAATAATATAAAGTTTGAAACTCTTTGTCCCATTCTGAGCCAATTATAGGGATCTGAAGAACGAATGACCCAACAGGAAATGCAGAGTTAGTAAACAAAAATCGTGTATGTTCCACTGCAATTGTGTGTAGTCATCTTCTGACTGAGTTAGGAAAGAGAGTTTCTGAAAATTAGTAATTCCTCAGGAAGAACAGAGTTTTTGTCAACTTTGGGTGCATTATGTATAATTATGTGATGTTCCTATTGATTTCATATCAGGAATACTTCTCAAGTAATGACCTATGAAACATCCCATTGTTCATGAATAAAAGTCAAACTATTTAAAGCAATACACTAGCAAGCTGCTGTATTGCTCCTGGAATATGGTTGCCTTCAGAAAAACATTCTACAGAGGAAGTTTTTCTTATATTTACCACAGAACAATGTATTCAGGAGTAGTTAAGTCATGTGGACGTGGTCTTTACGGGGAAGGTGACAAACCTGGTCCTGTGGAATGAAAAAGTGAAATAAAGAGGATGGAGAGCATTCAGTTCCGGGTGAGGGTGCCACCAGGGGAAGGTGCAGGTGCTGGAAGTGCCAGCATGTGTCCCCTCTGTCAGTCCCTTCCCAAAGCGGTGGTGGGGCCCAGCCTGCTGGGCAGGGCTGTCACACAGCGAGCACATCTCAGAGCAGGGGCTGACCGTGTCTGTGTGTTGTTGCAGCTGCAGGAGGAGCTGGAGAAGGGGGAGAGGGAGAGCATGGAGCTGCAGGAGTTTGCCAACGCCATCCTGCAGCAGATCGCGGATCACTGCCCCGACATCCTGGAGCAGGTCGTCAACGCCCTCGAGGAGTCCTCGTGACCCCGGCCACCGCCCACGGAGCAGCACACCGGTGGCCAAGGCCAGCAGCCCAGGGAGCCGTGGGACTGGAGAGCAGCGTGAAGGACAGGACATGGAATAGAAACTTCTGGTGCACCTCTGACAAAGAAAACAAAGGCAAAAAAAACCCTTCTAAAAACTACATGCTCTCTAGGTTCTTCCAGTCTGTGATTAGTCAGCCACTGTTGTATTCATCTTCTCACTGCCTTTCTACTTTAGAATCCAATTCCCCATTGACTTTGGTGGTGGTGACTTTTGGATACAGCTAAGCAGAGCTCTTCCAAGTCTACCTAGCAAAGAAGAGGGGATCCACTGAACACAAGCAGCTCTAGTTCTCCATGAGGTTGCAGAAGAGTAGCCCTCGCCTTCCTTTAATATATTGCTTTTTCCTTCTTGTCTTCTTTCCTCCTTCCTATTTTTTATTTTCATGAAAGCTGAAAGCCTGAATTTCATAGTGCTAAAACCAAACCTGAGCGTGCTCTGATTATGGCTCATGCTGGCCAGCATCAGCTAGCTCAGGTCTTGCTGCCTGTCTCAATGCTTCCTATGTTCTTAAATAAGAGAGTGAGGAAAGGAAAATTCCCCTCCTCCCTCCTGTTAGTCATTTCATCTAGCAGCTGGGAAAAAAGGTAGGCATACTGGTACTTTCTGTTTACTTAACTTGGAGTTTTATTGTTCACTGGTCTGACTCTGAATTGCTAGGTGGCCCATTTTTTGAGGTAACTGTTTTCATCTTTTGATTTTTGGGGGGTTTTAGATGAGGTTTCTCATCATAGGTCTGTGTCTCCTAAGTTCTTACTTTATCGAGAGCTCTCTCCCTTTGAGCAGGTGTGGTCAGCAGGTCAGTTCCCAGCTTTAACTTGTATAGTTTGTCCAGTTTTTCAGGCTTATGACTTTGTGAACACTGACTGTCATCAGAATAGTCTTAAGCATTCTGTAAATGAAAAATTTGCATCATTTAGCTTGAAAGTATAATTTTAAAGCTAAGTTAGGTAAACCAGTAGCATATTTCTTACTATAATTATAATTTAATTTATTTTGGTTTAGCTTACATTGACGAGGAATGAGTTTGAGTTCAGAGCAATAACCCTTATGTAGAGGAGCATCTCTGCTGGAGTTGACACCCAGCTGAGTAGATAGGTGTAAAATCACAGCTTTACTTAAACCAGTGCAATTCTTCTGTGTATATGAGAGGCCTTAGTTTTATTCCCATCCACCTTTGACACTCATTACAGCTCCTGCTGGTAGGTAATATGACCTGAAATCCCAGATCAGTTTGTCCTTGTGGTAGCAAGTCAGAAATCCTATTTTATGAGTAGGACTTGGGTGTTCATTCTTGGACTATGCATTAATGGGGAGACACGTTTTTTCCTGGCTGCCAGTGGTTATGTGTGTCTGGGGGCATCTGCAGGACAGAGCCCTGTAACATGTCCCCGTGTGCTCCTTAAAGGAGCTGCTCCCTTTGACTGGCTCATATTACTTCAGAGAGCGAGGGGAAGGCAAAAGGAGACCAAATAACACAGCAGTGGAAGATATCTTGGTTTTATAGTCAATAGCTAATTATGAATCTTCTCAGTAAACCTCCCATTCAGAGCCTGCAATTTAATTCCATATAGCTCACTACACTTTGAGATTAATCACTAAGCTGTTTTGCTAAGGAAAATCTTCCAGGCCTTTTCAAGAAAGCTGCCTTTCTCACATCTCTCAGATTCACAGCACAGCTCCCCTGTAGGTCTTTCACACCTTGTTTTTATCTTTAGAAGTGACCAATTGCTTCCAACAGAAAGGAGGTCAGCAAAAATTGGAGTAAGGGAAGATGTACCCTGTCGTTTTTTTTCCAAACAAGCACTGAAAATTGGGCAAAACTGAAACCTTATATACCTGTAGACTCTATTGAAAACTAGCTAATTTAAAAAAAAAAATCACATCCCCTTTGATTCTACTGTAATAATTCAGCAGAAGGCTCTACCTTCATAGCCACGGTGATAGGAAGAAATAAGTCTCAAAAGAAGAGGCAAATCACTCCTTTTCCAACTTTGGAATTACCAGTGCTTTGCAAATCAGGAGAGCTAGCTTTAGTTCTTCCTGTAATAGCAGCCCGTGTCTGAAGGTTTTATTTTGAGTCATGTGTGAGGGGAGCAATGGAAGCTGAATGCGTGGAGGGGGGAATGCCGGAAGGCCAGCAGACAGTGACTGTACACACTGCTGGGCCCTGCCTCACCCCAGAGCCACCCCTTTGGTCCCTTTCTTTGAGTCAGCATGTTTCGATAGGAGCTGTTGTTTTGAAATCTTTCCTCCTGCATTTTCCTCATCACCCCTAATTACTCACTCAAGGAATTTAATGCCTCCTGTAAAAGCATCAGAGCCATCAGCCCAGCATCATCGGCCACCGCCACCCCTCCTGACTCTCTCATTAACTTATATGGTCAAATCTCCAGCTGCCCTGGTTCCCTGCTGTAAAACAATCCTTCCTCTGTGAGAAGCTGTGGAATTTCCCTTATTGATGGTTCAAATGGCTCCTGCTTGTAAACCTCTTACTGAGATGTTCCTTGATAGTGTTTCTGCTAGGGGGAGGGGATGGGAGCGAGGGGCGATCACTTCAGGCTGTTATTTCACTTCCCTGGCTTTACTGCATTGCCCACACATCGCAGGGAAGGGCTGCTGCTTCTTCAGCATCTCTAACTCAGCTTGTAGCTGCATTTCTGTAGTCCAAAGTGCCCCAGCCAAAGGCCTGGTGCTGTCCCAGCAGCATGTGCAGGATCTGTGCATCAGCAGCCAGGTGAAGCTCACTGTTTACACATCTCCTGGCCTCTTCCCAGGGAGGATTTGTCAAGCCTGGCTATTTTTCACGCTGGCCATTTGGTCCTTTATCTGCCAGCCACACACCTGCTGTTCCTTCCATCTGAATTGTTGGGCCCTGGTGATTCTTCTCATTAACCACTGTTATCTCCGAGGTCTTGTAGGCTTCCCATCTTAAAGATTGATCTTAGAGTGAGATCTGTAAAGTGCTTTCAAGGAAGGAGCAGATCTCATTTAGGAACAGTCTTTATCCAACTTGATCTCCATTGAACTATTTCAGGTCATCTCTCTGGTCCTGTGTGGACAGAGATCCTGTGAATAGCTTGAGGAACTTTGGGGTTTGGGAGGTACTGCTGGCCACAATTTAATGCTGAATGTGACCA
Organism: Urocynchramus pylzowi; assembly: GCA_013397555.1. NCBI lineage: Eukaryota > Metazoa > Chordata > Aves > Passeriformes > Fringillidae > Urocynchramus > Urocynchramus pylzowi. The sequence goes on along the minus strand of VZRH01000071.1, from coordinate 18,383 downwards.
CTGAAAGCTTTTTCTTTTCACTCGTATGGAGTGCCACACCATTGGCCTTAAGGCAACAAAGGGATTTTATTCTCATAACCCATCATGGAATTGCATATGAGGCACATGGGAGAAGGGCCATATGTGGCATACCCTGCAATGCCCATCCAGTTGCCTAACCCACCACTGCTCTTTTAAGATCTTATTCCCAAGTGTCAGCAGCCACGCAGATGCAGACAGTTTCCTTCCACAGTGGTCCTGCAGTGCAGCAGCTCTAGGAAATCAGGGGCCCTTCCCAGGGACCCTGGGGAAATTTGCTTTTTCTTCTCCTGTTGAATGAAGTTCCATTTGCTACAGGAGCTGTGAAAGTTTTAACTGCTTTAATATTACTTTTTTTTTTTTCTTCTGAGCCATCATTTGCAGAGAAACTGAGAGATGTAAGGACTCAGGAGCTGTTTGTAGAAAATTAAGTAGGTAATTTTGGCAGGACTAGGGCTAAAAAATAACTGAAGCTTCTGAAGCCCACGTACACCGTAAAAGCTGACACTGCAACCACACTTGTTCATGACATCCACAAGTCCAAGTCCATATTTTCCTCTGAATCCAACCTCATGTACGACACTAAAAGGACATAACACTAGAATTGCAGGGTGAGGACGTGAGCACTTTGCCATTGGAAGAAGAATTACCTGGCATGCTCCCAGATGAAGCTCTGTGTTTCTCTAAGCATTCTCTCTCGTTTTGACTGCCTTTAACCAGCTTTCACTCCAGAAAATGCCAAACCCTCTTTGTAATATCCAGTTTTTGCCAAGTCCTGGGGACGGAAGGTGAAGGTCCGACGTAGTGCGCGGAACCGCACGCGCCGTTTCTCGTTGCACGGCTGGGATATGCCTTCTCTAGAAAATTTCCTGGTACTTTAGGGCTCTGAAATTTGCACAAGGGAGCATAAATGTCATAAATCTTGTAGAGATAACCCTGGTTGTTGAACCAAAGGGGCACCTCTTTTCATTTGCCCTTTAATTCCCATCCGTTCTGCTGCTAGCGCTCAATTTGTTGGGAAGTTTTTACATCTGATGAGGGTTGACAGGTTGAGTCCCCACTCCTGTACTAATTGCCAACTGCTGCCACTGCAGGGGGCTGCACAAAGGGTGTAGAGTCGTGCACTGATAGGATTGTAAAGCAAGAACGTCACTGCGTACAGTAGTCATTTCTATCCCTGAAATGACTCCAGTGAAACGCTGAAGGGAAAGAGAGCAATCAAGGCACCTGATACTGGAAGGAAGCCTCTCCTCAGCTCAACACCCCACTGGAAGAGGAACCCAAAGGGCCATGGAAGGCTGTGGATAACCAACACTGCCCCAGCGGAGCCGGCGGGGTGGGAGGGCCGGGGCATCAGGGGCGTCGTGCCTGGCGAGGTGTGTCTGCGTGGTGAGGAAGAGGAGTGTCAGGGGGTTTTTTAAAACAAAACAATGTTTTTAATTGTTTTTTCCACATAAATGGAAGGAACCTTACGCAACAGCAGATCCTTCTGAACAAAATGGCTGTATCCGCTGACTATTTTTAAAACAAAAAAAAAAAAGGAAAAGAGAAAAACTGTTTCAAAACTTTTTAGTGTCAAAAGCATAAACTCAGAAATCCTGACTTTTTCCAGTGTGTGTGGTGAGTGCTGTAACTCTGTCATCAGTATCTCCCCTGACTTTTTCAGGGGTGTTTTTTTCCTGTTTTGTTTTCTGCTTGTCGATATTGTCTGTGTGGTCCTAAGGCTGGGGCAGTTACCAACAATGTGTGTCTATTGTCGGTTTGAAACAAAAGATAGTAGTAGAACTGAAAAAGATGTGTTTTAAAAAATATATAAAAATAAATTTCATTAAAAGGAATTCAAGTAAAGAAGCAACAAAGCCATGACTCCTCCTCTCGGGATTGTACGGAACAAGATTTGTGGGCTTTTAATTATAACCAGTTGCCTTTCACAGGCTTTTGAGGTCCAAGGCAGCTTGGCCTCTTAGAAAATGTTACAAACCCTGTATAAATTCCTGCTTTCCCAGGTTTATACTGTACATGTGTAAGACAGAAATGGGTAGAATGAAACAGTATTTTGGAAGCCAATCTTTTCTGGTAACAGTTATCAACATCAGGTGTCCCCTAAGATGGGAACCCCTGATGTGAATGGGCCAAATGCTTTGGCCAAATTTTCTGTTTTCACCATCCCACCCCTTGATGCCAGGGACGTGAGCAAGTGCAGATGAGCTAGTGCAGGCAGTTGTGTGTGGGTTCATTATCAAAGGTGTATTTCCTTGCCTCTGGTGTTGGTCACGTACCCAAGCGTGTTACGGGGCAGGAAAGGACCAGCAGCCACTTCCTGCTCTGGTTGCATCAAAGACTTGCACTGCTTGAAAGGAACATCATGAGGCTAAACTGGTGTGTAAGGTTAACAAAAAGAAACCCTGACAAATTGCTTTACCTATGAACACAGGTCAAGAATTTCATTAAGTGAATGTATTTTTATTATCAAACTTAACCATATGCTGTTTGTCCCCATTTTGCAAGCTTAGCTCAGATCTTGAAAATCAAGTCAATGTGGTTTGCTTTTAAGTAGATATTCCCATTAGGCTTTCAGTGCTTTGCTAGGGCTTTTTGTTCAAAACATTGGTTCTTTTCACTTGGAAACTGGCAAAAAAAAATAGGTCTATTGGTCACCTATACTCTTATTTGTTATAAAATGTGCTTATCTCAAAAACCAAATTTGAAGCCAAATTTTAAAAGTAGACATTGTTCCTTTTATCTGCCCCATCTTCCCAGCTTCTGTGGACAGGGCCAAGCCCCCCTTCCCTCCCTGCCCAGGGGTGACTGCATTTGGCCCCTCATTGCACACTCATTACAGTATAACTGGGGAGGCTTTAGTGTAAGATGCCTTTATTTGTCCAGATGCTGGAGGAGGACGAATCCAATGGGACCACAAACAGGGGAATAACTTCTGTGCTAGCCCAACATGCTGCTGCAAGCCCACTAAAACAGTATATCACTGTTTCCTTCTAGTAAATGAGGAGAGCTGCACACCAAGTTCACACATCATCTGTGGAGCTGAATCACAATCATTCTGTGGGATGCTCCATCCCCTCCACAGACACAGATCCCTCATTTGCTATGGAAGAGACATGTTGCACTTTAGTGGAGGGGAAGGCGGGCTTTAGGGATGGGATCTAGTGTGCTTGAATTCCTTTTGGAGACGCCAGCGGCGGGGGACATTGGTGTCCGTGATGCAAGTGCGCACGCTGCCTTCAACTTGTACGTGTTTTATTGCTGGAGTCGTGTTACTGACAGGATAATGAAATTGCAAAGAAAATGTGTTCTATTCAACTTTGCCTTGATAATATAAACACTTTGTTCTTTTTTTTTTTTTTTCTTCTTTTTTTATTCACAGACTAAGTTCATCAGGAAATTATAAAATTATTTAAAAATTCTGTGCCCTGTCTTTATTTCAGTGTGTGTTGCTTGGTGTCCTCTCCTGCGTGCCCAGGATGGGAGGGCAGGTAGGCTGCAGGGCTGTTCCCTGACACAGGCTTGAGGTCCCAGTTGTTGCCCACCTGCACCAGTGGGACAAACCTGCTGGGGTTTGGCTGCACAACGTGCCTGGCAATGCTCATGGACACAGCTGGGGCTGTCTACAAGGTGAAGGTGAGCAGCTGGCAATCACAGGGGTGTCCCAGATACCCCTGGTCCTCACAGGTCAGGGGTGTGGGGATAAAATAGCTGCTGTTAGAGTCAGCTGTCCCCTTGTCTCTCCTGCCAGTTTTCCAAGTCAGTGACTTAAATGTTGCTAATGGGTGACTGAATTCCAGATGTGCATCCCGTGTTGCGTCAGTGTCGGGATCACATCTTCCAGAGCAACGTGCCTGGAAAGCCTTGTTGTGGGAAGGCCAGCAAGACTGTCCTATTGAACATGTTCCTGGTGACTCCTGGTGGGTCCTGTCCCTCAGGAGCAGAGGAGAGTCATGGTTTTGTGACATAGGGTGAGCTGTGCTCCCTGCAGCACTGGTGGAAATGGGCTCTGCCCCGTGTCCAGTCTCCAGGCGCATTTTGATGACATGAGAACTGCCTGAGTTATGTCAGTATAAAAATCTCATTTTTCTGGGTTTTTTGACTGTTCTAAAGAGAATAGCATTGCAACACCGGGGCCCACTGGTAGAACAATGTCTGTGCTAAACACACCCCACCAGATTCTCTGCAGCTGTCCTGCAGCCCTGACAGCACAGACCTCTCCAAGCTGGGACGCTTTCTAACCAATTTCTCTCCGTTTCTTTCTCCTTTTGTCTCTCTGTACGGTCAGTTTTTCTCTGTGCTTTCTTGCTGGCCTTGTCCCTTCTGATTTTCCTCAGTTCATAATTTCATGAGGCTCTTGAGGTCCTGACTTCTTGTTTCAGTACAAGTGACTACATGCGTAACAGGAACAGGCGTCCTGATCTCAGGGCCTAGACGTTCCCTTCCCTTTGCTGATTGGATTTCAGCCACTTGGGCTTCAATCAGGCATGTCAAGCAGTGTGTGGAAAAAGGATGCGTGGGGATTAAGGGTCTCAGGAGCTTTGAAAGAAAGAGTCCATCAGCCCCTTGGTTCCCAGTCTGGTTTATGTTTGCTCAAGCGTCTTTGGCTGAGAAGGGGATTCGTGATTCCTGTCAGGCCAGGGTGTGCCTGGCTTCTGCAGCACAGTCCAGATCAGCTGAATGAAACCACATGCCACATAAATTTAACCAGTTACTGCACAGCAAGGTACCCATCAGTCTGATAATGGCCCAAACACCACTGCTGAAGGACTTGTCCTTTTTACAGCAGTAGTGAAAGGGCAGGAGTCCGAGTCAGCACCAGCGGGGACAGCACATCTGCAGGGACAGCAGCACATCTGCAGGGAGAGCTGAGCTAAGGTCTGCAGCCCACACTGGCTCTGCTGCTTGGTGAGTTGCAGGGCTGTGTCCCTGCAGGCTGACTCATGTTTTGGATGGCCCATAACAATAACACTGTTTGTGCTGAAAAGAGAAGATGCGCCTTTCGTGCGTTATCAGCTTACATTTCATGCCTTGTGCAGTAAAACACGAGGCATCTGAACAGGATTGTCTGTGTTGACTGCAGCTACTGTGACACTGAACAGGCAAGGCAGCACTGGAAACAGCAAATTGTCAGCCCTGGGATCGAGCACACACAGATTTGAAACATTTTCCTTCGCAGATAGGTTTGTAGGGGTGTGCACAGCCCCTGTGTTGCCCTGGCTCCTGATTAAACATGGGCCTTCTGCAGTGCTCTAGCCAGGATGACTTGGGAAAACCTCCTTCTCTAAATCACACCAGTCAGGGAAACTGCTGAAACCACATCTGCAATCCACTGGGAGAAGCTAGATATTTAGGATCTCCTGTTTCTGACAGGATCTGCTGCGCCTGTGCTGCAGATGCCTTTTGCTTATGTGGATTGAGGCTGTAAGGATGCATCAGCCGGTCCAAAGATTACCCCAAAACAGTAATTAAAGCCAACTGCCCATGCTAGTGATCTGTATGTGACTAGTGACCTTTAGTCTGGGATTTTGAGACATCAAGTAGGTCTTCTCACTAGGCTTCAGGATGTTTAGAAATCTCAGGCAAATAGCCAAAGTCCTCTTTCTTTAATGTCTTTAAAAACCCTCAAACTCAAGTAGGGCATATAACCTGGGAAACTAAATGTTTTGTAGGTGGATATACTAAAATTAGGCGCAAAAAACTTTTTTTTGCATATCAAGCAAAAAGAGCCATACACGTTGTGTTGGTAGACCTTATTTCTGAATATTCTGGTGATGTATCATGAAACATAAGTGCAACAGCTGGGACCAGCTTGGGTGTAGCTGTGGGGTTACAGCAAGTGATTCTCAGGGTGTGGGCTTGAAGTCCATCTGGTTTTAAGTGCATGAGCAGTAGCTTTTCCTAATGTTTACAATTGTGAACATTAAAACTGTTCTAGAAGGTTGACTAAGAAGTTAAATATTTAGGCCCAGGTACTGCAGCCCATTTGTGTGGAGTTGTCGCTTACTTCAGTGGGAATTCAGCTCCAAAAATGTCTATGGACACAAATCTCATGACAAGGCAAGTTAAAAAAACCTTTGGCTTCTTCATGTATTGCTAAAAAGGATGGGTGGCTGCTGTAGCTCAAAACCCATCCTAGAAGGATTTTTGTTCTGCTTGAGTAAACCCTTCATTTTCTGCAAGGGCACACCATTTTGGGGAACCACAGGTCTTGGAATGTATATGAACGCTCTTAACCTTTCTTATATGATGCACAGAAGCTGGCTGTAGCTCTAAGCAGTGCCCAAGGCACTGGAGTGCACATATGGATATATGTGTCTGTGCCCATCTGTGTGACCAGACAGAAATACACAGAGCTGCCCACTGGAAACCATGCTTCAAGAATGCCAAACCTGCCGTGGCAAAGGTCTGGAAATTAGCAAATCTACATGACTTCATGCCTAATATGTCCATGATGCAGTTTTTACATAAGGTATTTACATAACTATTTTTTTGCTAGATGCTTCCTTCATCAAGTGTGCAAGATGAATGGAATTCTTCCAACTGGGAGTTGTACAAACCCTACCACTGCTGCCATCCAAGACCACCAGTTCTCTGAAACAAGGCTCTCATTACTGTGGTTCTTTAAATTATGCCTGATGCTAGTGGTAGCTTAGACATCAGGAGGGCTGCTCCTGTTTGTGCTGCTGCTCCCCAAGCACTCCAGCACTTCCTCATGCCCATATCTCTGACCTGTAATTGCCCCCCCTTATTTCTGGTGGGTCTGATAACCCAACTCTTCACCTATCCTTCAGCCACAGAGCTGAGCTTTAACTGTGATCACACACCATAGACTGCCTGAGGCTTGTCAGGAATTCAAAGACTTGGAGATAGGATTTTACATTAAAGTGGAGGTAAATGGATGTTCTTCCTCTGTTCTTCCTTGTTGTCTACAAAGCACATTGACTTTCCCAGCCAGGTCATTTCTGGCAGCAGCACAACCCCTTCTCAAGGTCCCCTATGAAATATTTGAGACCACCTGACAGCTGAAGTGACTGACACGTCACAGAAGGGACACACACTTGCAGACACTCGTAGGCTGGTGGTGCAAAGAGCTCCAAAATGCTGCATCAGATACTCAGTGACTAGAGAATGTGCAGTACATGCTCATGGGATTTAAAGAGTTGAGTGCAAAGTGCAGAAGGAGGTAAATTTAATTTCAGCCTCTCATGGTTTTAGTCCCCACATGACTTCAATCAGCAGTTCATGCCATTCATCTATGATTTAATTAATTCAGCATTAATAGTTACTACAAGTGTGGTGGTGGTGGTAGTCATTGAAGTTTGAGAAAGCTCCTTCTAAGGATATTTTGAACTGTTGCCCCTTTTGCTGATATCCTTCATTATAAAGTAGCATATTTTGGATTCAGGTCTGTTTTCCCAGTCCAAGTGGTGACTGTGTAAGGTGGTTTTGAGAGAGACCCAGGGCTCAGCAGCAGGAGCAGCCAGGGAACTTCCACTCAGGCTCATGGCACCCACCAAAGCCAGGGAGGTTCAGCTGTAGCACAGCATCACAAATGAGTGTGTGCATAGCTGCTCTCTCACCCAGTCTGATGCCTGAGTGGAGTTTATTTGGGGAGCTACTCTCCTGTGTATAAATCCATGAGAATGATACTTGTGCAGGATATCGTCTTTTCCCTTTTTCTTTCCATGTTTTGTTTAAGCATTTGTAGCAGAATGCAGCTGAAGCAGTAACCAAGCTCTAAACAGGTTTGTGCAGAGCTGGGCTCTGCTCCCCAGGTGCCTCTTTGCTGTGCCCAGCACAACTGGTGAGTACTCGTGACTTTACAGACCCTTGGGGCTCCAAAGATGTAAAGTGAACCAGGATGAGTGGGATTTCATGTAGAGGAGGCTCTACAGCAGGGTTTTGTGTGGAAAACCAAGAATCTCCAGTGAAGATGATGTGTGGCCATGGCAAGTCTTTCTGCTGCTCAGCAAGGCCAGAGAGGACAATGGTAGCTGGCAGCTGCTGTGTCACTGCCATCCTTGCTTTGCATTTCTGTGGGGCTCTGAGCACGCTTCTTGCCAGGGCTCAGCTCACTTGCAGCAATCTGTTCAGCAGCAGTAACCCCATGACTGCCTTTGTCTCCTCAGATGACAAACCAGCAAAATGCTTTGAGGCAGCAGGGCCCAGTTTTTCAGCTCTGCCAACTTTTCTGCGTGTCTCAGAAAGCAGCACCCAATTCTGTTATCTTTATTTTTTAATCCAAAGTAGTTACAAACTACTGGGGGCTTGCCAGTTACTTTGGGCAGCCTTCAGGGATCTGGCAGGCGTGGCAGACACAAGAACTGCCACCCCAAAGCTCTTGGTGCTGCTACTCCTTCAGGAGATGGTGGGAACAAGTGGGTGTCTCCTGCAAACTCCTTTGTGACCATTTCTAGTACAATACTATAAGATGCCCCTTTTCCTGCCCCAGTGATGTGAGAAGTGTGAAACACTGTCTTGAGGACAGATAAAAGAAAGACGATAAAAAACTCTTTCCCCTTGTGCATTCAAAAGCCTCCAGCACTGATATTGCACACCACAGATTGTGCTTCCTACCAGTGCCCTCTGAAGGGTCCTCTCCTGTTAGTTGGCAGCAACATGACACCTTGCATCCAAAATTGATCCCTCACTAGACCCTGGAGGAACCCAGAGGAAATGAAAAAACTGGGATTTGTCAGCAAAATATAATGCAAGTTCTCACCTTCCATCAGGAATCCACGTGCAGTGCCATCCCAGGTGCAGCAGGCAGGGACTGGTGTTTGTCACCCCTGGTTCCTCATGGACCTGAGGAGGGTTTGGCTGCTCCTCCAGCCCACAAGCCTGGTGTGCCAGGGACAGGCAGCAGCTGCTGGCTTCACCCTGAACTGTGGGAACAGGCACTTTTCCAGATGGTGGGTGTTGGAGATGTGGTACACCCAGTGCCATGGCAGCCCTTGCAGTCTGCCCCCAGTAGCACAAGCCAAGCACAGCAACTTCACAGTGCCAGGGAAGAGCTGCTCCTCACCCTTATGGTTGGAGGCACTAATTTCCCCCTCAGTTAATGAAGTGATGACTCCTGACAGCAGCAACACGGTGGTTTATGCTCGTCTGTCAGAAGAGCAGATCAAACAGATCAAAGGCACCTGTGGAGCTGCAGACTGATATCACCAGGGATGACCCAGAGGCTTCCTCCCTGCGAGGGACACACGGGACCATGACTTCACTGTGAAACCAGTCCTGGCTCCCTTCAGCAAAGTGAGCCAGCCTGATGCTGAGCCAGAGCTTTCCTCTGCCTTTGCTTGGGGCTCAGCGGTGGCAGGGGCTCCAGAGGATGACGCCAGCTTTCCCTGGGTTTGTTGTTCTGACAAAGGTGAGAGGCCTTGCTCAGCACAGCCCCAGTGCTCGTGCTGATGGTTGGGTGTGCAATCTCCAGATGATATCTGGGCAGGTCCAGGCAGGATGGGGCCTGGGGCTGGGTGGCTGTGGCTGTGCTGCAGCCTGGGCTGCAGGTCCCAAGGATCTCTTGGGAAGGTGTGTGGACGTGTGGAGAGTCAGTGACAGCCACCACTTCACGCCAGCTTGGAGCCAAAGCTGATCTGGTCCGGGCTGTCCGGCTGTCCTGAAGCACACCCACCCTGCAGCACCAACTCCATTAACTGCTAACACCTTCTCAAACGTGGAAGAGCTAAGGAAAATGTAAGAAAATACAGAGCAAATCAGCCAAAGACGTGTGAAAGGCCAGCTCCCCCTGCTCTGCCAGCATGTACCAGCTGCAGCTCAGGCCTCTAAATGGAGCTCTGATGCCTGGGGGCTTGGGAAGGCTCCTGTAACTCATGGACAATGCATGATGTGTTCCCCCCTAAAACCCAATTTTATATCCTCATAAAGGTCCACAAGAGGCAGATCTGGGCCCTCTGAACCTCACAAAAGTGTATTTNGTAACTCATGGACAATGCATGATGTGTTCCCCCTAAAACCCAATTTTATATCCTCATAAAGGTCCACAAGAGGCAGATCTGGGCCCTCTGAACCTCACAAAAGCTTATTTGCTCTCCATGGATCTCTGTGCCTGACGTTATTCGTGCTGCTATAAAAGGGATTATATACAAGCTGTATCCTGAAGGGTGTCAAAACACAAGGTTACAATCTTCCACGACATTTGGTTCTTCCAAACACAGCCCCTGAAGCCCTGTGATGGAAAGGGGGTCCTCATCTGCATTTACCAAAGAAAGAAACCCAAAAAAGAGAATTCCAGATCTCATTGCTGGAGGGAAATATTGAAAAATGTCGCTTCAGTGAACAGCAAAGGTTCAGAAACAAGAATAAAATCCACAAAAAAGATCCTCCCAGAGGATCTTAAAAAACAAGATCTGAAGCATATGAGCAAATATGTTTTGGGGCATGAATCATGGTGTCTTCCATTTTTGTGGGCTTCTTTGGGTTTGGGGATTTTTTTGCTTTGGGTTTTTTGGGGGTTTTTTCTTTGGTTTTTTGCAGGTGTGTATAATTACAGTCCCAGGATGTGATGAAACATTTAGTGATTTGCTGTAACTTCAGATGCCACAAGTGGTGTTAGCAGGTAAGTGCTGTGCACATCCTGGAAAATCCGTGTCTCAAGCTGAAAATTCAAAGTCATCACTTCAGGATGTCAGCCACAGAAAACACAGAACCATACACAACTGCACTTAAATGACATGGGGGAACTCTGATGTTTTTAATTTTACCTTTGCAAGAGTACATGACAGTATTCTGAGATAGAACTCATTATTTTCTACACCTTTAGATTCTTGCATGTGTAAATACACACACACACACACACACACTTTTTCCATGAACAAGCCCTTGAGAGGTGCCAGGGGCTGCTTGTGCCATGGGAGCATCAGTGTCCATGCACAGCCCTTTGTCTGGTGGCTGGGCCCCAGGACCACATTCATGACAATATCTGCCACACAAGAAAAACATCTATTGCCATGTGGCTTCTTCCTTCTTTGTACCTTGTGACTGCACTGGTGCTTTGGTTCGTGTAGTTTCCATCTCTGCCTCCCTGGTGTGGTTTAGTGCTGGTGTTTCTGTAAGCTCATCTATTACCCATGCTATTTATTTGTTTGTTTATTTATTTATTTAGAAGCTTCAGTGTCCAGGGATTATATTTGTGCTCCCTTCAGCTCTCACTGTGAAGGTGAGACTACTAAGCAAAGGCATTTGTCATCAAAGGGCACTTTGGAGCCTACAAAACACGGTGGTTTTCATACAAAGGCTTTATTGTCACCAGGTTGGTTTGCAGGAGGACGTGAGAGCAGCCCAGCCAGGAGCTTCAGAGCCTCACTGACACTGTCCAGGTTGTCCCTGGGATTTGTGGGACCCAGAAATAAAAACAGGAAATGTGCTGTGGCTTCACTAGCTGTAAACAGTGCCTGTCCCGAGGCTGTGTGCCATCCCTCCCGGGCAGTGACACGCCTGGCAGACACATCATATCACAGACCTCCTGCCTGCTGCCCTAATCCTCCTCTGCAGCCCCACAGCCAGCCCTAACACCTCCTAACACTGTCCTGCTCTGCACAGTGATGCTCCCAGCTCATCCAGCCTCTGCCCACTGCCTCAGCTGCCTGGTGGCAGGGTGGCTCTGGTGACACTGGTGGCAGGGCGGCACTGGTCGCACCCTCCTGGCTTGGTGTCTCAGCACATTTCATTTCCTTCCCTTCCACCTGCCTGGCCACAGAGAATGTGCCACCCTCCCCAGAAGCTAGCTGTGTCACCCGTGTGTCCCCAGGGCCAGCAGGGTGTCAGGCTGGCCCTGCAGACGGGAGTGCCCAAGCCAGCAGGGACGCAGAGGCACCAAGCAAGCCCAGGGAATGGCTCTCACCCCAGGTTTGGGGTCTGGGGGTTCTGCCCTCCACACCCACCTGCAGCAGTGCCTGTGGGGCCAGGCAGGGAGAGGAGGATCTGTCTCTTCAGCCATCCTGTGCCTCTCTCCCCTCACATGACCCCTCACATCTCCCTGCTCTGTGGGATGCTCCATCCAAGCTGGATGTAATGGCTGAATTGTGTTTGTTTCCTCCTCTAGCTGAAGTTGCCATGTGGTAAAAATGCCAGAGATTATCAGGAGAATAATCCTGTTCCATCTCATCTGTGCTAGATCCAGGCAGAGGCCTGTCTACCTTTCAGAGGAAAATGTTATGGAAGACTGTTTGAGGAAGGGAAGGGAAGGGAAG
>VZRH01000070.1:4586-30421 GCA_013397555.1 Urocynchramus pylzowi | reverse complement strand
CCGGGCGAGCCCGCCGCGGGGCTGGGCCGATTGCGGGGTGGCCCCGGGTGGCCTTGGCGGTGTAACTGCGGTGGGAGAGACCCGCGGTGTCGTGAGAGACGCTGCCGGGGTGCGAGGGGCCAGCCTCTGGTACCAGGGATGTCGCTGGGCTGCGAGGGATGCTCCTCCGGGGTGGCAGACGCCGTGCTGGTGAAACACATGTTCCACAGGCATGACAGACGTGAGTTCGCAAAACAGATGTTACTCCAGTGAGGTGGACCTTACTGCGAGCACGGGGATTTTACTGTCGGAGGAGGATCCTTTCCCTGGGCATGAGCACAGCGGCTTTCCTGGGAGCAGCCACAGTGTCCCTTCTCACCCGTGTTGAGCTGCATGTGCCAGCACGAGCCATGGCATGTGGGTGAGAAAGGGTCCTTGTGCTCTTGGAAGCGCAGATGAGAAGTGGAAGTGTGCCCGGTTTCACAGGACCAGGGCATGAGCATCTCAGTTATGTCTGTGACAGACACACTCTTTTATGAAACTTGGTTCTTCTTCTGGGAATTGTGGTGTAATACTTCCCTTAGTGGTACGGGTAAAACAACTTCCCCAAACATATTTTTGTGTGCTCTGGTGCATTTTATTGCCCCGTGTTTTTGATGGTTTGCCATCAGGGGAGTGTCCCTGTAAGTCTCTCCATCCAACTTCCATCTATCTCTTAATGCATTCCTGGCTGCCCTGACAGTGTGTCATCATCATCACTCTTGCCCTGCTGCCTGCACCCACATACTCACCTGTTCACCTTTAGGGTCAGGGGTTTTGTGACAGGGCTTTTTCTTACACGTGTACTGGCACTTGAGCTCTGACTTCAACTTCTTCATAGCCAAAACCTTCGGTGCTTGTGCATGGTGCTCCTCGTGTGCTCCTGCACATTTCCAGTGCAATCTGCTCTGCTCCACATCACCTGCACTTGAGGACTGTGTGCATCAGTGGTTGCTTATCTGCCCGGGTGCTGGGGGCTCTTTCTCAGTGCCCTTCATGAGGGCTTTTGTGCCCACACAGCACCGGGCACACACACACAAGGCCTCTCTCTCCTTTGCACTCCTCTTCATCCGTCTGTCCCCTCGGAGCCTGCCTGGTGCATGCACGTCTCCAGAGCATCCCCCACCTTCCCCACACCACACCAGTGCTCAGGGGTGAGCCTGTCATGGCCCTCCCTTCTCACAGTCCCTGCTGGGCATTGGCACGTGAGTTGAAGGGACACTTTTCCTGATGGTGGCAGTTTCACCTGCAGGTGCCTGTCTTCTGTCACACAGGTGCAGCTGTAAGTGGAGAACCAGGCTGGGTACATGCTCTTCTTCCCAAAAGAGAAGCAGGTGGGCTTTCTCCTTCCTGTCAGCAGGAGAGAGACAGGCTCCTCTTAAACCAGTGTCATGGACACCTGGGTTTAGCCAGGGTAAAGGCTGGGCTCTGCAAGAATTCAGGTGGAATGTTTTTCACCCCAAACATCCGGGGTATGGGATGAGTTGCCACGTGTGCAGAGAAGCTAGCCCAACTACTTGGTTTTTTATCCTTCTTTAAAGAAAATAGCTGGGTCTATGAGGAGAGGAGCATGAGGATGAGCTGCCAGTGCGGGTCAGGAGGCAGAGCTGGGGAGGTGAGCTGGCCCCATTCCAGCCTTGGGCTTCCTCTGCTCACAGGCTCCGTTGCTCATTCATTTCTGTGCCCAGGAGTGTCTGCAACAGATCCCTTCCCTTTGGAAGGAGTTCCTCCCAGTGTTAGCACTCCTCTCCTCTCAGGCAGGAGGGGTAAGCAGCCCCTGTGTCCTTTCCCTTGGCTCTGGTGCTTGGGCATTGAAAATGTCCTTCCACATGTGACTGATCTCAGTTTAGGAAAGTTGAAACTGAAGTTGTGGCTGCAGGCTCCCAGCTCTGAGAAGTCTTCTTTCTCAGCCCTTTCCCTCCCAGTCTGCCAGAATTCTTTACACCAGTTGAAAAAAAAATAGAAATTTGGAAAGAGCTGGGTCTAGAAAGTCGGGGGGCCTGTGTTTTAAAGAAAAATGAACATTCTTCTATAGCGCAGTCTCCAGGAGCTTGTTCTTTTAGGAAGAGATCAAATACTGTGAAATTTAAAGTTACCTTTAAGCTATTTGTCCCTTTCTCCAGCCCAGTAGGCCCCTTTGTTTCTGGACTGCTTCACATCTTGAGTCTTTTGTCCTGAAGTTGTTGGGTTTGGGTTTCAAGGCACACAGGGAAACCAGCTCTTTTCTGAAAAGTGCATGATTGCTCATTTAAATGAATATAAATTGTTTCTATTCATAAGATTTTTTTTTTTCTAGCAGCTGATCAAAGTTCGAGCGAAAACCATTTCATCATTTCCAAATAAATTGGACACACATGCACACACACACTGTGAGCATTTCAGAGAGACTTTTAAACACAGTACTTGTAAAATCAGAATATGGACAGCCAAGGCATGTTGTGTAAGACAGTGCAGTCTGTGATTTGGTTCCACTTTTGCATAGAAAGGGATCTTCACTTTGTGGGAGAAGGCACACAGCCTTTATTAAAACTGAAGACAGCGCAGAGATGGCTCAGGGGGATTTCTCCCGCACTACAAAAAATCCTTTCCTAATGGGAGATTTAAGGAATGAAGACCTGTGTAGCATTTGAGGAAGAACATTGAGATGTAGCATGGTGGGATACCTGACTGCTTTCAGCAGCTGTCAAAGTAGCTGGTGCTTGGAGAGCTTTCTGATTCCAGAGGATTCAGGCACGTGGTTGGGCATTGAAGCTCTGTAAGAACCAGGCAGTGTTTTTAGCAGCAGGGTGATTAACCTTCAGAACAAACGACCAAAGGCAGCGTTTGCTTCTCCACCTCTTAAAACCTTCCAATGGAGACAGGCTAAGGGACGTTCTACTGAAGTGCAAGTTCTTGGGCTCACAGCAGACAGCTGGCTGAGACCATATGGGTGGAATTACAGGTGAGACCAAAGCCTGTGAGCCACAGGCTCACATTTGTTTTCACATCACCCCCTTCCAAGCTCTGGCTGATGAAGCTCAGGCAGGCCCTGCCCTGCTCTGTGCAAGGTGGAGCTGGGGGTCCCTGGGGCAGATGGTCACTCCTGGCACAGCAGCTCCAGAGCGGGGATGCTCTCCCTGCCTGGCAGCCCACTGCAGATGGCTGTGGTGTGTCTGCCCGTGGGGATCCTCCCCTTGCCCTTGGGGCTGTAAAACAGGCAGCAGCTCTCATGGCTTGCCTCAGGGCTGCAGGCAGGGCAGAGCAGGGAGTGCTGTGTGTCTCCTCCAGTTCACGGTGGCTGGATGACTCGAGCTCTAGAGGCTGGCTGAGTTTGCAAGACTAGCTCCTTGGTTTTGGTTCTTTCACCCTTTTTTTTTTTCTTCCATCTGAAAGGGAGCTCAAAAAGGCTCTGACACAGAATGGCCACAACCCTATTGCTGTTTGGGTTTCCCCTGGTACGTTTCCTTTGCAAGGTCCCTTTGTACCCTGTGTACTCAGGATTCCCACCTTTCCTTGTGCTGCACTGTCCTCCATGCTTCTCTCAACAGCTTTCCTGCTTGCTGGGGATGCTGCCAGCCAGGAGGATGCTTGGAGCAAAGGCTGGGGTAAAAATGCCCCACAGAGTTGTGTGCTCCCAACCCACTGGCCCCTCAGCCCTATTCTGAGGTGCCTCAGCCCCCGAGCAGTTCTTTGAAGGGCTCTCCCCAGGGGCTGGCAGTGGCAAACATGAGGGTTGTGTGAACCCCATCTCTTTCCCTCGGAATGTTTACCTGTCTAAATTTAACTCCCCAGCCAGCTCCATCCCTCCTAAGCCGACCTGTTCTCTTGTGGCTGGCTGTGGCTCTGGCCGCTCCTGCCGCGTTTCCTGGCTGCCTCTGCCTGGTGGTTTGCTGCTCGCTCCCTCTTCTCCTCCCTGGATGCTGGCTCTTTCAAGGTCCTGGGCAAGCCAGTTTCTCCCTCTTCTAGGTTTTATTTTTAAATCTGGTTGCACAGCCCTCAGGACTGGAGGGTCCCTTGTCCTCTCATCTCTGAGTGTTTATTCTGCAGCGGGCTTCAGGAAATCTCCCCTTGTCCCACTATAGCCCACAGTTTTCCTCCCTGGCTGTGGTTGCTCCCAGAGACCAGGCAGGCTGAGTTGCTCCCTGGCCAGCTCTAAAGGGACAGTGCTTCTTTCTGCTCCCTTAGGGATCCAGCAGTGGGGAAGCAGTAGGTGCTTCCCCACAAAGGCATCTCCCTTATTTCACTCTGTTCAGAGCTGGGCTTCCCCACGCTGGCTTTTGTGTGAGTTTCTTTGAGAAGTGAGTGATACGTGCCCCTCATCTTCAGAGGAGCTGGAGAGAGGGACAAGCAGAGGAAAGGGAATACTCCTGTTTCTGACAGGCTGGATAGAATTCGCTTTCTTTAGAATTTCTGAGTTTGGGACAGTGAATACGGCCCAACCTGGCAGCCTTCCCCATCTAAATAAAACCATCAGGATCAAACCTTTCGTGTCCTGCATAACCCTGCAAGAGACCCCTGACTGCTCTCTCTTTCCAGGCATGCCTGCAGCTAATGCTGTGGTCTGCCACATGAGAGAGGTGGTTTGAGTCCTGGCCTCCTCTGCCCCTCTTTGAGCTAACCCGGTGGCCTCGGGTTTAATACTCTCATATTCAGAGCAAAAGTAATGCAGGCCAGGGCTTTCATGACTGGTGAGTTGGGGTATCCAGCTCTAAACGCTGTCAAAGGTCCTGTTTTTCCCCAGGGTTCAGCTGTTTCGGATACTTGGGCATTCTTGAGTAGTCTGGGCTTGATTATTCTAAGTGACTAGTCCATTTTGCAAGGCTTCATCTCAGCCTCTGGAGCAAGACAGAATGAGATGAATTAATGCAGAACTTGAACGTACCACTCAAATGGAGTGGATTTTCCTGGGAATTGGTCTGTGGCCGGAGAGCTCACGGCACTGTTGCATGCAGGGATGGGTAAAAGAGCTCTTGGTTTAGATTAGTTTATGGTTTTAAGTAGCTCGTGGGAAAGGCTCAGAGGGTTTGATAGTTTTTGTCTTGGGGGAAGAAAAGCAGAGCAACATCGTGTCTTTGTATAGAGAGAGATTTGTGAGCACACCTTGAAGGATTTGAGGGAAAATACATGTTCTGTGAACTCCCCCATCTCTGCTGGAGGTGAGGGAGACTGAAGTGATTGGGTGGAACATGTGTTTCGGATTTGTTTTTGCAATCATTAAGGACAGAGGGTTAACCAAAGTCACAGGAATACTAATATTTCTGTGCTCTCTCTGAATTTGCCTTCCCTTTCCAGTTGTTCTGTATTTAGCTTCTTGGCTGGTTTGCTGCCATTGTTTAACTGAGTCCTGAAGCATTGTAGCACCTCTGTTATGGACAAGTTGGAGCTGTAAAGCAAATTAAATGAGAATCTCCCTTGCTTAGCTGGAAAACCTTTCTGAGCTTTATGTATCACAGAGTGTCGAGAGAGACATATGAGCCCAAGCATGTCTTCATTAATGGAACATTTTTCAGAAAAAATGATTTTGTGACTGTCGGGTTCATTACTCCCTGAGGTGTTCCTGAGCACTTCGAAATTGTCTCCAATCATAAAAAATTGATACTGTTCAAAGGCAAATTAAGTTCCTTTTTTTCCCCTCCTCTGTTTTTACAGCTCAAGCAATTCTACAGGTTCCTTTATTGTATTCTGTGGCTCAGATTTGTTAATAATTACTGTAAATACTGGTCCTGGCAGCATGTCAGGGTTTTGTTTAGTGAATATTTTGCCATTATCATTTCTGTGTCACAGCTGGGGAGGTTTGTAGTGTCCTGTGGCTGTCATCACTGTCAATTTTGCCCAGTTTTGCATCTCTGAGAACTAACTCAAGCTTTATAGTCTTACACTGAGATGATGCAGATATTTATGGGGTAGCCCCATTGTTCTTTACACTGCAGTGGAGGTTTCTGGTTTTAGACCAGAATGTCAGCTCTTGCTCCCATGTGTGGTGTGCACAAACCAGGTTTCACAGCAACATCTGCAGCCTTGTGGGTGGCTGCAGCTGTTGTTCCACCTGTGGAGATTTCACAGCCTGGGGTACAGGTAGAGTGGAATGAGTGCTCCTGTGAATTATGACCAATTACCTGTCCTGATTTCTCTTCTGGTTTTTTTAACTATTCCCTATTTCCACCTATTCTTAACTAGCTGTTTGGGAGTTTTGCCAATGCTCAAAATGAACTTCTGTTGGTTTTTTTTTTTTATGAATGGCAAGGAGGTTTTTCAGCTGGGTAAGCTTGGTGAGCTGGCTTTGTTCAATTTTTACTGAAGCTTCACAGGCTCTTTCAGCATCTCTGCTGTTTTCCAAGGAGCCTGCTGGAAGGCTCAAAAGCTCTCCTCCACAGCATGCTGAGAAGATGTAAGGGTCTGTATTTCTGCACAACAACAGCTGAACCCCAGTGGTATAAAACCCCATTGCAGGTAACAACCCAAACTTTTATCTACAAGAGATGTAAAACTTCTTTATCTTCCAGGAAAATGGTGCCAATTAGGTCAGACTCACACACCAGGAACAATTTACTGTCTGAGTTTGGCTGCTGGTGTTAGACTGTGTCTGTGCCACAGCCTATGAAAGAAGGGGAGCCACAGCATTTTCTGTGGGCACAGCTGTGACCATGGAGGCATCTTTGTCAGCACAGCTGACATTGGGGTGTTGGGAGGAGTGTGTGTGTATATTTTTTTAATGTATTTTTTTTTCTCTTGAACTAAAAAAAGTTTAGTGGGGTAACCTTGAAAGTCTGAACCAGGCCCTGCTTAGAGAGGCCAGGTAATGCTTTCAAGTCAAGCATAAAACCAAGCTAGAAGCAATAGGAACAGCAGTTAAGTTTAGACACAGTTAGTTTGTGCTACCTAAGCCTTACTTTATCTTTTGGACAAGGCTGAACTGGGAAATGTGTTTTAAACACATTACAGAGAAAGTTCTGTCAGTTTGTTGCTGCTTTTGGTAAAGCTGGGTGAGATGTGAGTTGGCAAAGCTGGTGCTTGGTGCAGTCCCTCCCCAGCTGGGCAAGGGAAGTTGGCCACCACGGGATGCCTCGGAGCAGGCGTGGAAAGCCTTGTCACTTACCTCTACCAATCCTGCACCTCCCTGAGGCAACAAGGAATGTTATCCTCTTACTTCCCAGCTGGTTCAGTAGCTCATTCTTCCTCCTGATAAAAGAGGTGGTGATCTTCACAAAGCCACAAACCTTTGTCCACAGCCAGGGCAGGATTATCCGGCGGAGCTGTGTGCAAGAGGCTGTGTATGCTGGGAGCTGGAGCAGGGGTAGGGTTCAGTCCTGTGGAAATTGTGGCTCACTGACATCTTGGGACAGGTGTCAGAGGCTGCCATGGGGTGGTCACAGCTTCCTAAACTCAGCCTGAGATTGAAGGAGCTCCAAAGCAACACCCATTCCCAAGTTGTAGAATGACATCCAGAAAGTCCATCGGCAGGTGCTGCTCTGATGATGTTAAAAGCTCAGAGTTGCTTGAACATGATCTGTTCTCCATTTGGTTTCAGGCAAATGCTGCTGGTTTGCTCAGTCAACAGTTGTGTCTCCACCTAAATACGTTTTACTTTTCCCTTCAGCTGCTCTGTCCCCATGTACAGAAGCCTTTGCCTTTAATACTAGCATCATCACATCAAATGCATCGCCTGGTCCCGCCCCTCCTGCCTTAGCAAGGCTTTCTCTTGGCATACCTCAGCATTGTGCTGGGTGGATCTGCCAGACTGTCTTGATGAGTGGCAGTCTGAGGCCTTGCATCTGTGACTATCCCTGTAAATTGTCCTGCTGGGCCCTTGTCCCATGGGTGTGAAGCAGCAGGTGTCAGGGAAATGCTGCTTTCTGTCCCTGTCCCTGCTTCCACAGCAGCCTTTGGCTGGCTGTTCCTGCACAGGCTCCTGCCAGAGGGTTCTCCTGCTTGCACATCTGCCTAAAGGTGTCTGCACAGAACTTCTGTGGATTACTGAGGTTGGAGTTAGGTTTTTGTCTGTAGGGTTTGTGTCTGCAAAGGAATAGTATTAAATAAGTAATGAGTTTTTAGAGGTAGTTTAGTGCTTCCAGAGGCCCACTTGCCTTTTCCTCTCCAAGGTTTTGCAAAGCCAGCCTTTGGAGAGAGATGTGTAATCTTGTATGCTGATGAGGAGGAGATGCTTTGGAGGGCATCCAGAAGTATCTGCAGACCCCACTCCTCCTCTGTGTGCAGAGTGAGTTTCTGTTCACTACTCATCTGACACCTTGGACCATTTCCCTAAATTAAAATAGCTAATTACTCTGTATCAGTTCAGGTTCCTGAGAAAGTCTGGGTGCCAGTGTATTCCTGGACTTCTGTAAGGAATCTCCAGTGTGTCCTCAGTGTGGATAACCTCAGTGCAGACATCCATATGCCCAGAGCAAATGTCCAGTCCTCAAGCAGCACTACAAACAAACACAGAGCTGGTCAAATGAGAAAAAGCTCCCAGAAGAAAACATGATTTAATCTAAATTGAAATTTTCAGAAGAAAAACATGCTTTTCTGTAGTGATGTTTCAAAACCTAATGATTTCTGTTTCCAATTGACACTTAAATGTCATTTTATGTTGATATCCAGAACAAGAGTTTAAATTTCACATCAACACCCCAAAATCTCTCCTTTTGCATCAACGTTTCATTTTCACAGAATCACAGAATAACAGGTTGGAAGGGACATAAAGGATCATCTGATCCAGCCTTTCTTGGCAAAAGCCCAGTCTGAACAAGATGGCCAAGCACAGTGTCCAGCGAATCTTGAAAGTGTCCAGTGTTGAGGAATCCACCATTTCCCCAGGGAGATTATTCCAAAGGCCACTTGTTTCCACTGTGTAAAATTTTCCATTTCTGTCCAGTTGGAATCTGCCCAGGAGCAGCCCATTACCCTGTATCTTTTCCATGTGGCTCCTTGTAAGAAGGGAGTCTCCATTTTCTTGGTAACCACTGTTTAAATACTGGAAGGTGGTGATAAGGTCTCCCCAAAGCCTTCTTTTCTCAAGGCCCTCTTCTCTCAGCCTCTCCTCACTGGCAGGCTTCCCACTCCTTTTGCCATCTTTGTGGCCCTTCTCTGGACCCTCTCCAGCCTGTCCAGTTTTTTGGTTTTTTTTTTTGCACAGTGAGGACGAAAAATGGAAGACAGGATTCCAGGGCCCATGCATTTCTACAGTGCTGGTAGACAGAGAAAATTCTGCTAAAACATTTTGAATGTTCTGTTTCTATCAATAATATCTTCCTTCCCACCCCTGCATTTTCAAATCAAGAGCATTTGGAATTGTTCATACTATGAAATAGTGTAATATTTTGACCTTTCTTCCCTATTTGGGATGCAGGCAAATGCTGAAATCCCAGCCTTTCTTGGGGAGCTGAGATTCTATTCTCTGACCAGATCCACAAAAGTGTATTTCCACTGGTTTTGCTGGCTGGCTACTTCAGTGCTTTGTCAGTGATGACTTGTAATTCAGTGCAGATTGAACCCATGGTGTATCCACATGGCTGGAGAGGCTGAGGGCAGTTAATCTTTCTTGCTCTGTGTTGTGCCTTCAAATTAATACCCAGATTTCTTTCCAAATATAAATTTTCCTTCTGAACCAGCGTTTGGTAGTGGGCTGCACAGCTGCCTGATACATGTTCATGCACAAATGAGGATCCTGGTGCTCTCCCAGTCTAGCTACAAGCTGTTATGTGAAATCAGGATGTTTGAAAATTTAAGAGAGTTTCTGGGTTGTCTATTGTTTGCAGTCTCACAGCTTGCCATATATCTTTCTCCTCAGAAGTCACTTTTCCCCCTTCCCAGCATTGTGGGGAGGTTTTTCCTGCCAGGCTCTGTGCAGTGTGTCTCTGAAGCAGTTTTATGGTGTTCCCCAGAAGCATGCTTTTGTCAGGCTGCCTCAAAGCGTCATCCAGAGAAAAGTCTCTGAAGCAAGAAGTGTCCTTTTCTGTCTGGCTTTGAGGTGTTATCTCCCCTCTTCCCAGATGCAGTTGGCTCCATCTACATCCCTAAGCTGTTTTGTTTGGAGTGAGGAGAGCTCAGAAAATCAAGGGAGGCCACACACATAAACAACTGTGTGTGAAACCAGTTAATCTAAACGAGCAGGAGACTTGTTCTTGCAGGAAAAGCCTGGTTCTCACAGAAACCTCTCCTGTGTGTGGCAGGACTGTTACAAACATTACATCACTGGAACAGTGATGAGCTAGGTGAGTATGTCAACCTTTTTGGCCAATATTTAGAGGAAGAGTGGTGCTCGATTGTGTTTGAAGAGCTTACTGTGCTCTTTGTATTTTAGCAAGTGGTTTTTATTATGGATACAGTGGTAGCAGGCTAAAGCAGGAGCTACTGAAGAGACCTGAATTTTGAAATCTTAATTTCAAATATTTGCATCATAAATTTGGTTCCAGGCATTGCACTCACCCAGTCAGGGATAAGAAGCTATGCCTATCATTCCTGTGTGTTTGGGTAATAGACATTGTCAGTGACACATATATAACCTGTAGGATAGGAATTACTTGCAGGAGTTTTGAAAAACAATATTTCAACCTCTAATTAGAGAAAAATCTTTTATTGCTTTTTAAGAAGTCTGATAAGAAAAAGAAGTTTATTCAGCTGTCCTGCAGGAGGAGGGTTATTCACATCTCAGCACACTGTGGTCCTCTGCTGTAGGGTAGGTCAGTAACTACAATCTGCACCTCTTTAAATAATAGTCTCCTATCCTGGCTGTCTGGAGCAGCAATAACATGAGCAAAAAGCTGTGCTTGGCCTCTCTTGGCTGAGGGAGGGACGTGGATATTATAAGGCCTGAAGAGAGCACACTTTAGGGGAGAGGAGTGAAAGTCTAGGAGACAGCCACTCCACTCGGCCTCTTAAATCCTCACAGGAGAGGATGAGGTAGTGCAAGCCTCAGAAATCAAAAGTCTCTGTGCTTGGAGTGTTGCTCAGACATTAAAGTCTTATCATGGCCATGAATCTTCCCTGACTCCACCTTGCCTCCCTTTTGGGGATGAGGAAAATGGTAAGAGAAGTGTTTTTGTGTTTTGCACTGAGGGCTCCTTAAGGAATCATGCTCTGCTTGGGCCAGCTTGGAACTGAAGGTTCATCCTTTGGAGTGAGAGTTCCCCAAAGACTTGAAGTGAAGCCAGCCCTGCTAGGCAAAGCTGCAGCCTGGAGCCTTGACAGGATACTCCTGTTCATGCATCTTTGTTACGTTCTGCTGTGATTTCTGGATTTGTTTCTGGTGTGCAATGGATCATCTTCCCGATTTGAGAAGTCTTTTATGACTAAGACTTCAGTGTGTAATTTCTTCAGCTGAGGGCGGGAGATTGCCCCACGTGGAAGCCAGGAAGATGCCCTGTGTTCCTGTGTGGCAGAGAGCCCTTCTGGAGAAGGCAGACAGCCCTCTTGTAGCTTTCTGGCTGGAAACATCTCTGCTTCATCACCTTGTACAACCAGCCGGTGCCAGAACCCTGCCTGGTGGATGCTTCTGAGCAGCTACTGCCTTCTGTCATTCTAATCACAATAATTTGGCTTGTTTGTTATCTGATTTGATGGAGGCTGAGGAGGAGATCACTTCCCAGGGCCCTCAGGGCAAAAACTCAGCTTCCTAGAGCTACATTTATTTTCTAACCCTCCCACAGCCCTGGGGTGATCCCCTGGAAGCATCTTGCAGGGGAGGTGTCTTCTGAAATACACCAAGTCATTTGCAAGTTAGTTGTCTGTACACCACTGAAATTCCTCTCTCTCGGGCACTTTTCTAGATCCCAAAAGCAACCAGTGTGCTCCTCCAGGCACCCAAGTGTCACTGTTCAGGTGGCTTGTTTTCCTCGTTTCACATCCATGAAAGGAGATTCCAAGTTCACATGTACTGATGCTTGTGTGGTGTTTGCACCATTTTCTCTCACAAGCCTCTGGGGAAAGGGTAGATGCTGGTTTTGTCTGACTCTCATATGGAAATACAAAGAACACCAACAACACAAATAAGTTAAACTGCTAATTTCCAGGACCTAATTACAACTGTTGGATTTGATGCCTGACCTGAAAATAAAACTCCTCTCGCGAGGTTTCCTTGTTTGGGGGCTTTATATGTTTGTTTACGTTAAACAAAGCAAGTGAACAACAGCCATGCTAGTGAGTAGGAGAGGATGGTTTGCCTGGTTTGTTTCCCTGTGTCCTGCCTGGCTTCTGCTCAGCCAGTTGTGCCCCACACTGTGCTTTGGGAGGGGCACACTGGGCTAAATATATCTGTACTGCCTGTGAAATGCAGTATGGGGTGCTGCGTCATTTGGTGGAGTTTACTTGGAAACTAAGGTGGGAAGCCAGCTTTTATTTTCAGCCTTGGGTCAGATGCATTGGTCAGTTGTCTCACCCAGATTTTTAGTCTTGATCAGGAGTTTGTCCTTGCAAGACAGACATAAAACCTGATCTCTAAATAAAAAGCCAAGCTCATTGCAGTGACAAAGTCACATTGGGGCAACCATACTTTTCTTGCTCAGCAACCAGATTTACAGTCTGAGAGGTTGTTCAGATGGATTACCTTGAAAGCAGCAATGAAAGTCATAGCTCAAATATCATGGCCTAATGAGCAGAGGAGTTGGTGTGATGCTGGGAGCTCTAAATATATCAGAAGGAACCCCAGTGCTGGCAGCACACTGACAGCTGGAGACCTTGGGCTTTCACTGGTGGTGGAACAGAAGTGTATCCTTCCACCAAATGTGTGAGGAACAGATGCAGCTTGGTGACTAAAGAGGGCTTGGGTTTTGCAGTTTCTAGTTGTGCTTTTTGGCTTGTCTTCCCCTGCTGTTTCTGCTAGTGCAGTGGGAGTGATTTCAGGAAAAAGGAAGATATTGCTGGGGTGTGGAAGTGCCAAGGGGTAGACACAGCCCACCTGAGCTCGCTGTCATCTCTGCCACATCTAAATAACAGCAGCAGGGCAGGGTGGCTGCATTGGTGACATAAATCTGCTGGGCTCCAGGGGACATACTCAGACAAACGGGTGGGTGGAAACCCCTGCTCTTTCTCCATGAGCTCTCCAGGGTCACCTGCCTGCACATCTGACATGTTGCAGTCACATCTCTGGCAGCTGAATATGTTTTTCAGTGTTCTCCCTTATGCCACTGTAAGTGAGAGGAATGCCAGTATTGCTGTTTGATTGTCCTGCTGAAAAAGGAGGTGAGAAAACTCTTCAGTGTAAGATTTTACATTTATCTAGGAGGACAGTAACTATGGGAATTAATTTCTGTCTCGTGCTTTGTAGTGCCTAGCACACTGGGGCCCCTGAATATTCCTGCAGCACAAGCCACACATTGCAGACCAAAGCCACACAGCTTTGCTGGCAGAGA
Source organism: Urocynchramus pylzowi (assembly GCA_013397555.1). Taxonomy (NCBI): domain Eukaryota; kingdom Metazoa; phylum Chordata; class Aves; order Passeriformes; family Fringillidae; genus Urocynchramus; species Urocynchramus pylzowi. Next base: position 17,078 of record VZRH01000070.1, on the reverse strand, counting down.
GCTCGTAGCACACTGGGGTCCTGGTCTAAAGTGAGAGATTCGAAGGCTCTGGGACATGCACTTCATGCTAATGGCAATAAAGGCTTCCAGATTTCACTTGGAGGATTCAGTTGTGAGGGTGAGGGCTGGGCTGAGATTTATGGGGTTAACCCAGCCTCTGTGACTTCTGTTAAGCCTGAGTGGCTCCTTTCCTTAGTGGGCTTTACCTGGGCGCTGACAGCTGTGAGCAGCAGAGAGTGCAAAGGATTACAATTGCCATTCAAACCAGCCCAGGTGTAGTTTATCTGCTCTGTTACTCAGGGGTGTGAAAGAGCAGAGAAGTACTTCTCTTTAGCTTCATTTGTGGGCTCTGTATCTGGTCCTGCTGTTGTCTGTCCATGGTTCCTAGGAAGGTGGTAAGTCATTGAACAATGCTGGCAGGTATTGTAGAAGTTTGGTAGCTTTCTATCTCCTTGAGTTTCTTGTACTTTATTGCTTGGTGCCTTACAGCATGTTCCATGTATGAAATGCTGTGGGTGCAGATTTAATATTCATGGCTTTTGATATTCATGGCTTTTATCCAGCTGTTATGTGACAATGGCAGTCTGCATGATGTGTCAAAAAGATGCCTCTGTTAGGTGAGGAGGCGCCGCATGGCAGTGTGTGTCTCACTTCAGATTATTAGCTAAAGCACAGCAACATGCAATTAACCATTCAAAAATCAGCGTTGCTCCTGTGTGAAGTTCTCTCCTTTCCTGCTTTCTCCTCAAGCCCTTTTCCCTGTGGCTGTCATTGCTGTGGCTCTCCTCCTGGCCAGGCATTTTGGCTGTCCCATGTCAGCGGGCAGGCTGCAGCCCACGTGAGTTTTGGAGAGCATCTGTGGCCTTACCTAAAGCCTGGCAAGGTGAAATTTGGGGAATTAGGGGAAGGTGAAATTTGCTGAATCAGTCACTGTCCCTGCACAGAGGGCAGGCTGTGTGAAGCCCAGTGATAATGCTGAGCTCATGAGGACAGCACGAGGTTTTTACCCTTCAGTAGTGCTGTTGATGCTCAAGCTGGAGTTTCTGAGTTACTCTGGGAATACTAAAGGGATGTGGTGGGTATTTCAGTATGTTAATGTCCCCAGTCCCTGGATCCTGCCTGCAAAGGGCAGCTGATCTTGGGATGCTGGGTTCCTGAACTGCAGGTTCTCAGTCCTCTCTGCAGGGCAGTGTGAGGCTGTGCTGGGCAGGAAAAACCTGCACCCCTCCACTAGTTCTGCCCCTCGTTCCAAGTGAGAGCATAAAGCTATATGTCCTGGCAAGCCCTGCTCTCCCTTTGGCTTTCACATGGACCTCTCATTTTGGTGTCTTTGAGAGAACATCAGATGGGTTCAGGGCTGCAGCTCTGGGGAGCAGCACAGCCTCACGGGAGCAATTCATTCAGCCATCCCAGCTGCAGCAGCCATGGTCTTCCCTGACCTTGGTGGGCATTGACTCAAGGGGATGGGGAAAGAACAAAGGAGCAGCTTTGTGTCTGGAAAAAGCAGGGACAGAAAAGGAAATGAACAGGGATGTGGTAACCCAGATGGGATATGGCACAAGAGAAGGAAGGTTTGATCCTCCACCCCAGTATTGACGCTACACCAGTGAGCCTGGCACAAAATGTCACATAACCAATGGGCAGTGGTGTGTGTGGAAGGAGCTGGGGAAGGAGGGGATGTGGTGACACAGAAAATTAACTCCACTCCCATGAGGTTTTTCTCTGCTTTTTCTCACCCTGCAGAAAACAAAGTGGGACATACATGGCTTGTTTTTATTCTTCAGTCATTAATGAGCCATTGTTCCTGGAAAAAAAAAAGAAAAAGAAAAAAAATAGGGAGTCTTATCATGGGAGAAATTGTCTTTCTCATGGGATATAAAACTTTGTGTGTAAATGGATCATCCTGGCACTGATGCTAATCCTGCCCAGGTCTGACTGTGCAGTACTTAATGTAAAACACGTGATAATTCCTTCTGTAGTTTCAGTAGAGATCTCTCATTTCCCCAACAAGCGTGCAGTGTTCCTGTGTCCTGCGAAGCTGCTGCTGTGTGCCACCCCAGCCGCCCTGCCAGAGCAGCCTGCCTGCTTTGCTGGGTGGTTTGGAGCCCTTTGATGGCAGGCGCTGTTTAATTATCAGTGGTGTTATGTTCCCAGAGCTCGCTACATGAAAGCAAAATACCGGCAGCCTGTAATTAATCTGAGCTAATGTGCCACTGTTTACACTCCATCTCGGAAACCAGACAGATGTAAGAAGACACCCAGCCTTCATCTGGGATCCTCCCAGGTTATTTCTGAGCTATCTTTGGAGCACTGCGCTGTGCCTACCCACCCCGCAAGTCCCTCAGAAATGAGTACCTTTAACTTTTCTCGGGAATGAGTGGGAGACTTTGTTTCCTAGCAGGGAGCAGGGTTAATGCCTTTTCACTTGCCTTACCACAGCCTGGCTGGCTGGCACGGGGCGGGAGCACACAGCTCCTCCAGTAGTCGTGAATTCTGCAGTGTGAAAGGGTGAAACAAGCCCTGCTTCCTCCGTTTCTCCCCTGGCTTTGGCTGAGGAGGAGCCTGCTGGCATTGGGGATGTGTGGGATCTCCTTGGTGGAAAGACAAGCAATTTTTTAAAAATAAAATATCATGAGTTCGTTTCTGATCATCCTGCAAGCGATTCTCTGGGACTCTGGTCTTAAAAATAAAATAGCATGAGTTCATTTCTGATCACCCTGCTGCAAATATTTAACAGAACAAGGTGATGAAAATGCCTGGAGGTGTGGAAAGACTGAAAAAGACTATGCATCCTTCATTAGAGTGAAGAGTAATAAAAACCAACATGACAGAAGTATATAAACTTAGAAGTACAGAGAAGTAAACCAGGCATTCCTGTGTATACTTTTATGTAATACAAGGTTTTCAATGAAATTGAAATAAAACATCTGACACACGTGAAGCTTATTTTTTTGTTACAGCACATAAATAATTGAGACTGAGGATGTAGTAGAATGCAGAAAGGATTAGATATATGGATAAACATCTTGCAGACAGTTTATTAATTTTATTCTAGCTCATTTAGAAGGTGTGTGGGGCTTCCTTCTCCTGGACAGTCTTCCATCTGCAGCCAGTTAAAAGCTCTTCCTGGCCCTATAAACCTCCAGTGCCTTCCTGGGAGACATCTGACAGTGGACACTAGCTTAGAGGAGTCACTGCCTAAGCCTTGCATTCCAGAACAGCTCTGCATTGAGTGATTACTGGGATCAGAGGTGGCCACAACCTTCTAATCACCTGGAGGCTGAAATGTAGGATACGAGGCTGCTGGTTTTTTCCTCATGGGCTGTAGATTCCAGGTGACAATTGCCCATCTTGTCAAACCATGGTCTTGCCTGTCTCAGTTACCCCTTTGCCAGTCATCTGCTCCAGCCTTGTGGTGGACAGGTGACCTCTGCAGGCTGGAGCTGCAGGAGGAAATGTCACATCATCAGAGCCTGTGCAGCTCCATCCTCTTGGGGAACAATGCATTGTAGGCATCTTTTTTCAGCAGAGTGTTTCATTCAGACTCGGTGAGTTGTAGCAGCTCCGTCGTGTGGGGAGGGCTGATGCTGGGTTTGACTTTTCTTGGTGGTGGGTGTATCTTTGGGCTCTGATTGTTTTCAGTGGGCACTGATTTATCCACTGTGGTGCCCTCACACAGTACACTGGCACATTGTATGCCAGGGCAGCCCGGGGGTGCCTGGGACAGGCTCCCTGCTTCCACACCCCAGCATCCTGCTGGGTGATCACAGGTAGCCAGCATCTCTGGCCTGGAGGGCATTGAGAGTTGTAATATCCAGCAGATGGTGCTCAAAAGCAGATATCCCGAATAATCAGGTACTGCTGTACCTCTGCATTCCAGTTCTTGGGCAGCAGAGTCCCAGTTCTTGGTGGCTGTGGCAGAGAGGGCTGGGAGGAGCAGACCTGGAGGGGGCACAGGTGGTGCTGAAGTCCTGGCACCCATGCAGTGGCACTGTGGGGTGGGGGAGTGTTATCTGGGACTAGTTTACATCTGATCCCATGGATGTGGAGAGTGCACAGAGTATCCTCCTCAAGCATGGTCTGCTGTGCAGTTTCTTCCAGAGAGAATCCCATTTGCAAGCTCTAAGGCTGCTCAAAGTTGCAAACCCCTTGCATGGGTGGTGGGACTGGTGGGAGATGTACTTAGGAAGTGACTCCCTATTTGACCTGCAGTGCTGGTGTTGCCATGGCAGTCTCTGTGCTGGTAGTGGCCAGGTCTGCTGTCAGTCCCTGTCCCCTGTGTTGAGCTGAGCCCTTTGCCATGCAGGTGAGTGCAGATCCTTTGGCTGCTCTCTGTTCCAGCCTGTGAGTTTGGAACTGAGCTTATGCCTAAGCTGAACTGAAACTCTCCAAGTGCATCTTGGGCAAAGCTTCCAAGTTTGATTACATTTTTTACTTGCCCAAAGTGCAAGATTCAGTGCCAAACTGTAACTTGCTTCCATTTGTGCTGAGAAGAGTCACAAACCTTTTGGTGGACCTTTCAGTGAACCTTCAGCAAGCTTGTGCCAAATCTCAGATCCAGGTGTGTTTTCCAGACTGTGTGTTGTAAATATCACATGGCTCCAAAATGGAGTCCCCAGCACAAATGTAGAATGTGATCAGAGCCCTGGGATTAGGAAAGGAGAGGATGATTTTTTCTTCAGGTAATTATAGGCAGCTGAGTTGCCTGTGGAAAAAAAACCCTCCTGCTAATGGTCAGCACCTTTTGAGAATTTCCTGTAGAGTAGGCATCACTGAACTCCCTCACATCAAAGGGGGAAATACCTGTCTGGTCCTTAATCCAAGGCTCTCTTGGATTAAAGAAAGGTCATAGGTCTTGATTGTATCAAATCCAAAGCCTTCATTTCTTTCTTTAGGAATCTTCCTTATTTTCCCTAATGTGCCTTTTCTACTGAAAAAAGTCCCAGAATGTTTAATCAGCGTACCTAATTAATAATGCTGTCTCACATAATTCACCCTTATGGTGCTCTCTTACATGGGGTTTTCCACCAGTGTCTTTCAGTGCATTTTACAGAAGAGATTCTTCCCGTGATCTCCCCTTTGCACGTGGGGAAAGCAAGGGAGAGGAAAAGGTAGGAGAGACCTGCTTAGGTCATGCAGCCAACCAAAGGTGGGGTCAGCAATAAAACTCCAAGTTCTTAGTTTTGGACAGTGCTGGAGCTCTTCCTCCAAGCCTCAGGTTGCAGTCAGGACTGGGTGAAACACAGCAGCCATTGAAACAATTCAGGCCGGAGCAGGGCGGAAGGCAGGAACGTAATTACGGCGCTCGGGGAGCGGTCACGTAGCCAAATGCCAGTGTTTGTGCAGAGCTTCGTGTTGGCTTGAACAACCTCCACTGTGGTCAGGTACCCATTGATTTCCTCTGAAACACACCAGGTCAGCACCCTCGGCGTGGTGCTGGAGCACAGTGACTCAGAGGAGGGAGCTGAGTCACCCACGTGGCTTCCTGAAGCACCCCGGTGTCCCTGGAGCACCGTGGGGACAGGGCTGCCATCCTGCTGAGGGCAGGTGAAAGCATGGCCTGAAGTGGTCTGGCTGCAGTTAAATGAAAAGAGATACTGAAAAAAAACACATCTCACTCTAAGGGATAGAAGGGTGATGGGGTTTTGTTTGGGGGTGTTTCTTTTTTTTTTTTGGTTTTTTTTTTTTTTTTGTTTTGTTTTTGGGGGGGTTTTTTGTGAGCTTTTTTAATGCTTTTCTCTTGAAGTCTAGATTTTCCCCTTCCTCCCTCCCCCCCAAAAAAAAAAAGAAAAAAAAGAAGAAAGAAACCTTCTTTAACTAATTTGGTAATAATAGCATGGTTTCAAAAGTACTTGTTTAGCTAGTGCTGACTATATGCTTACACAGCTACCTCTGGCCTGGGAAAGATTGAAACCACAATGGCTAAGTATAGAGGCCTCTAAAATATCTTCATATATGCAGTGCCTGAGTACACAAACAGAACTGGTCTCTCTTCTGTCAACAGGAGCAATATTTTCCATAGGATTTGTATTGAGAGAGGTTTTCCCCCTGCATATTTATTAAAATAAAGATCCTCCAGAATTGCATCCATGTGCTGAATCCTATTCCATAGCCACCTTCAGCCTGATGTAGGAAATATAATCTGTTCCTGAAGAAGAATAAGCACTTTTTCATTCTGTGCTGCAGCAGACTCTTGACTTGAGATGGTTATTTTATTATTTTTCTTTGTTGTATTGGATAGGGTTTTTTTCTTTCACTTTTTAACAAAGTGGGGAACTATTGCCAGGATTTCAGCCTTAGCCTTTGAGAACAGCTCGTGCATAAAGGCGAGGTGCTCCCATCTTTGAAGTGTGTAGGATCCATGGACTGAGTGACCAGAGCTGTGTTAGGTGCACCCGTGTGCAGGGTGACACTTCTGCTGGGATGAACTCCTCTCTGCAGCCTGTGTTCTGGAGCCTGAATCCGTGTCTCTCTTGGAGCCTGACCCCCAACTTCTCTGAGTGCCTCCTTTTAAGCCTTTGACTTAAACTGCCTGCAGTCTTTGGGTAGCTGTGGGCAAAGCAGTTCTTCTGTTCCTGTGCTGTGAGTGTGATAGCTCAAGGGTGTCCTGCCAGTTCCCAGCTGTGGGCTGGATTTGCACTGACACCACATATCTTGGTAAATGACAGATTTCTCTGAGCTGGGGCTGGCTCTCCTCGCTCTGCCTGTCGCTGTAGGCAGTGCGTGACATTGTTCTGGTGGAAGCCAGGAGCTGGTAGGAGTGGCACACTGAGTGCATGCCCAAATTATGTGCTCCAGGGAGCAACACCTGGTGCCTGGGACGTGCAAATGCTGCATAGGTGGTCCTCAGGCACTTGTAGATTCTTCTGTCGTGATTATCTGTCCTGGCTCTGGATCCTCTGCTGGCACACCAGCGACGCTGGAAACCCCCCAACTTTCATAATAAGAATAACTTGTCCTTCATTTCTGGAAACAGCTGCTTCTTTGAATGTTTGTAGCAATATGCAGCTGAACATATAGACAGTCCTTTCAACACCAAGCCTCTGACACAGCACAGCTCCAGAGCAGTAACTGCAGACATGTTTTGAAACCCTTCTGTCTGCAGGGCTCGTTCTTCAGGGAAGGGGCATGGATGGGACAGAAATGAACACGTAGGAGAACATGTGACAAGTTGTATCTTCAATATAATATGTACCTTAACAATATTATAGTTTTGAAACATATGAAATCTTTGTAACATCCCGGTGAGGTAAATCTCTTTACATCGTCTCGTTTCAAGTTTTGTGGGACCCAAATACTCGTGAGGATAGTAATGGTTTCCAGACATGTTTATCATACATCTAGAAACCACTTGTACAATGCAGCTTGGCAGCTGGGCTCTTCACAAGGCTGACTGAAGCATCTGAGGTGCATCTGCAGGGAGCTGAGTGCGAGGACTCAGGGAAAGGAGTGTTCATCCAGGACGGAAGAGGCTGTCTGGAACAGAAAACTCCTCAACTTTTTTTCTGTTGGCAGTTGTGGAGAGCATTAAAAACACAGCTTAATCTGGGGAAAAAATAAAATATTTGAGGTGAATAGGGAGAAAAATTTTTAGAAGTAAACTAGAAGCGGTTGAGCAAGGGGGCTGCAGGCTATATACAGGTAGGATAAACCCATTTCAGAAATGATCCAGGTATATATGATCTGCCTGTGTGCAGAATTTGGATGCTGACCTCTGGAAGTCCGTGGTGTTTCAGTGATTCTTTAAGCAGGGCTTTTCAAGGTTATCTGTGGACAGCAGACTTTGTACAAGCAGAAGGACTGAGGGCTCCAACAGCAAGGCTCACCAGTGGTACTCGAGAACAGCAGGCTGGGGGAAGATCTGCTTCCTTGGAGGCAGGAAAGGATGGCTCTTCTGTGGCACTGTGCACAGTGCTTCATTTATTTGGGTGAGAAGTTGGGGCTGGAGCTGACTCTTCACCTGCTCCTGCACTTCTAGTGCCACTAGTGAATCACACAGGTCACATCCTATGCTCCTTCTTCCTGGTGACTGTGCATTCCTTATCTTGGGACGCTGGTGTTCACAAGCTGTCTTGGAGAGCAGACTCAGAGACCATCTGAAAGCATATCAGCCTTAAGGAGCAATTCTGAGCAGGATTGGCCATTTGTCTTTTTATCTTACTGTCTTTAAATACTGCAAAAACAGTGTCCATGTGGGTGGAGATAATGAGGTAGAGAGGGGCGAAAAAACTGATCCAAGAACAAAACCAAAACAAAGCCAAATGACATTTAGGCAGCATTCAAAATTGCAAAATCAAAATTCCCAGCTTAGGCACCACCTAGCTCCTGGAGGCATCGTAATTCCACAAATACCTCATTTGACTTTTTCTCTGTGCTTGTCTGGAGTTTTAAAATTATTTCTGGTTTAACACCCCTCGGGTGCTGAGTTTTTTACTTAAATGCCTGCCCCAAAGTGCTTGAGTCTGACCACCATCCAGAAGGCAAGCATCCTGGCCCCTCAGCCTGCCCAGGTGCTTTCAGAGCACACCCAGCACATGCAGGCACAATGAGATCAAAAAGCCCCAGTGGCAGCTGCCACTTGGTTTTGAAACATCATATACAAGAAAGCTCAGGGATCACAAGCTGCTTCTCCCCTTTAGCCAGCAGCTGCTTCAGGCCACCTGCTGAGAGGTCTTCGGCCGTTGCTTCCTTCACATGTTTTGTTTCTTGCTCCAGGTCTGGAATAATCATCCACACTCTAGCGTGGCTTACATGGCAACACTGAAGAGTAGCCCTTTTTCCCGTGGTTAGTTGGTGCCTTCTCCAGGTGGGTTAAATTAGAAGTGCAGGGAGGCAGGGATTAAAGCAGGGGATCTCCCGCTGCCTGAGGCTACTGCTGGGAAGCAGGGAACACCGCTGCTCCCTCTGGCTATGGCTCACCTGCTCTTAGGCAAGCGGGAATGTGGCAGTTTGATGGGAGAGGAGCAGCACCTGATTTTGGGCCAGGTGTGAGCGCAGGCAGCTCCTGGGAGCTCTGAGCAAGGCACAGAGCCCTTGGGGCAGGAGGGCCAGCAGTGCCTCTCCTCTGGCCTGCTCAGTGCGCTGACATGAGTGGCTCTGTGCCCGGCAAGGAGTTGTTTTGGATCCTTAGTGGTGCAGGACTGTTCTCAGAGGCCACTAAAGCGCCGAGGACCCCAACGCCAGGATCCACCCTTGGAGCAAAGCCCTCAAAAGCTGGGTGTTACAGTGCTCACATCTTCCCTGCCAAGTCTTTTTTGGAGCCTGCTGCAAGGGACTTGTGTAAGACCTCCTACATAATGGCTTTGCAGAGCCAAAGCCCAGCCTGTCCAATGGACCTCATCCCTCCTAGCTCCTTGGTTTTTCAGTTCACTGAGGCTCATGGGGCTGGAATCGTTTGCTTTTTCTCAAGCTTTTCTTTAAAAAAATCTCAGAGTGTTGCTTCTGTGGAAAAGCACTTCTGTTCGTTGCACGCTGCTGGAGTGGGACTCATCTAACCTGGAGTCTGGGATCTGTCCCGTGAGACAGAGAGGAGGCAAGCTGCTCAGCCAAGCCCTGGTTTTGCTGGATCCAGCTGCAGTGGTTTAGGTTTCTGGCTGAGTCCATCTGAAAGCAGCACAGAGCAGAGCACAAAGAGAGGGAGGGTCGTAAGTACCGCCATTCTCTCCTGATAATCCCTTAAAAAATAATTGCAGGCCTAAACCTCTGGCCTCCAGCAAATTTTCCACTCGATTAGAGGCTTTTGTGAAGCCGGGGAAAGGGACACGCAGACTTGCACATTGTGCCGCTGCCCGAAACTTCCAGCTGGGATTTTTTCCATCAAAAGGGGATTTTAGTAAAACCATTATAAGGGGCTTAGTCACAGAAAAGCAGTTGAGCTGAGACAGGGGTAGATTAGCTTTAACATGCTTGTTTTTGGCACTAGGGACAGGGTGGAAGCTACACCCGGCCGCGCACACGCAGCCGCCCCTGTCCCAGTGACTCCCTGGCAGGTGTGGGTGGGAGATGCCATTTCCCCGTGTTCCCCCTGCTGTCCCCCTGGCTTGCTGCTTGGAACCCAGGGAGGTGAGGGGCAGGAGGTGAGGGCAGCCCGGGCACCAGCCCTTGTGCCGTGTGGTCTGGCTGCAGGAAGCAGAAGTTGCTGTAGCTCGCTTGGCCTTCAGTGTGGTCTGGGCAAGTCTGTGCTCATGGCCAGGTGACTCTGGGGAAGGGGACCATGAGAGGAGACAGCATTTGCAGCCTTAAGGACCGTGTGGTGCCTTTGATCCACATGGGTGGTCCCTGCTTGGGGGCAGTCCTGGTGGAGATGTCCAGGGGGCAGCCGGAGGGCTGCAGGCAGAGCAGTACCTGTTGTGGTGCTGGGACATGTCCCTGCAGGGCTGTCAGCTCTGCATTTGTTGGGTCAGACTGGCCATCCCTGCAATAAAAACTGGGACAGCTGAAGAGTTTGCACACAGAGAGAGAGAGAGATGGCTTCTTGGTGGGCTCCTGCTGCTAGGAGCTCTTCCACAGCCCACACTTGTACCCCAGCACTTCCAGGCTGCTGAGCGAGTCTCGTGTGGAACACTAGAAAGATGTTCTTTGTCCTGACCCTCCCTCTCCAGGACTAGCTTAGGCTGGAAAACTCATTTCAATTTTTGCTGCTCCAAGTGGCAGAAACCAGCAGGACTGGAGATGGAAGGGGTGGATGCCAAGCACTGTTCGGCCACACAAGGATCTGGGACATCATCTTGATCAAGTTGTTTCCACCTCTCTTCCCCCATTAGTGCTGATTTTCCCTTTTTGATGTCTGTGTATGTAATGACTCTGCAGAAGCTAATTATTAAAATCTGTGAATTATAAGGTGTAGTTGCTTCTGAAAAAGACACCATCACTGTACCTGTAGCAGCAGTGTGAGAGCAGGATAAAAAAGACTGTTTAAATCTATGTGCTAAAAAGGACACACATATACAGCTCCAGATACCTTAATCACTACAGAGGTATCCAGTGGAGTAACTGTGCCAAGAACGTAGCAAAACTGTGCACAACAAAACTGAAATGAAATAATCTAAGCATTACTTTAAGTTTGGTCCTGCTCCATTGCCATTCTCACACTTGCATGCTTTAAAAAAAATAAGTTTTTTTCCTGTCAAGCTATAGATGTCAAGAGACATCCTGTTTTAGGGCAGAAGTGCTCACTTTAGGATAGACAGTTTCCAGGAGGCAGCTCTTCAGGCTGGGGCGTGAAGTTCTTGCATGATGGGGAGCATTGATGCACATTCCAACGCAAGGAGATGAGCCTGTTGGAGCGAGTCCAGAGGAGGGCCATGGAAGTGATCAGAGGGCTGGAGCATTTCTGTGAAGGCAGCCTGAGAGAACTGGGGTTGTTCAGCCAGGAGAAGGGCAAGCTCTGGGGAGGCCTTGAAGCACTGCCCTGTGCCTAGATGGGCTGCGAGAGCTGGAAAGGGAGTTCTGACCAGGACATGTACTGATGGGACAACGGAGCATGGCTTTAAACTGAAAGAGGTTGGATTTCGATTACTTACCAGGAAGAAAGTCTTTATTGTGAGGGTGGTGAGGCCCTGGAACGGGTTACCTGGAGGAGCTGTGGATGCTCTGTCCCTGGATGTGTTCAAGGCCAGGCTGGATGGGGCTCTCAGCAGCTGCTTCATAGCAGAAGGTGCTCCAGCCCATGGCAGGGGGATTGGAACGAGATGATCTTTAAGATCACTTCCAACCCAAACCATTCACTGGCTCTGTGACTGATTCCCAGTCCAGCTATGCCAGTGTGGCTTTCCAGTTTGGGTCACGGTGCAAACCCTCAGGACCCTTCACCCCGTCACCGAGTGTCATAGCGCTGACGATGACGAGCAGCCTGAAGCTCCGCATCCCTTTGCGCCTCCCGCCTCTGCCACGCCGAGCCGGTTGGTGTCCAGGGCTGAAGGGGTGAGCCTTTATCCCATCCGATTTCTCGGCGGGACTGGGTGCCGGGGCTGAGCCTGGAGGGCGGCGTGCGGCTGCGGGCCCGAGCGGCGGAGCCCTTCCCTCATGGCGGGAGGAGTGACGGGCGGCACTCGGCGGGCAATGCTGCCGCCTGGCGGGCCGGCCGCGCACTGCACCCGCGGGCAGCCGGCCGTGCCGCTCGGGATAGGGATTGGGATAGGGGTCGGGATAGGGACAGGGAAAGGGATCGGCATCGGGATAGGGATAGTGATAGGGATAGGGATCAGGATAGGGATTGGGATAGGGATTGGGATAGGGATCGGCATCGGGATCGGGATTGGCGTCAGGACTGGGATGGCAATAGGGTGCGGATCGGGATGGTAATGGGGTGTGGATCGGGATGAGGATGGCAGTGGGGTGCGGATTGGGATCAGGATGGCAGTGGGGTGCGGATTAGGATGAGGATAGCAATGGGGTGCGGATCGGGATCGGGATGAGGATAGCAATGGGGTGCGGATCGGGATGAAGATGAGGATGGCAATGGGGTGCAGATCGGGATCGGGATAGGGATGG
>VZRH01000069.1:29274-44646 GCA_013397555.1 Urocynchramus pylzowi | reverse complement strand
GGGGTGCAGTGGTGGGGATTTGGGGTGTGAAGATTTAAAGGTGCAGTGTGGGGAGCTGGGGGTGCAGTGGTGGGGATTCAGGGATGAAATATTGGGGTTTTGGGGGGTGCAGTGGTGGGAGTTTAGGAGTGCAGTTCTGGGGATCCAGGGATGTGTTATTTGAGGGTGCAATGCTGAATACCCAGGGATGGAATATTGTTGATCCTAGGATGCAGCAGTGGGAATTTGGGGGTGCAGTGCTGAAGACCCAGGGATGAAATATTGTTGATCCTAGGATGCAGCAGTGGGAATTTGGGGGTGCAGTGCTGAAGACCCAGGGATGAAATATTGTTGATCCTAGGATGCAGCAGTGAGAATTTGGGAGTGCAATGCTGGGAATCCAGGGATGCAATATTGGGGATTTAGAGGTACAATGGTGGGGATTTGAGTGCGCAGTGACTGGGATTTGGGGGTGCAGTAGTGGCAATGAGGGGTGCAGCAGTGGTGCTTTGGGTTTTGGCAGCACCATGCCAGTCAGGGGACTGCGCCAGGATGCTGAAGTCCCCGTGTCCCCCAAAACACCCTGTTCATTCCTGCAGAGCTCTGCTGAGCCCTCCTGCTCCGTTATCCAGGGGTTCAGTGGGACTGTGGAACGCTGGGACACGCTTCCCCCCATTGCCTGAACTCGGGGTGCGTTTTAGGGCGGGATGATGAGCCAGAAGAAAGGAGCTGGTGGTCCCAGCTGCTGGGGGAAATCAAGGATCCTGTCTCCACCTGTCTAACCCCCTCTCTCTGCTTTGCAGGCATGAGCCATGAGCCGAAGTCGCCGTCCCTAGGAATGCTCTCCACGGCCACCCGCACCACCGCCACCGTGAGCCCCCTGACCCCGTCCCCCCTGAACGGCTCCATCGTCCCCAATGGCAGCCCCGCCGCCAGCAGCACTTTGTCCGTCCAGGCAGCACCTTCCTCCAGCTTCGCCGCCGCTCTCCGCAAGCTCGCCAAGCAGGCCGAGGAGCCCAGAGGTGGGCACAGGGACAGGGACAGGGCGGTGACAAACGCTGCTGCCCTTCCCAGCAGTGTTTTCCTGCCGTTTCCCCCACTGATGGCTTTTCCTGGGCAGTTTTGGGAATTCAGTTTGGGAATTCAGCCCGTCCCGAGTAGCGCGAGCGCTGGATCGCTCGCTGTGCCCTGGGAGAGCACAACATGGCAGGGACCAGCCCTGCTCCCCCCCTCCATGCTGCTTTTCCCAGAGCTTCCCCAAATTTGCTACACCCCTGGCCAAATCTCCCAACTGAGCAGCCCCAGGGGGTGCCCAGCCCTTGTCACCCACATCCTCCATCACACCCCCCCTCTCTGCTTGGATGTGGGGTGCTGGGTGTGAGCTGCTTCTGGAGCACCCCCCTGCCACAGGGAGCGTGTCCCATAGGAATTATTGCCAGGGCTCCCACACCCAGATGAGCAGGCAGCCAGTCCCCACGTGGGAGGTGTTTCAGGAGATGCTGGTACCATCAGTTTGGGATTAAATAGTCGTTATCCCTGCTGTTTGCATCGGTGGGTGCTCCCCTTGGATCATTGTCCACTGCCTGGGCACTTTGATCCCTGCAAAAGACACCCAACCCCTTTGCAAAGTCTTTTTGGAAGACCCTATATAAAAGGCCCTTTTTGGCACAATCCTTTTCCCAAGACCCCTTTTTCAAGGCTCTTTTTGGAAAATCCCTTTTGAAAGCACCATCTACAAAACCATCCCTGCAGCCCAAAAATCTCTGGCACAGCCATGACCTGAAGCATCAGCTGCTCCCAAGGAAACATGGGGATACCAGGTCCCTGTAACTCTGAAGGAACCAGGTCTTGGTGGTGCTTCATCCTCACTGGAAGCTCCTGGTTTTTTCCCAGCTGCTTCCTCTGGAACCCATCTGCTTCCTTTGGAACGATTGGTTGAGTTTGGGGAATTATTTTGCTTTTTTTTCCCTCCTTGCACCCCACAGCTTGTGCCCTCTCTGTGCTGCTCAGCCCATCCCAAGGGACATCAGCAGGTTTGGGCATGGATTTTGTGGCACTGGAGAGAAGCAGCCACATTCCCTTTGGATTTCCCCTAAACACCTGCATAGTTTGTTTGCAAAAACCCTTCCCTTGCCCATTTGGGTGCCTCAAGTGGCCCATCCCAGAGGCTTTTGATCCGTGTGGGTTTGGGTGTGTGTTGAGAAGGGGGGTTTTCTCCTTGCTGTGGTTTTTAGCACCGGGAGACAAATTGCTTTTCCCTGAAATCCTCACCCACTTCCCACAACGGGAGTTGCTCACTCCAGTTCCCTTCCCACCTCGGGAGATGCTCTGCCGTGGCAGATGCCGGATCCATGCAGGATCACTGGTTTTTTTCCCAGCTTTCTGGGCTCACAGGTGTGCTGGCACATCCCTAGGGATATCCTGCTGCTCCACAACATCCCAAACTGTCAAGGCTCATCCCGACCGACCCCTTCCCTGCAAAGCCCCACAAAGCCCGGGGGCTGCTGCCTCTTGTCCTGCCCGGGGCTGTCCGCAGGGTGGGATTTATTCCCCCCCTCTCCTTCCCTTCTTTTTTCCCAGTTCTCCGTCAGGGTCTCAGCTGTTAATTACATTTGCCTGTCAGCCCGGGCTGCTAATCTGCTATCGCCGAGCGGGAAGCGGGAGGTCAGAAAACAAAGGTGACACCATCACACTGTGCCTCTTGTCATCTCCAATCCAGATTAGTTTCATTGACTAACTCCTGGCTGAATACCACCAGTTAATTATAACGATCACAAACCCTCCCGTTTAAAGCCACACAGCGAGAATTAAGGTTCTGAAGTAAGACTTTAGCTTCATTAATTGCCGGGCTCATTGTGATGGTATTGATTGTTAACGCTATCGCGTGGTGAGTAATGGCTTCCCAGCTCAGAGGGGATTAGGCTGCTAATTGTTGTTGGCCTTGCGCTGACAAGATAGACTTCAGTGGGTGTCAAATCGGCCTCCTTTGTCGGGGACAGCCTTTCTCCTTCCCCCAGCCTTGCTGCTCTTCAAATGAAAGCGATTCGGAGCGACTCGGGAATAATTAATCAGGGAGGGCGGCCGGCAGCGGGCTGCTCCGCTTGGCCTCTGCTCCGCTGAGCATCCTTCCCACAGAGCGTCCTTCTGGAGCATCCTTCTGCAGCATCCTTCCCACCCTGCAGCCCTCCCGCTGCCCGGGGGTGCTCCTGCTTCCCCTGGCATTCCCAGCCCCCGGGCTCCCTCCTGAGGAGAGGGCAAGGGGGTGAGGTGGGGTGCGGGGTGAGGAGCTGCTGGCACGCTCTGGGAGTGGCTGCTGTGCCCGCAGGACACGCTCAGGGGGGTGGCCTTGCACACTGGGAAGGTGACAAGACACCCTGCACACCCTGTGCCCTGCTCACTGCCTGGGGGCACCGCTGTCACCTCATCCTGTGACCACAGCCCACTCCGCACTCTCCAACAGCTGATCCCTGCTGGCGAGTTGGAATCTCCCTCTGACCCAGCCTCTGGGATGGAGGGAGCTCAATTTGGGGGTTTGGAGCCCCCCAGGCTGCTTAGATGGGTTTGAGGAATGGGAAGTGTTCTGTGGAGCAGACACCAGGCTCCCTGTGCCCCGGTTAATGTGTAATTTGTATTTCTCTGCTTTTCCTCTTCTCCACTTTCGCTCCATTTCTGTTTTCCCTTTGGAAATATGGCCAGCATCCCTGGGGTGGGGATAAGTTAAAGTACAGATGGATTATGCAAATGGAACCAGAGCCTTGCCCAAGGGTTTCAGGGAGTCACTCCTTCATCCCGGTGTCTCCAGAGGCCCTGGCCTGTCCGTGACAGCTTCTGCAGCTGGATTAAGGAGTCTCTGGCTTTGCCTTGGGAAGGTGTGGCCGTCTGGGGCTGGCGTTGCATCAGTGTCACTCGTGCCAAGGGGGTTTGGCAGTCCCTGTTAGGTGGGAGCAAGAGGCTGCCCCATCCCACCGTGCTGGGTGGAGCCTTTGGCACCACTGGGAGCTTCTGGGATGAGAGGATGGGGCACCTCCTCCAGTTTGGGAATCTGGCAGGATGCTGAACATCCCAGCCCTGCTCCCTGCAGTGAGGCATCCTGTCAGGAGTGGCTCCAGCTCCTTCAGAGGTTGCTTCCATCCAGCTAACTGCCTTTTTCCTAACTTCTTCCAATTCCTGATCCAATTCCAGGGTCCTCGCTGAGCAGCGAGTCGTCCCCAGTGTCCTCTCCGGCCACCAACCACAGCTCCCCTGCCAGCACGCCCAAGCGTGGCCCCATGGGCCCCATCATCGTGCCCCCGGGGGGGCACAGCGTGCCCAGCACGCCGCCCGTCGTCACCATCGCCCCCACCAAGACGGTCAACGGGGTCTGGAGGAGCGAGGGCAGACAGGTAGGGCTGTGTTTGGGGGCCCCCCTGGAGGATGGAGGGTGGGGGATACCGTGCATGGCTCCCAAGGGATCACTGGGCTGCCCACCTTTGGGCCCTTCCCCTCCCTGATGTGTCCCCGAGCTGGCGTTGTCACCGCGGCTGCGTCGTCCCCCTGCTGCCATCATCCCGGGGCTGCCATCCGGAGGGGAGGGCAGGAAGGAGGAGGAGGAGGAGGAGGGGTGTTTTTTTTTTTTTTTGCCAGAGCAGCTAATTAAGAAGCATCGTTAGTGGCTCTCCTCTCCTCGCATGCTACAAGCAGATTCCCGGGGGGATTATGNGGCTGCGTCGTCCCCCTGCTGCCATCATCCCGGGGCTGCCATCCGGAGGGGAGGGCAGGAAGGAGGAGGAGGAGGAGGAGGGGTTTTTTTTTTTTTTTTTTGCCAGAGCAGCTAATTAAGAAGCATCGTTAGTGGCTCTCCTCTCCTCGCATGCTACAAGCAGATTCCCGGGGGGATTATGCCACTTGGAAAGACTAATTAAACCACAAAGAGAGGCGAGGGCAGGGGATGAGAAACCTGGGGGTGAGGGGGGGGAATAAATGGGACCGGGATCCCCAGGAGCTCAGAGGGGTGTGTGGGGTGTCAGGGTGCTCCCCAGCCCCGTGTTCCCCCCGTGTCCCCCCCGGTGTGGGGTTAACTGAGCGTGCTGATGTCTGGCAGAGCCCTGCTGGCTGGGAGGTGATTAGAGCAGAGCCTGGCACGCACAGTGAGCTCCGTGCAGGAGGCCAGGGAGGGGGGACACCACACCCTTTGTGGTGACCTTGGGGCTGGCCCTGCCCTGGAGGGATGGGATGGAGTGGGGAGGGATGCACGGGGTGGGGGATGCTGTGGGTGCCACCATCCTCCTCCTCCTCAGCTGCTGAATGGAGAAGGTGTGATGAAAAATAATAATTTTTAAATCAAAACTTGCCTTGCTGGGGGGGTTCATCCCACTAATTGCCAGATCCTGTGGGGTCTCTTGTCACCCCAAGTTGTTCCCTCTTGCTAGGGGTCCCTCCCCAGCTGGAGGGAGTGACCTTCATGCTGACACCAGGGGTGGAAGCTGATGGAAAGTGGCTGAGGCCCTGTGGGAGGGTGCTGCTGCCGGGGGGTGCCGGGGGGGTTGTGGGCTGACCCCTGGGTTATGGCCCTTATCAGAGGCCGGCTGGATCTCCCCAGCCCTGTCACTCCTCCCCGGATGATTAATAGCTCAGGAGAACAAAGCAGCCATAAATCTCCCGGCAGGTAATGGGTGTCCTGCCCTCAGCTCTGCCCCGGCTTCAGCACCTCCTTTCCCACTGGGGCCCCCCGGTGCAGCCTCCCAGACCCTCCCACCCCTCTGGCTGCCCTTCCAGAGCCTGGAACCAGGGAATGCCCTGGTGGATGGATCCTTCCCTGGGTACTGGTGCCAGCTAGGGCAGGCTGGGGACCTGCTGAGGGTCTTGGGGTGGGGCCACGTCAGGGATTCCCCACCCTGCTGTCCCCTAATGCCCATCTTGGCTTTGCAGCAGGAAGCAGGGTCACGAGGCAGCA
Organism: Urocynchramus pylzowi; assembly: GCA_013397555.1. Lineage (NCBI taxonomy): Eukaryota > Metazoa > Chordata > Aves > Passeriformes > Fringillidae > Urocynchramus > Urocynchramus pylzowi. The sequence goes on along the minus strand of VZRH01000069.1, from coordinate 38,735 downwards.
GCAGCAGCGCCGGCCGCGAGCGCCTCATCTCGGAGCCCCCCCTGACGCAGGAGAAGGCAGGGGGTCCCACTGTCCCCTCCCACCTCCTGGGGACACCCTACTCCTTCGGGCTGCCCCCCAGCTCCGTGGTCCAGGACTCCCGCTTCCCTCCTCTCAAGTGAGTCTGCTCGGAATGGATGGGAGTGGTTGCAGGATCGGGGTGTCCCCCGCCCTGATCCCAGCTCCGGTCCCACCTGGGGGAGGTGACATCTCCCCAGGGGGACAGGGAGGGATGGTGACCACCTCCTTGCCCCCCAGCCTGCAGCGGCCGGTCCACCACGTGGTGCCTCCCAGCGCGGTGACCGAGGATTACCTGCGGAGCTTCCGTCCCTACCACACGGCCGAGGATCTCCGCATGTCCTCCCTGCCGCCCCTCGGCCTCGACCCGGCCACTGCCGCCGCCTACTACCACCCCAGCTACCTGACACATCACCCCTTCCCTCATCCTGCCTTCAGGTGGGCACCTCCGAGCCTTGGGATCCCTGGGAGATGCCTCTGGATGAGCTCTGGGGTGTTGGGAGGCGGGAGCGTGCTCCACTGAGGGCATTTTGGGGCTCTCCATCGCTTTTTCCCAGGAGAAGGCAGCCCCCATCTGGCTCCTGGGAGGGGATCTGGGGGGTTCTTTGCCCCAGAAAGATGTTCTGAGCATCCCTGTCTCCCCAGGATGGATGAGTCGTACTGCCTGTCGGCACTGAGGTCCCCCTTCTACCCGCTGCCAGCGCCGGGCTCGCTGCCACCCCTGCACCCCTCGGCCATGCACCTGCACCTCTCGGGGGTCCGGTACCCCCCCGAGCTCTCCCACTCCTCCCTCTCCGCCCTGCAGTCCGAGCGCATCTCCAGCCTCGCCGCCGAGAGGTACGGCATGGTGGGGGATGGATGGGGAGCTCCAAAGGATGCTGACAGAGGACCAGGGGTGGTTTTGGGATGCTCTAGGAATGGGATTTTGGGATGCTGGCAGGTGACTAGGGATCGGGGAGTGCTGCAGAGGGTGCTGGCAGGTGCCCAGGAGTTGTTTGGGGGCTCTCTGGAGGTTCAGGGATGTTCCAGGGGATGCTGACAGGCATCCAGGGTTATTTTAGGGGTGCTGCAAGGGCGATGTTTGGGGTTGGTGCTTTTGGTTTTGGTTTTTCTCTGCAGGCTGCAGATGGACGAGGAGCTGCGGCAGAGGGAGCGGGAGCGGGAGAAGGAGCGGGAGCGAGAAGCCGACCGGGAGCGGGAGAAGGAGCGCGAGCGGGAACGGGAGCGCGAGAAGGAGCTGGAGCGGGAGCGGGAAAAGGAGCGGGAACGGGAGCTGGAGAGGCAGCGGGAGCGTGCCCGGGAGAAGGAGCTGAGCATGGTGAAAGCCATGGAGGGGCCCTTCCTCCCCGTGGCGGAGCTGCACGGGCTGCGGGGGCACCCGGCCGAGGAACGGGGCAAGCCGGTGGAGCCGCTGGCAGCCAGCAGAGCAGGTAACGCCCGCCTTCCAGAACTTGCCTCGTCCCCTCTGCCCTCCAGATGGCGAAGCTGAGGGGCTCGGTGGCCCCAGGAGGTGGCTGGGGACGGGGATGGGCTGTCCTGGCTGCCAGATCGCTTTGCCAGGAGCCCAGCTGGGCAGCTCGGAGCGGCGGCGCGGTGCCTGTGCCACCTGACTGGGGCCGGGCAGCTGGGCTGGCAGCGAGTGGGCAGCCCCCTGAGCTGAGCTCTGACCGCTGGCTGCCCCACAGCCCCAGGTCCCTCCCACCCACGGGGATGCTCACCCCAAAATACCCCCCCTCTTCCACACCCTGACCCTCCACCACCCCTTTTCCACCGCAGACAAACTCAAGGACTCGGTGCTGCCCACGCCGAAGCCCATCCAGCACTCTCTGCACCCGCCCCCGGGCTCCCACCACCCCGTGCCCAGCCTGATCCCCAACCACAGCGTGTTCCCTCTGCCCGGGAGCAGCGCGGCCACGGCGCTGCTCATCCACCGCACCAACGAGGAGGAGAAGTGGCTGGCCCGGCAGCGCCGGCTGCGCCAGGAGAAGGAGGATCGGCAGTCCCAAGTCTCGGAGTTCCGGCAGCAAGTGCTGGAGCAGCACCTGGACATAGGGCGTGCCCCGAGCCAAGCTGAGCCCGAGCACCGGCCCGAGCACCCCAGGTAGGGATGCTGCCAGCCCCGCTCCAGGGATGGAGCTTTCCCCCAGAACTGAGCTGTGTTTTCCTGTGTCGCTGCTGTCCTTGCTGGAATATCTGTGTCTTAAGCTGGAGAGGGACTTTGGGCAAGGGAAAGGAGTGGATAGGACAGGGGGAGTGTCTTAATATAGAAAGAGGGCAGGGTTGTATGGGATATTGGGAAGATATTCTTCCCTGTGAGGGTGGGGTGACCCTGGCACAGGTTGTCCAGAGAAGCAGTAGCTGCCCCTGGATCCCTGGAAGTGTCCACAGCCAGGCTGGATGGAGCTTGGAGCAATCTGGTCTTGTGGAAGGTGTCCCTGTCCATGGCAGGGGGGGGAATAGGATGTTCTTTAAGGTCCCTTTGCCCCACACCATTCCATGATGCCGTGTTGTGATGATTCATAGGATTTTCTCCCCAACCTGTGGCTGTGCCCACCCCATTACCCAGCTCTGCCCTCCATCAGGCATCCACCACCCCTTGGCCGTGCCCCTCACACATCCCAGGAGCCGAAGCCAGGGTGCCTGGCCGGTGCCAGCGGGCTCCTGCCACACGGTGCCAGCCAGGCCGGCTGTGCTGGCAGCGCCAGGCGTTCCTGGTGCCCGACATCTGCGCGGCGGCAGGCGCCGAGCCCGGGAGGTGGCCGGGGGCCAGCGGCGAGTGGCCAGGTGCTGCCCAGCCACCAGCACCGCTAATTGCAGCTCCCCCCTCCCAAGCAGTGGGGCTGGGCGGTGCAGATCTCGTGTGGGGGGCACCTGCGCCGAGCCCGGGCAGTTTGGGGGGCAGCAGAGCGTGCCCACACCCCCGGATTGATTGACAGGGCCTTGCTCGCCCCCGTGGCTGAGCACTTAAGCGGCGCAGGCTCATCCAGCCGGCTCTGCCGCCTGCTCCCTTTGTTATTTTTGGGTATCCAGGGGATTAGCGCGGCTCATCGCGGATAATAAGGAGCGGATCACGGGGCGGCACAAAGGCGAGCGCCCGCCGCAGGCTCCCTTCCCCATCCGCTCCTCCCACCCCAAACCGGAGAGGAGACAGCAAGGTCACCCCCCAGACACCTGCAGCTGGGGATATTCCCTCCCCATCCTTTTCCAGCATGCAGGGGGTGGGAGAGGGATGGATCCCGGGGGGCAGGCGGTGCTCCCCGCCGGCGGTGACTCCGTGGCGGCGCTGAGCTGAACTCGCCGCTCCGTGCGCGGAGCTCCGGGGCGCTGGAGCGGAAAAGTGTTAAATGCACAGCTTGGGCACATGAAATATTTATCCTGCAAACGGGCTGGCTCCGGCTCCTGCTGTCAGAGGAGGGCTGCGCCGGGGCGCTGCCCTCGCCACGGGGCTGTGGCAGGACTGGTGGCTCGCTTGTCCCCACGTAGGGGTCAGGGCTAGGGTCTCCAGCCCCGTGCTCCTGGGATGCAGCCACATCCATGCTCAACTCGCCCATGCACAGCCTTAACTCTGCCCCCATCCCTCAGGTTTGTGGCATGAAGGGGACAAGTGTGGCAGCCCACATGCACAGAGCCCTCTGGGTGTTCCTAACAGGCGCATTTCTCCCCAAAATCCCCCGGGGCTGGAGCGCTGCCAGCTCTCAGGTGGCAGTGCCAGCTCCTCACCTCTCCGCTGCTCTCCTCTCCCTGCAGGCTGGGATCGAGCCGCCACGAGCCGAGCAGCCGGGAGCCAGGGCAGCACTTTGGCGGGCCCCCCCCCCTCATCCCCCCCAAACCCCAGCACCACCCCGTCACCACGTCCCTCTGGAACCCCGTCTCGCTGATGGAGAGCCCCCCCGACCCTCCCCGGCGCCTCCCCGAGCCCCACGCCCTCCACGGCCACCCAGCGCCCTTCGAGCCCGGCCGCCAGGGCATCCCTCTGGTGAAGGTGGAGAGGGTCTTCTGCCCGGAGAAGCTGGAGGAGGGCCCGAGGAAGAGGGATGCTCTGGAGAAATACCCCCCGGGACGGGAGCCCGGTGCCCCGGAGCACGGGGCCTTCACCCACACCCCCTTCCTAGCTGAGCTGGAAAAGTCCACTCAGAGCATCCTGAGCCAGCAGAGAGCCCCGGCCACCCCGTTCCCCGAGGCCACCAAGCCCAGCTCGCCCTACCGGCCCCCCCAGCCCCGCGCCCAGGACCCCATGTACATCTACGACGAGTTCGTGCAGCAGCACCGCAGGCTGGTCAGCAAACTGGACCTGGAGGAGCGCCGGCGGCGGGAGGCCCGTGAGAAAGGTGAGGGAGCGGGGATTCCCCCCGGCACCGGGACTGGCCCGGGCTCTCCCGGGGATGCCGACGTCCCCGCATCCGAGCGCTTCGGTAAACCCTGCGCTCCAGACATGCCCGATGAATAAATGATGAACTGGAGCTAATAAGAGGGTTTTAAATATTGATGGGGCTGCTGGAGTGGGGAGGAGAACAGTGGTGAGGAGGAGATGGAGAGCTGGGAGGGGCTGGAATTGCTGTCCCCGCTCCAGTGGGATGGGGGCTCTGCCACAGCGTCCCCAGCCTGTGCCCCATTGACCCCCTGCCACCCATCCCAGAGGATACACAGGGATGGGCGATGCCCTCTGAGGTCCCACAGCTGGTGGAAAGGGGAGAGGGCTCTGTTGGGTGGCACCCCCCACCCTGCTGGGCCCCACACTGGACCCACATCACTCCTCTCTGACATCCTACCCTGCTGCACCCTCGTCCCCAGTGTGGCTCCCCTGTGTCCCTGAAGATTCCCTGGGGTCCCAGCAGGTCCCCAGGGTGTTCCCATCCTCACACCAACCTCTCCCCATCCCCAGGGTACTACTACGACCTGGATGACTCCTGTGATGACAGCGACGAGGAGGAGGTGCGGGCCCATCTCCGCTGCGTGGCTGAGCAGCCCCCGCTGAAGCTGGACACGTCCTCTGAGGTACTGGTGGCACCTCTGTCCCCTCCCTGTCCCCTGGGGGAGCAGCCCCTCCCTTACACCAGTTCCCAGTGCCCAATGCAGCCACCATCCCCAGCTGTGTGCAGAGGCACCAGGGGTTAGAGATGGGGATGATGAGGATGGGGATGGAGATGGAAATGGGATGCAGTAAGGACGGGCCCTGGAATGGGAATGGGGGGGGGATGAGGATGAGGATGGGGATAGGAATGGGAATGAAAATGAGGATGAGGGGAATGAGCATGAAAATGGGATGGGGAATGGAGATGAGAATGGGGATGGGAATGGGAATGAAGATGGGAATTACAACGGGGATGAGGATGGGAATAAGAATGAAGATGAGGATGACAGTGGGTGTGGGGATGAGAATGGGGATGGGAATGGGAATGAAGATGGGAATTACAACGGGGATGAGGATGGGAATAAGAATGAAGATGAGGATGACAGTGGGTGTGGGGATGAGAACGGGGATGAAGGCGAGGATGGGGGCTGACCCTGCTCTGCTCTGCCCCTGGTCGCCCCAGAAGCTGGAGTTCCTGCAGCTCTTCGGCCTCACCACGCAGCAGCAGAAGGAGGAACTGCTGAGCCAGAAGCGGCGCAAGCGCCGGCGGATGCTGCGGGAGCGGAGCCCCTCTCCGCCCACGGTGCAGAACAAGCGCCGCACGCCCTCCCCGCGCCTCCCGCTCTCCACCCGCTACAGCCCCGACGAGATGAACAACAGCCCCAACCTGGAGGAGAAGAAGCGCTTCCTCACCATCTTCAACCTCACGCACATCAGCGCCGAGAAGAGGAAAGGTAACAGCCGTGGCCCGCGCTCGCTCGGGCTGGGGGTGCCCTGGGGGGTCTGCCTGGGGCCCTGAGCTCGCTCTGCTGAGCAGAGGCTACACTAAACCTCAGCTTCCCATGCCGCAGACAAGGAGAAGCTGGTGGAGATGCTGCAGGCCATGAAGCAGAAGACCACGCCGGCCGCCGTGGTGGTGAAGAGCTCCCCGCGGGACAGCCCCGGTGCCCCCAGCACTGGTAAGCGCCCCGAGTCCTTCCCCGGCTCTCGGGTTGGGGGGCACGGCTTTGCCTTGAGGGGTGCACGGAGTCCTGGCTGCAGCCAACTGCTCCTCCTCTTCCCAAAGAGCCTCCGGTGCCGCCGCTCCTGCTGGAGCTGGATAAACCCGTGGGCATCGCCGTCTCCGTGCCGGAGGCGCCGAAGGCGGCGGAAGCCTCCAGGTTAGACCAGCTGAGAGCCCAGGAGCCACCGAGGCCCAAGGAGCCGGGCACGGCGCTGGAGAAGCCCCGGCTGAGCGACGGGCACCCCGGGAAGAAGGCCCTGAGCATCCTCAGCTACGTCAGGGGTCCCCTCCCCAAGGACATCCCGGTGCCGCTGTCCCACAGCATGAACGGCAAGAGCAAGCCCTGGGAACCCTTCATTGCCGAGGAGTTTGCCCACCAGTTCCACGAGTCGGTGCTGCAGTCCACGCAGAAGGCGCTGCAGAAGCACAAAGGTAACGGGAAGATGTTGGGAATTGCTGTTTTAAAGTCACTTAAGGAGTCACCAGCAAAAGTATCAGCAAAACCAGGTTTAGTGTAAAACCAGTATCACAACAAGGTTCGTTGGCAAGGTTCTCTCTCCTGTTCCTTAGATGGTTAAAGCACTCTGAGGAAAAGGAAACAAAAATGCAAAGTCGATAAATAAATCCCAGATAATCTGTGTGGAGGCTGGAGGAGGGGGAAACAAAAGGATAGGAAAGGGTGAGGACAAAAAGGAATATGGAAGACCCTCATGTTGAGTCACAAGTTCAGAGTAGATCCCTGTGCTAAACTGAGCCTGGACTTGATCAACAGGTTATGTTTAAAGGCCCAACAGCACTTAACTTAAACTTGACAGCACTTGAACTGAACAGCATTTAAACTTAATTGATAACTTAAACAATTTAGCAAGGGATTCATATGGAATTTACCACACCACAAAACAGTAACTTCCTTACGGGCCTAACTTACAAATCTAAAGTACTTAGGAATCCAGGAGAGTAAGATTCTGCACTGAGTGCCACATCGAGCCCTTCTTGAACCCCTTCGGGCATGGGGACTCTCAGGGCAGCTCCTTCCGGTGTTTAACAGCCCTGCCAATCAAGAAATTCTCCCTGATGTCCAGAAAAATAAGCAGGCATGCAGGAAGCTGGTTGGGTCCTGGGATATCACCCCCTTGTCCCCCCACCAGGGTTTGGCACTGGCAACCTCATTTGCTGGAGCATCCCATGAGCTCATTGCTGAAGCTAAAAATTAGGGATAATACAACTCCAAAGCCTCCAAACTCACTCAGTTGAGTGGTTGAAATAAATAAAACTACCCCAGCGCACAAGGAGTGATAAAAACCCACCTGTAAGCCCCTGAAAAGTCTGGGGAGGGTGGAATTAAGGCCTTGAGGGGGAGTGGGCAGGGGCTGACTGTGGCTGCCCACAGGGGGGACGGCGGAGCAGAACCACAAGCTGGACACCTCCATCCACTACAACATCCCCGAGCTGCAGGCGCCCACCCGGCCGGCCGGGCCCCCGCACAACGGCACGGCCGAGGGGCCGCTCCGGCCACTGCCCCCCCTGGCTCGGGACTCCGAGGAGGAGGAGGAGGAGGAGGAGGAAGAAGAGGAGGAGGAAGAGGAGGAAGACTACCCCAGGCCCAAGTGGCAAGGGATCGAGGCAATTTTTGAAGCTTACCAGGAACATATAGAAGGTAAGGGGTGTTGGGAAGGGAGGGTGAAATGCCGGTTTGTGCTTTAGTTTCCTGTGGGAGGTGTCACTGGTTCCTGCTGGGATGGGTTGGGGAAGCACTGGGGGATCTCCAGCAGTGCAGGAGCAGCATGAAAGCAACAGGCACTGTTGTTGTTTTTGCAAAAATTAATGTCTGCATGAAAAATCAGTGTATTTACAGCTGCCCAGTGTCCTCCCAGTGGGATCTAAAGGTTCCCCACAGGCAGTGCCAGGGTTGGGAATGCTCTGGGATGCTGGGGGTAATCACTGCTGGCTGGGCAGGGCCTAGAGCAGGGCTGGCACCCTCTGTGGGTGGTGCAAGGAGTGGAGGAGCCGGAGCTCAGCCCTGTTCCTTTGAATGTTGCAGAACAAAACCTGGAGCGCCAGGTGCTGCAGACACAGTGCCGGCGGCTGGAGGCCCAGCACTACACCCTGAGCCTGACAGCTGAGCAGCTGTCACACAGCATGGCGGTGAGTGGGGACAGCACCCATCCCCTGGGCATTCATCCCCTGGGCATTCATCCCCTGGGCATTCATCCCCTGGGCACTCATCTTCTGGGCACTCATCCCTTGTGTACTCATCCCTTGTGTACTCATCCCCCTGGGCACTCATCCCCTGGGCACTCATCCCCCTGGGNGGGCAGTCAGCCGCCTGGGCACCCGTCCCTTGGGTATTCATCCCCTGGGCACTCATCCGCTGGGCATTCCATCCTTTGGATACCCCATGGCACGCCATGCCCTGGGCACCAGGCTCTTTGGGCACCCAGCCTTCTTGGGATCTTCTTGGGCACCCCAATCCTCCCACAGCACACCCATCTACATGCACTGCAACCATCCCCTGCAGTGCCCATCCCCTGCAGCACCCATTCCCTGTCCATCCCTTCACTGCCCATTCCCTGCTATATCCCATCCCCTGCACTGCCCATCCCCTGCACTGCCCATCTTCTGNTCACTGCTGGCTGGGCAGGGCCTAGAGCAGGGCTGGCACCCTCTGTGGGTGGTGCAAGGAGTGGAGGAGCCGGAGCTCAGCCCTGTTCCTTTGAATGTTGCAGAACAAAACCTGGAGCGCCAGGTGCTGCAGACACAGTGCCGGCGGCTGGAGGCCCAGCACTACACCCTGAGCCTGACAGCTGAGCAGCTGTCACACAGCATGGCGGTGAGTGGGGACAGCACCCATCCCCTGGGCATTCATCCCCTGGGCATTCATCCCCTGGGCATTCATCCCCTGGGCACTCATCTTCTGGGCACTCATCCCTTGTGTACTCATCCCTTGTGTACTCATCCCCCTGGGCACTCATCCCCTGGGCACTCATCCCCCTGGGCACCCATCCCTTGGGTATTCATCCCCTGGGCGCTCATCCCCTGGGCATTCCATCCTTTGGATACCCCATGGCACGCCATGCCCTGGGCACCAGGCTCTTTGGGCACCCAGCCTTCTTGGGATCTTCTTGGGCACCCCAATCCTCCCACAGCACACCCATCTACATGCACTGCAACCATCCCCTGCAGTGCCCATCCCCTGCAGCACCCATTCCCTGTCCATCCCTTCACTGCCCATTCCCTGCTATATCCCATCCCCTGCACTGCCCATCCCCTGCACTGCCCATCTTCTGCACTGCCCATTCCCTGCCCATCCCCTGCACTGCCCATTCCCTG
>VZRH01000069.1:0-18436 GCA_013397555.1 Urocynchramus pylzowi | reverse complement strand
CCATGGAACCCCCCACACACACCAGACGAATCCACCTCTCCCCAATCCCTCGGGCTCAGCCCTGGGCCCACCCACATGGATGGAGCATCCACGACCCTTGGGATGAGCGCTCCCCCCAGCCTGGGGTGGGAGCCAAGCCCTGGGGACCCCCAGCCCACCCGGGCCATGGGTGGCACGAGGAGGGTCCCGAGCCGCCGTTCCCGGAGCAGCCCCCGGTGCCGGGCACGTGCTGCCCGCTCGGGGAACGTCTCCCCCACGCTGCGCCTCGCCTCGCGTGTCTTTTGCCATCTGCTGCTGTCATTAAAAAATTACATTTCCATCTGCTTTCACACTCCCGCCTCTCCCGCCGGCTCCGGTGCCGCCGCTCCGCGGGAAGCATCGCCCCCGGCTGCCTCCCGAGCCGCGGGATGCAGGTGACGACGCCGAGTTCATTTTCCCGCTGCCGTTTGCTGAAATGGATTCTTCAACCCCTGGTGGAGAGGTGGGAACCCCACTTTTGGCCACCCACGGGCACGGGGGTGTCTCTGCGGGGCGGTGCTGGGGTGTTTTGGGGTGCACAACCCACCCCCCCTGTGCTGACACAGCCACGCTGGGGGTCAAGCCCCAGGGTTTTTATTCACCGTGGGGGGACCCCCCTCCCCGGCGCTGTCAGGAAAAGGGACAAACCCCAGTCCCCGGTGTCCAAACCCACCCGCGTGGGTGTCCCCGGCAGCCGCATCCGGCCCGGCCGTGCCCCGGGGGCTGCGGCTCCATCCCGAGGAGGCGGGGACGGGTCCTGCCGGGCTGGGTGTCCCCCGTGTCCCCTCTCAGCACGGGCTGCAGGGTGAGGGGCCCTCCCCGCGCCGGCCTAGCGTGGTGCCCGTGGGCGTGGGCGGTGTGACGATGATGGAGGGCACGTGCAGGTGCTTCTGTCCCGAGGATGCCCTCGGGGTCCCATCGCTGCCGTTCCCGCTGCTGCTCACACACATCTTCAAGCCTGGGGAAATTTGGGGGATAAAAGGGGGATAAAAGGAGATCAGGGGCGCAGCATCCCCCAGCTCCCCGCCCTCCTCCGTGTCAACCCTTCAGGAGCCACTGGAGCATCCTCACACCTCCTCCCCTGCATCCACCTTGGATTTTGGGGAGTTTCAGAGGTGGATCCCCTCCTCCCTCGACCACCTGCCCAGCCCACCCCCCCTGAGGGGAGCAGATCGCTTTAATCTGCTTTTTTAATCAGGAGAAAAGCCCCGTGCGGCACAGGCGGCATCCAGGGAGGTTTCAGCTCTTCCCAAGCAAGAAAATGCCCGGAGGGGACAGACACTGATATTTTTAATCTCTTTTTAATTAAGGATAAAGCCCTGCCTTATGTAAGGAAGCTGGAAAAGGGGGAGGGTCTTTTCTTTTATTCCAGACTCCAAGCTCATCAGAGGGGTCTGGAAGCATGGGGGAATATTTTGGGGCTCTGTGCTGGATTTGGGGCAGGTTTGGGATTCCCTAGCTGCTTGCTTCCCCTCTTCAGTTATCCCTTGTTGGACAGGGGGAGTTTGTGAGACCCCAAACCCCCCCAACCACTCCCTCCCAACATCCCTGATGTGGAGAGGGGGCAGAGCTCGTTTTTGGGTGATGCCTCCAACTCTGTGCCCATCACAGCCAGAATCCCACAGAATCTGGGCTTGGGAAAAGCCAGGGAAGAGGCAGCCCTGCATCCTGGAGAGGGCTCCTCATTAAGCCCCATCCCTAACGACCCCAAGGGTGATTAGCAGGAGTCAGAGGGATGCAGAGCTAATGGGAGATGCCATATCCAGCCTTTGTCCTGCGAGGCCAGCAGCACTAAAAGCTTTGCCCCTGTGCAGACATCCCTGACGCCATTCCCGGCCTAAATCCATTAAGAAAATTCAAGTTGGGGAAGAAGCTCCTGGTTGGAGTATCCCTGGGGAGAGTGGAGCAGTGAGGGATGCTTGGGGCCAGCCTGGAGGCCGGGAGCTGGGAGCCAGGCTCTGGGCTGACCCCTGCATCCCACCCACGTGTCCCTGAGCAGCCCTTTCCTGCCTCCAAGGAAACCCACCTGATTTCTTGAGGGCTGCCCTTAACCCATGGATTCTCCAGAGCAAAAGGTGCAGGACAAGCACAGAACTGGGAAAACAAAGCTGGGAAAATCCTCTTTGGGGTGATCCAGGTGCAACAGGTCAGCCGTGGGACTTCAGAAATTCCACCACATTCCCAAACTCCACTGATCCCACCCACACCTAAATCTCCCCACAGGGAGTACAACCTGTGGTACAACCACCCCTCAGATGCCTTCAGGGAGCAGCAAAACCCCAAACCCCCATCCCAAACTGACCTTTCAGGCAGGATAACTTGAGCCCCATGTTTTCATCCTCTCAGCGGGATCCGGCTCTCCAGCTCCGCCGCCGGCCCTCGCCGCTGGCGCTGGGGAAGAGAGGAGAGGCCTGAGGGAAACGATCCTGGGGGGAGGAAGGAGCAGGAGCTGAAAGCTCACATCCCTCCCTGCGTGTCTGTGTCTACAGGAGCCACAGGAAACGCGGCTGCTCGCTCACAAAACCACCGGTGATGTCACGGCACTTCGGTGACTCAATCTGGTCCGACGAGGCCCAGGAAGAACTTTTTGGGAGGGTGGAGAAGGAGCCTGGTGCTGGGTGAGTGGTCCCATCCCAGCTTCTCCACCCCTGAGGTCTGGGCTGAAAATATTTCAGGATGAGAAGGTTGGGAGCAGGAGGAACTGGGTTGGTTTTAGGTTGGTTCTTGCAGAGAAAACCCCGAGTCCACACACGGGACACGGAGGGATGATCCCAGAGCTGCCGGGATGCACTGCTGGAATTCACAGCATCCTGCTCCTCTTGGGCATCCCTGATTTCCCCAGAGCTTTTGGATGGACAATTCCCACTGTGGGACACCATTTTTTCAAAATGCTGACAATTTTTCTGCAAAGAAACGTCCCTTTATTGGGAAATCTTCACCCCTCCTCCCACAGCTGCTGGGAAAAGTTTATTGGGATGAGGGTCAGTGACTCATTTTGGCTGTTCCAAGCTCTGGGCCACACAGAGAGCCCAGGAAAGCCTCTGCTCCCCCTGCCTGACCTCTGCCTTTCCAAGAAGCACTGAGGTAGGTAGGCAGCAGCCAGCAAGGGGAAGTGAAAATTTGCTATCTCTGCTTTTAACTCTGTATTTTTATCAGTTCCCCAGGTGCAGCCTGAGCTGTGACCCCCCTCAGGGCTGGGGAGCGGAGCCCTCCCCAGGACCTCACTTTGCAGCTCTCCTGGAGGCTGCCCAAATATCAAGAAATCTGTTTTGAGGCAAATCCTGAGGGTTTTGGCACCTGCTGGTGGCTGACACCACTCAGGGACAGAGGAGGGGCATGCTGGGGACACCCAGCTCTGTGCACAGGGGGTCTCCTCTGGGATCTGATCCTCTGGAATCTGATCCTCTGGGATCTGATCCTCTGGAATCTCATCCTCTAGGATCTGATCCTCTGGAATCTCATCCTCTAGGATCTCATCCTCTGGAATCTCATCCTCTGGGATCTGATCCTCTGAGATCTGATCCTCTGGAATCTCATCCTCTAGGATCTGATCCTCTGGGATCTCATCCTCTGGGATCTGATTCTCTGGAATCTCATCCTCTGGGATCTGATCCTTTGGAATCTCATCCTCTGAGATCTGATCCTCTGGGGTCTCATCCTTTGGGATCACCTCCTGTGGCCAAACCCTTGCAGAGGACACAGCAGCCCCCTCCCCACGGCCGAGGGCCAGAATTTGGGTGGAGAATTCCCCCTGCCGGCATTCCAGCGGGATTCCTGCTGCTCGCTGCCGGGGCTCCAACTTCGCCGCCGTGTGCCAGCTCCAGGCCAAAGGAATGTTTGCATCCCGACGAGTTCACGCTCCAAAAAGCCCCAGACACTCATCGCAGGCGTCACTGGAGCGGGGACCGAGCTGCCCGGGCAGGGGGACACTCACAGGGTGCGCTGGGAAGGGGGAAAAGGGACAAAGCCGGGGCGCCGTGGGGGTGGCACTTACCCGGTGCCCGGAGGGGCGATGCCCGCGGTCGCATCCCACCTCCCAGCGCAGCCGGCTGCTCCCGGGTGCCGGAGGCTGCCAGGGGTTCCCTCAGGAGGAGGGAGGCAGGAGGTGGCAGCCGGCTTTGGCGAGGTGGGTTGGGAACCTGGTTAATGAGGTTAGCGGAGCCCCGGCTCCTCCCATGCAGCCCCCACCCCGAGCCCATCCGTGCCCAGCGAAGCCCTTGGGTGATGAGGAAACGCTGCTTTACTCTCACCCCGCTGCACAAGGCAGTCCAGAGCCGAGAGAGAGAGAGGAAGGAGTGCCCTGGGCTGCCCGCAAAGCCCCCGGGCTTCTAACATCCCTACAAGCAGCCTGCGGGCTACCAAGTGCCCGGAAAGGGCCAGTGAGTGTCCACACCCAAGCCATCGGCATCCCTGAGGTCCTGATGTCAACAGACACCAACCTCTGGGAGCAGCTCCACCTTCGCCAGCTTCCAGGAAGGATCTTTTCCCCTTCCCAGCCCCAAAGCCAGCCTGGCAGCGGGAAGGGCACCAGAGGCTTCCTCACCATGCCCAGGATGAGCGCTCCGGCTCGGTCCCACCCCGCTGGGAGGATGCCCGGGAGAAAGAAGGCTGTGCCTCCGGAGCAGCCGCCTTTTCCTCCTGCATTAGCAGCAGCCAGAGGCTTTTCCATGTTCCCCCTCCTCCGCAATTAAGAGGCGAGGCCCCGCGCCGGCTCCTTTCCAGGCGCGGTGAAAAGCAGCGGTTCACATGCAGGGCGCCGGCCCGCAGGGAACGCCGGCCGCACATTAAACACCCCCCGGCTGAGGGAGGGAGAGGAAGGGGAGGAAGGCTCGGAACTTCACCCCGGGATCAGCGGAGAGCTGATCCCAGGGGTTTGGGAGGTCTCCGAGGGGATCAGAGCCCGGCTGGGATGGGCACGAAAGGCAGCAGGGAGAGCAAACGGGTGGGTTTGCTCCACTTTCTGCTGCTTTGGTCCTGCCATGTCTGATGAAAATCAGAAATCTGGGAAGAGCTGATTTCCTTCCCGATCTGACTCCTCCGATTTGTCAAATAACTGAGTTATTGCAGAGCTCCAGGAGCAGGCAGGGTGGCACAGGGGCAAGGCTGCAGCTCCAGCTGTGGGCACAGCCCTGGGCACAGACGTTTGCAACCCACAGCTCCTTTTTTTCTCCCCAAAAAACTGACAAATTAATTGGTTTATGTGGATTTTTTTCCCCTGTTCAGCTGCAAAGTCTAAGACTTAGAGACAAGTCCTGAAGCAGAGCCTGGCAAACCTGATCTTTCAAGATCCCATCCCAAACTCAGAGCACACAGCATCCCATGAGCCAGGGATCGCTCCCTGGCAGCACAAATCCACTCAGAGCAGCACGAATCCCGCCTCCACCTTGAGCTATTTTACTGCCTGTCTCCAAAACTACCTGTTTGCTGCTGCTGGCTGAGAGCAAACAGCCCCAAACCCACGAGGGCTGGAATTAGCCTGCCCTGGAGCAGCAGTTGTTGCTACAACAGTGACAAAAAGCGATTGTCTCGCTGCAGCAGGGATGGGAAACATAAACACCAGGCTGCTAAAATACCTGTGGTTAGTTCTGCGGGTGCAGCACAGCTCCAGCTGCTCTGCTGACACCTGATAGGCACAAACACAGCGTCAAACACCCCTTCCTGTCCTCCCCAGGGCTGGCTAGCAAAGCAAAAACCTTTGTGAAGGTTTAAAAAGTGGGGGTTGTCCACCTTGAGGTGACTGGGAATGGCCTGGAGCCCCTCTGGTGTGGGGCCCTGGTCACTGCTGGGTGAGATGAGTGCCAGGAACAGCCCAGTGGGCTCAACACCCCCTTTCCAGGGTCACATCCCTTCAGGAGCTCCTGGTTCCTGTCACAAGGCTCTGAGCTGTGACTTGCTGAGCATCACATCAGGGCAAGTGGCCAAAGCCCACCAAGAGCCAGCTGGCTGGGGGAGGAAGAGGATGGGCTCAGGGGGTGGGTATGGAGCCACCTTCACTCCCTGGGGGAAGACTGTCCTTCCAGAGCTGGCCAGAGCCTGGCTGTCCCCTGAGGTGGTCACTGGCTGCTTTCCAGTCCTGCCTGTGTCCCCTTGGTAGCGGGCTGCTCCTCTCCCGCTGCTTCCCAACCCTCCTGCTCCATCCTGGCCTGGGGATGAAGCCCTGCTGGGGGGTGAGGATGGAGGGCAGCCTCCCAAATTCCCTTTGGGGAAAGGGCAGGGAGAGCTGCTGCTTCCCAGGCGCCAGAGGAACCGCAGGGACAAGGGACACATTGTGCAAACGCTGGCCACAAGAAAAGCTTTGGCTGGAGAGCCTGGAGCAGCTCTGCTGGCTCCCTTCAGGAGCTGCTCCTGCAAACACCAGCTGGGCTCCCCTTTCAGCAGGGAGGGGGAGGAAGCAGCTTTCTGGGTCACAGAGTGCCAGGGTCTGCTAACGCAGGTGACACGTCACCCTGGCTCTGCTAACGGAGCAACAAGGCCACCTGTCCCCGCCTGCCCCCGGCCCTTCTGGCCCCAGCAGGGGAAAGGGCTGCTCCCAGCCTGGCTCTGGGGCTGCCCCAGAAAGGGGCTGCAGGGTCCTGTCAGAGCTGGAAGTGGCAGCCAGTGCTGGGAGCGGAGCAGAAATTCCCTCCCGGAGATCCAGAGTCACCAGGGCTGGCGAGCAGCGCCCGGAGGGGATGCCAGGCGTGGGCAGGGAGGGAGGAGGGAGGGAGGAGGATGTCACGAGGAGGCAGCTGAAGATGCAGGCTCCGGGGAAACTGGAGCAGCTCCAGCATTCCCCAAGCTCGGGCTCTTGGCAGGACCGGCAGAGCGAGACAGCGGCAGGAACCGCGTGGGCTGGAAGCACCCCCGGAGAAAATCCAGAAGCACCCCCAGAGAAAATCCAGAAGCACCCCCAGAGAAAACCCAGCGGGATGAGGCGGGAGCTGCTGCAGAGGGGTCGGGAGGGAAGCGGGGAGCGAGCACGTACCTGAGGCCCAGAGCTCCTGCATCCAGAACAAAGCCCCTATCCCCCACATGGATTCAGCCGGGAGGCCAGGCCGGGAATCGCCTCAGGGACCTGGCCCCGGCGGCTGCGGCGCTTCCCGGCTCGCTGAGCTCCAAGTTAATCTGGGCCCAGCTTTCCCTTTTATCCCCTGCTGCTACAACCTCGATAGAGTTTCTCAATTAGGTCCATCGTTTAAGCTCCAGGGTGCATTTCTAGGAAGGGTGGCGGCGTTTCGCCCGGCCTTGGCGGGCTGGCTGTGCGCGGAGCGGGCCGTGCCTGGCACGGATCCTGCCCGCATCCCGCCGGAGGGCTGCAGCCGGGGCAGCCCGGCCTGGAAGCACTCCCGGAGTGACCCCTCACCCCCAGCCCACCTACCGGGTGGTTTTAAGAGCAGAGTTCCCTGCTTCCCTCATCCCAGCTCCGGCAGGCTGGAAGTGCCACACGCAGGAGCGCTGTCCCCCCTGCCAGCCCCCCGTGTCCGTCCTCTCTGAGTCTCTGCCGCCTTCCACGGGAAACCAAGAGGAAGGGATGCAGCTGGGGTGGACTTTCGAAGGAGAAGGCTGGGTGAAAAATGTGGTCTAAAAGCGACAGTGAAAAAAATAAAAGAGGGAAATCGATAAAGCCCTCAGCGGCTCCTTGGGCACACAGAAAGCGCTGCCGGCTGCGGGAGGGCTGGGTCAGGGCGCTGGGGAAGCGAGGAGGGGGTTGTGCTGCAGGAATGGGATGTGTGGAGCTGCTCAAGTCCAGCTGGGAACAGCAGAGTCTGGGCAGGATGGGAGGGGAGCAGCCCAACAGGGACCAGCTCGTGTGGGTGCCCCAGCTCGGCTCCAGGAGCTGAATTCCACCCGAAGGAGAAGCAGAGCTCACAAATGGAGCACATTTCCCCTCGAGGCCATTTTCCAGGCTGCACTCAGCCGCAAGCCCACCCCGCTAACAGCCTCCTCCATTAGCATCATCCCGGCTGTCCCTGGCAGTGCCCTCCTCCCCCAGCGTCTCCAGACGCTTCCCAGACCGGAGTGCGGCGATTAGGCGCGGAGCCAGGGAGCCGAGAGAGCGGGCACTGCTTCCTGCATCTGTCACCCTCACCTCTCCTCGCCTGCCACTCGCTGAAGGAATTCCTGGGGGCAGGGGGCCGCCCCTCACGGCTGGGGTGGGCTCTGCACATCTGTCTGCTCCTGGCTCCAGCTGTGCCAGGTGATCTCTGAACCGCTCACCTGCTCCCGCATCAGCTCCAGGAGCTGGAGCTGTTACAGCTCTGCTCGCTTTCCTCGGGGAGGGAACATCCCAGGAGCAGATGGGAAGAGGGAAAATGCCAGCAGCAGGCTGCTTCGCTTGCTGGATGGGGAAAAATCTTCCCCAAATCCTTGTAAGCACACACAGAGTGATGAGCTCAGGGAGAATGTGGGACCTGGCATTCCCTGGGAGCAGGGACCTCACTTGTGAGTGCCCCAGGAACAGCTGGTCAGGGATTCCGTGGCTCCTGTCACCCATCTGCTTGTGGGGATGTTTGTCACTGTTCTGGAAAATCGGGATGAGTGGGGAAAAGAGAATGCCACAGGCTGGGAGAGCTGGGGGGGCTCACCTGGAGAGGAGAAGGCTCCAGGGAGAGCTCAGAGCTCCTCCAGGGCCTGAAGGGGCTCCAGGAGAGCTGGAGAGGGACTGGGGACAAGGGATGGAGGGACAGGACGCAGGGAATGGCTCCCACTGCCAGAGAGTGGATTTAGATGGGATTTTGGGAAGGAATTGTTCCCTGGGAAGGTGGGCAGGCCCTGGCACAGGTGCCCAGAGCAGCTGGGGCTGCCTCTGGATCCCTGGGAGTGCCCAAGGCCAGGCTGGACAGGGCTTGGAGCAGCCTGGGACGGTGGAAGGTGTCCCTGCCCATGGCAGAGGGTGCAATGGGATGATTTTAAGATCTTTTCCCACCCAAACCATTCCAGGATTCTTTTTTCCAAGTGCTTCAGGTTGTGTGGATGAGGTAAAAAGTTGGGAGTTAAAACATCTGGGCAGTCAAATGCCAAATCTCCAAATTTTAGTGGATAGGGAGGAAAAAAGTTAATCCTGAAAGTCATTAATTGCTAACAAACCAAAAAAGAGTAGGAGCCACACTCCCAGTGCTGCCTTCCCAGCTCTCAGCAAGAGATGCCTTCCCCAAAATTTCCTCCCCCTGAAGTTTTAAAAGGAATTACCTTGAATTCCTGCCCTGAATCCAGCAGATCAACCAGCCAGGAAAGCAGCATTTGCTCCGGGCACATCAGCAGGAAAGGGGAACACAGCCTTCCCTGAGCCCTGCAGCTTCCTCATTCTTCCAGGAGAGCCACGGTGGCTGCCTGGATTTATGGAATTGCTGCTTTTGTCCAGCCTTCAATGCAAATAGGCCAGGGGAGATAAGATCTGCAGGTTTGTCCTCTTTGCTTAAAGCCAGCCTGGGCTTCTCCTGGTGGCAAAAAATCCTCATTTGAAAGCAAAGAGAAGATTAAAAAAAGGGGAAGACAAAGCACTAAAAGCTGTTCCCCTTCCAGCAGTGTGTCCCAGGTTAGTCACAGGGAATATTCCAGCAGGTTACACACTGAGGAGACAAACTGCCTAACAGGGGGAGCAGGATTAGCCTGAATTTGCATATTTATGATCAAAGCTTGATTAGGAGATGCTGCTACAAAGAACAAGAAATACATTTCCTGTGGCTCAGGAGATGCAGCAGCAGCTCCTTCTGACAACCCCACACGAGGAATCTGGCTAAGATAACGATCTGCCTCTGGAACAATACCTTGGATTTCCCCGGGTGTTTGTACAAAGTCCTCTTCCTGCAGCCTGGGTGCTTTGCATTCTGCTCCCGGGATATCTTTTCCTACAGATATGGAGTGGAGCAGCCACTGGAATGTGTTATCTCACTGGTTTTGGAGCTAAATACATGTTTTCAGTCAACAAGTGAAAACATTTCCCTCTCCTGCAAGCCTGACTCAGCCTAGGGAAGGTTCTTGACTCGGTGCCAACCTGTGGTAATCACACCTCACCCCTGCACGGCAGGGAAATAAAAACCAAAGTGCCCAAAGCTTCCTCTCCTCCCTCCGACCTCACCCCACAGCCCTGTGGAATCTCATCTGGAGGGAACTCCACAGCCTGGGGGCATCCAGGGTCTGTTCCCTGCTGCAAATGGGATTTTAGCCTTGCCCCATCCCTCTCCAAAACCAGGAGTAAAACTGGGCTTATTGATTGAAAATGGTGAGGTTCTGACAATTCCAGAATTCCTGAAATAAGCCCAGGTTGGATGGGGCTTGGAGCAAAGGGCTCTTGGGGAAGGTGTCCCTGCCCATGGAATGAAATCATCTCTAAGTCCCTTCCAACCCAAACTTTGCTTTGATTTTAACACTAAGATTGCAGACAGGCAGACATTTTGTGGATATTTGGATCTTCCTTGTAACAACATTTCTGGGCAGGAAGAGAAGGAAATCTGGAGGAATTGTTGCAGGTTGAGGCTGTGTTTAACTACAGTTGGGCAAACAACCACGGGGAGAGAGGCAACAAAGAGCTCTTCTAGGCTGGTATAAAGCTGCATTGTCCAGGAAACTTCTCCTTGGAAATAAGTATTAATGGGAAAGACAAGGCAAGCTGAACTAGGCTCTACCCAGGCTCCCTGATTCCATGTACTTGGATCATGTGGAAAATGAGATCTGCTGATTAACTCCCCCCACAAAATGCATGAAATTAAGAAAGTATTTCACTACTGTAGACTCCAACTGCAGATTCAAATTCAGTAGTGTGCTTCCAGTCCTTTTTATAAATCATTTACTTTGGGTTTAACACATTCAAGCAGTAACTGTGCTTGCCAAGCCCACGGAGAGCAGGAATCACCAGATTATTTGGGAATACTGCTTTAAAACTCTCTGTCATGCTAAAGCACTGCAAAACAGGTGACACATGAACATGGAACATCCTCAGCAGTTTGCATTTTACTGTGCCAAGAGAGTTACAATTCCAACCCAGGCCAGAAGGAACCATTCACCTCCCATTTAATCTATTTGCCCTTAAAATCTCTCATCTGAGGACAGGATTGATTTTTTTTTTTTTTTTTTGGAAAGGTATTTCCAGAAATCGTTAAAAAGTAACCTCTCTAAAGATTAGAAAAGCTGAAGTCAAAACTTTGGAATAGGAACAGTGGGGGCCAAGCAGAAGCAGTTCTGGTTTCCAAGGAATAGCAACATTCACTACAAGTGGGATGGTGTCCACGAGGACAGCTGGAAGTGACAGCTGGCAGCTCTTCCAGGGAATGTCACCACCAACGCTCCGTGGCTTTACGGACACAGCCACGCCACGGGACAGGCCACTCCTCTTTAATCAGTCAGCTTTCCACACAAGGTACTGAATATTAATTCTATTTACATTCAAAAATAGCATTTTTCTCTCTTCAGTACAGAGTGGGAATGCCCATGGATTAGTCAGGAGGATCCCTCCTAGCACAGGTGCAGCACGGCTTTGTTGATCTCCGGGTTTGTCCAGTCGTTGCGGATGTCATCCAGGTGGTTGTCAAAATCCACCAGGGTCTCGTAGGACTTGCTGTCCAGGAGGGAGGCAGCGATTCGCTGGGCTTCAGTCCAGTCTTCACAGAAGTCACTAGGATGGAAAAGAACCAGGCAGCAATTGGAATCTGTTGGAATCCTGGATGCTGAGAATTTTAAGCTTTCTGTGCTTAAAGGAGCAGACCCACAAGAGAACAGTGCGTTTGACCTGAGGCCGCGGAGCAGGCTTCCAAAATTAATTGATGGTACTGGGATTACGGGTGTGGAGTTGGTTAGAAGTGTGTAATATCAGGGTAGAAAACTTAAAGTTTGGGGTTTTAGAATATAGAAATAAATATGAAGCAAGATGAGGTTTTAGGGTGGAGGCTGGTTGTTCTTCTTTACCTTTTTCTTCCTTCTTCTCCATGGGTTTGGGTGACGTTTTGTAATTGGACAGAAAATTCAGCAGTGTAGGCTTTGAGGGATCAGCTACTGGGTTAAAAGGGAAAATAATCTAGGTGTCCTTTCTTAATTGGACAGTTTAGTCTTAAAAGACCTTGTAACAAGAGATAGTTAGCCATTTTGTGCCTTGCTAATGAAAGGCTGCAGAACTCATGGTTGTGAGACTTGTTTCACTGATAAAAATAAACACCTGAGTCTGAACACGAACATCTCAAGTGCCTTCAATCGAGACCCAGAGAAACAGATAGGAATCACCACAGAAAAACTCTAAATTAAGCCATGCTGCAGTGTCCTCACAGGGACAGCCTGTTTCTCCCCAAAGCCCCTGGAATTCCTGGTTCACTCACACGTGGGGGTCCTTGCACCTCCACTTGTTCTCGTGCAGCTCGTACACGTGGATGGCAGGCTCCACACACTCCATGGTGAACTTGGTGTTGTCAACCTGGGGTGGGACACGGAAACACCACCTCAGTCTCCTCCTCAGCATCCCAAGAGAGGAAATAAACCCGAAATCAGTTTGTAAAAACAGGGCATTTTACACCCACCCACTATTTTACCCTCAAACTGCCAGATTTAAGCTGCCAACGTCCTTTGTCACAGCAGTGAGGAGGCAAAGCCCTGTTTGTGATATTAAATAAAAGAATTTAAGTTGCATGAGGTGGGCTGGAGCCAGAAATTGCTGTCTGAACATGTAGAGAAGGCCTCCAGTTCCTCTGAGGTGGCAGAGAGCTCACCACAGTCTCTCTGTGGATACACACTGTACTTCACTGCTCGTTGCATCTCCTCCCCAGAGCATTTTGGAGGGGAAGAGAAACTGAATTCCTCATGAAAGCAGCCAGAGAACAGCATTTCCCTGGTCCAGCAGCAGGGTCAGAACACACAGGGGGGTGAGGGGAAGGAAGCTCTTTACCATGATGAGCGCAGTGTCCGTGAAACCCTCGGCAATCCGGGAGGCCACTTTCTCTGCAACCTGGTTTGGGCTGGAACAGAAGGGAAAAGGAACTGAGCAATGGGAGCCACGAGTTTCAGCTGAAAGCAGCAGGAAATGAGCTCAGGGAGATGTGAGAGTGACTCTGGGTGCTTGCAAACAGGAACAAGATAAAGGAGCTGATGCCACAGCTGATAGAAGGCTCTGCAGCACCCGAACTGCTGCTCAGCTGGCTTTAGGAATGGCTTTGGAATGACAGGGAATCAACATTTGGTGCCTCCTATCTTCTTCCCCCAGACCAAACACTCTGCCCAGGCAGGCATTTAAAAAAGAAACTCAGCTTTCTCCCCAGTCTGCATTGAAAACTTGTCCAAAATCAGATAACCTCTGACAACCTTTACCATGTTTCAAAGGTGACAATCTCTGTGTGGTGCCACTTAATGTGGTGCCATTGACAATCTCTGTGTGGTGCCAGCTATCTTCAGAAATCAAACTGAACTTTAAAAAAACCATCAAGCCTGTGATATTCTTTCAAACCTCAAAGAAAACAAACTGTAACTTCTCCTTAAAAATGTGTTCAGCAGATTTATAAGGAAAGGACAAATAATGCTTTTATCCCTGTTAGATACCTTAGAAGTCACAAGTGCTCCTTAAAAAACATAATTGAGTCTGAATATACATTAACAAATAACTGGAATCAGATCATCATGGAATGATTTGGGTTGGGAGAGATCTTAAAGATCTTCTCATTCCATCCCCTGCCATGGGTGGGACACCTTCCACTATCCCAGGTTGCTCCAAACCCCATCCAACCTTGGACACTTCCAGGGATGGGGCACAGTACTTTAAACAAGTTGCTCTTATTCTAATTAATTCCAATCCTGGATTTGTACAACAGATAGAGGGGAAAACATAGAATACACAGATCTAAAATTAAACTGTGGCTCCACAGGAAAGTCCCTTATTGTTTAGTGAGTAATCTGAGTCAGCCAGCAGGGAAAAAAAATGACTAATCCTGAGGAAAAGAAGTGATAAATAAGAGATATCACTGCCTAACTGACATCATCTTCCACCTCTTTACCACGTTAAAAAACTGCTTTGAAAAAACTCAGCGATGATTTTAGAATTTAGAAAGAATCAGGTCACTCCTGACTTCCCATAAGATCCTGGGAGTCGCCAGACTTTCCAAGATCCATACTGCACGAGCAAACACTCTGCAGATTTTGGCTTTTTCCCTGACAACTGCAATTCAAGAAGCTGGCACTCATTCAAAGAGTGGCCTTTTATAGCAGCCACGGGAGGAGAGCAGGGATTCTGCAAAGCCTGGACTTTCTGCACCTGAGCAAAGGCCACATCCCGCAGCCCCACGGAGACAATGTGGAAGCAGCTGACAGTTGTCAGAGTGAATCACACACGCCTGATTTATGGGGATGATTGCTGCTGGCAGAGTCCAAGGTACGAGCTAAAAGAGCAAACAGAAGGAAATATTGGCCCAACACACCTGGCATCTTTCACGCGTTCGTTCGCCTGGTAATATCCAGCTATCACGTAGCTGTTCTCCTTGCACCAGGAATCAATCTGGAAAAGCAATGGGAACAATAAGTCCTAGGGAAAAAACCCTCCAGGATCAAGAGAAAAAAAAAAATAAAACAACCCAGGATGAAGGAAATCTCATGGCTGTCCTGTAAATAAAGCAGTGCTGCTCCATCTCTGCCATGGGGTTCTTGAAATAAATCCATATTTCTGTCTGGATGTGGGAGTGCTCGCAGTTGGGCTGATTGAGCTGGGATGGAGAAACCCAACAGAGCATTTGGAGAATGATGGGAAGCATCAACCAAATGGAGCAAAAGAGCAAGGAGCTGTCTCAGTCAAAGCCTGGCCTAAATCCCAGTGACAGGACAATTGAACTCAGCCTAGAGAGGGTCTGGGTCTCACCCACCAAGGGCTGGGACAATTTTCTGTCAGTGTTCACCTGCCAAGGCACTTCAGAGAATGCTGGCCTGTCCCATTTTTTATTTTTTTATTTCTAATGTCCCATTTCTAGAGGAAAATGCAACCATTTGGGGCCTTCATTAGAAAACAAAAGCTTGAGGTGAAAGGTAAATGTGAGGCAGAAGTTTGTCCCATTTAGCAGCTTTTCAACTGAGATCAAATTATTTTCCTTTGAGAGTTCTTCCTTATCTAACATCTCTATGCAAATGCTTAACCAGGTGTGCTTTTGGCATATAATTTAGGCAATTTTTGATTTACACAAGTACAAAACTTAGGTAGTTTTGTTGGTTGTTGCTTTTTAATTAAATGAATTTAAACACTGCTGTTCTTGCTGCTTTAAACTGGAGCTGAACTCCTCCTGCTGAGTCTGACTCTGAAAATATCTATCTATATATATATACATGGTGTCTATATATATATGATGTTTTTTATTAGAATTGAGGGTATCAAGTCAGCAAAATACAAAGACTGAAGGGGAGGAAGCAGCTCGAATTTTCCTTTGCAGTCCCTAGAGAGCATGGCCTGAAAAAACCCTCCCCAGCTCTATTAAAAAGGCCTCCAAAAATACATCTGGTGCTGACCTGTGGCATCCTGGGAGTCAAATCAATCTCATTTTCAGCAATAATTATTGTATTAGACTGCAGAACCCACCAAACAAAGTAGCCATGTGAATAATCCAAGGGATGACACGGATTTAAGTGATAAAAAAAAAAAGCTGTGCAGCCCTGCAAGAGCTGCTGTTTCAATTCCAAACCCATTTTGAGGGCTTAGGACTCTGGTTTTAATTGTTAGTGGTATGAAAGCTTGGCATTAGAGCCAGCAGCCCAGGCAGTAAAATTAATAATAATTATTAAAAAAAACCCCAACTCCATCCATTTAAAAATTAAAAACCACAGTCCTAAATCCATTTTTGTTCCATACCAAAAATTGTCTTGAAAAGAAAGAAAAGAGTGATTTTAAGTTCTCACTTTCCTAACTGGTAATTAAAAATTGCTTCTGCATAAAACAAAGGAGGAAAAAAAAAATCTCATTTTGGAATGAAAGCTGTTTCCAGCTGTAATTTCCAAGCCCAGCACTGATCCCCACAGGTATCCTACAGCAAATGAGCTCCTGTTAGAAATATTAGAAATATTTTTAATGTTAGAAATATTTTCAGTGTTAGAAATATTTTTAGTATTAGAAATATTATTAATGCTAGAAATATTTTTAATGTTAGAAATATTTTTAATGTTAGAAATATTTTTAGTCACATCCAGTTCTGCCAAGGAAAAATCTGAAGTGGCTTTGGTTTGCTGCAGCCATCAGGGCTGGAAAACCCTGGGAGGAGGAGGAGGAGGAGGAAAAGGAGGAGGAGGAGGAGCTAAGTGCCGTTCCAGGAGAGGGAAGTGCTCCTCGGATTCTCCTTTTTGGAGCTGTGGTTGTAAATCCACACCAATTAGCAGAGAATTCAGAGGCTCGAGTGCAACTTAATTCACTTTTTCTTCATGACTTTGGCTCGGGAAAGGTTTCAGAGTGCAAATTAAACACGGGAGCTGCTGCTCTGCCCCCTGGAGCTCCAAATCCCGGGAAATCAGAGGATCCTGGAATGTCCTGAGCTGGGAGGGACCCTCCAGGACCACCAACCCAACACCCCAAAATCCCTCCCCGTGCCTGGCAGCGCTGTCCAAACACTCCTGCAGCTCTGGAACCTTGGGAATGTGAACATTCCCTGGGGAATTCCCTGCCCAACCACCCTCTGGAGGTGTTGGTTTGGGGTTTTTTCATTCCTTGTACCCCCTGAAAGTTTTAGGAGGCAAAGCTTTCAAGTTTGGAAGCCCCTCCTCTATTTCCAGATGAAATCTGGAGATTTTTTTGCTCCCATCCCATTGTGGGATGACTCAGGGCAGGGAAGAGGAGGTGGAACTTGTGGGGTTGGTTCTAAAACCCCTCCCACAGGGCCACCCTCACCAAGAATCAGCCAATAATTGAACTTGGAAAGAAGCAATCCCATTAAATCCTGCCACAGCTCTGAAATCCTTCAGGAACGAAGCTGCCTTGCTACAAAAATGGAGTTTAAGCTCCCTGATCTCCCTGATTTATTCGGGATCCACACTCCAGCTCATACAGAAGGTGTGGAATCACCTCCTTCCAACCTTTTCCATGAGAAAATCCAATTTTCACAGCTGCTCTCACAGGATTTACTGACACCTTTGCCTTTCTTTAAACCCTCAACAGCAGCAAAAGGCCCTGGGCTCGTAAAATTCTGCTTTTTAAAGGATCACAGCAGTGGCTGTGAACCACTCAGAGCCCTAATTTTTGTGGGAAACACCAAGAGTTTCCAATCTTTACCTTTTTGTACCAAAAACTGGGAGTAAATGAGTAAAATCCTGCCATTGCTTTGGCTCTGGGATAATTTTCTTCCTGCAGATGTTGCAAGAAACAGGATTTATTTCCTAATAATCTGATCCTGCTCCAAGATCTACACTAAAAAGCTGCACTGAAGGCCTAAAGTTTACCAAAATTCACTGCCACAAACCCCATGGAAAGACATTTAATCCTGATTTAATGAAAACACACAGTGCTCTGCTATTCCCATACTGCTGTAAATGTATTTAAAATGATAAATTTTGCGTGTTTAATGGTAAAACTAACTGGTCAGGGCTCAGGCTCAGCTCCTGTCCTGGGCCTCTGGCTGCATTTCCTCATTTCCAGGCTCCACAAAGATGTCAACACTGCCATGGCATCATCTCAGCTGGAAAAAACTGGAATTTATGTAGGACTAACTGGAATTTGTTTCCAAATGAAATCTTTACTGGGATGAGAAACACTGAGGGAAACATTAAAGACGAGTCTGGAGGAACCAGAAATTTGGTTTTTTTCATGGTATCAAGAAGGGATGGATCTTCTTTCGCTCACAATCACGGGATGGTTGGGGTTTGAGGGGACCTTAAGCTCATCCCATTCCACCTTCCACCATCCCAGGCTGCTCCAAGCCCTGTCCAGCCTGGCCTTGGGCACTGCCAGGGATCCAGGGGTAGCTGGGCACCTGTGCCAGGGCCTGCCCACCCTCACAGGGAACAATTCCTTCCCAAAATCCCATCTAAATCCACTCTCTGGCAGTGGGAGCCATTCCCTGTGTCCTGTCCCTCCATCCCTTGTCCCCAGTCCCTCTCCAGCTCTCCTGGAGCCCCTTCAGGCCCTGGAGGGGCTCTGAGCTCTCCCTGGATCCTCCTCCTCCTCTCCAGGTGAGCCCCCAGCTCTCCCAGCAGAACTCTCCCAGTTTTTGGAGCATTCCCACCCCCTGCCCTGCCCGGCACCGCCCCAACACCTCCCTGCACCCCCAAAAACCCTTCCACCTCGCCCTCACCCCACACCCCGCAGCCCTACCAGAGCCCCTCACCAGGGTCAGGGCCACCTCCAGCATGGGGGCGAGCGCCAGCGTGCCGTGGAACAGCGGGATGCAATCCACGAACAGCGCGGGCTGCGGCGGCCGCGGCGCCGGCGGCCTCTCGGCCACCAGCAGCCCGTTCACGGCGCAGTGCGGGTACTTGGCGCCGTGCAGCACCATCTTGCAGTAAGCCT
>VZRH01000068.1:276074-315093 GCA_013397555.1 Urocynchramus pylzowi | reverse complement strand
ACTTCCAAAGTGAGCAGTCGTTTTGTGACATGATACATTTAGTAGAATTTAAAGATGCAAACATATATTCTAAAGTCCATTTTCCTGATTACTTCAGATATGAAGCAGAATTCTTACACTCCAAATAATGCAACTTATTGTGAATTAATGACTGTATAATTAGTGAACATGTAAAATCTTCATAAATGCAATCTCACTTTAAATCTGATATTTTTTTTAAAGGTGAGTTCAAATCATCCTTCTATCTAAAATGATATTTCTACAGACATTACACTGTTATTTTAAAGAGCATGAAACTAGAAGACTAGACAATAGAACATTCAGACAGCTTTTACTCTGACCTTTTACCCATTTCTTCCCCTTCTCTGAACCACTTTGCATCTATATACGTGAAGCAATGAAACTAGCAGGAAATTAAGGACTGGTTAAGAATTTCTCTGTTACTGTTCTCTGTTACTGCGGGAATTTCTAGTGATTAGGTCACTTCAGGTGCATGCTCTGAGCTGGGAAGCAGAACCAATGTCATCTAGTTTTTGAGCTAGGAGAGCTCAACACTGCTCGGTTTTCAAGCAAACATATGGCAAAACATAACTAATTAACTACCAGAACTTTGTATGCTCTCCATTTGGCAGTGCTGGAATTTTAAGTTAGGTAGATGCTTCTCTCTTTTTCACCTTCAGAAAGTTTTTACAACCTTTCTGTCTTACATGTAATCTCCTTTGTGAACCTTAGATTACGTAATATTATTCATGGCAACACTCAGACTAGAAGTCCTGTCTGCAAGTGGCTAGCATGCTCTGCAACCTCAGTTACAAGAAAAATTAAAAAAATAAAGCTAACTGCAGAACTGTTCACAAAGTTCATTAAGCACAAGTGCAGGGATATGCACGTGGGCTAAATGGATGGAGTAATGGGTGAGGAATCCAGAAATACTGAACGTAGTTGTAATCTTAGTTGTTCAAAAAGCTGAAGAAAGTGATTCAGGGAGGAAAGGGTTTCCCATCTTTCCGAAAAGCACACTCGTTCTGTTTAGAATAATAATGCCAGCACTACAAGGATGATAGTTTTGCTAAATGGAAGAGAGCAGGATGGTAGATTTGTCTACTTGTAGACTAAAGTTGTCTAAATGACTGTGGCTCATGTGGGTAGCTGTATGAAGAGCTCTCTGATTTCTACAGCAAAACTGAGTGCCTAGTTCTGCTCAGTTATCTACATTGCTTGTGGAGTAAAAAAAAAAGCAAGTTAAAAAGAAAACTGGGGGAGGGTAGGATGGAACAAGCAATCAGTTCTTAGATACTAGAATTCATTATCACCTGAAAGCAGTCATCAGAAGTCTCAGTAATCCCTATCAAATAAAGTGTGTTCTCTTAAAAGCGTTAAGGACACTTTTAAAAGGCCTTGTGTCCTGCTTTGTTTTCAGCAAACCAAAAATTGCAGCCTTGGTGATGGAGGCATGGAGATATTAAAATATGTCATTATGTCAATATTCTAGTATCTCCATGATAGTATGTAATAATATAAATCTGTAATTACTAGACAGAAAGGAGAAAATGTCCTTGGATATTCAGACAAATATAAGAAACTAATAAATTTTAATCCCCGGTAAAATGTATTCTTAATGAGCATGCTCAATATTATTTTAATAGATACCCTTTTATTGTATTCATAAGCTGATCAAATCAGCAGAAGTGGAAAACTATGTGGTTCTAGTTTTTAATATAATCTTGCTTGTCGTGAGAGAGAAACATAGTAAAGAAAATTGCTTATTTTAATTAAGAGAAGAAATAGAAGTCTTTGTAGCTCTTCACATTTATAGGGAAAAAAAAAATCTCACCAAATTAACACATCACAGAATTGCCTGTCTTGAAACAGCATGTTAAGTTTTACTTCCTGCATAAGTCATATTCTGGAGAGAGACTTTTGAAGCAAAAGGTTTCATTACCCACTGCTACTCAGAAGACTCTGAGCAGCAGCTCTTACTGCATTTGCAGATTTCTAGAAATCGTTTCTAAAAAATAGTTTCTAGAAATCTAGAATTTTTTTTTTTTTTAAGCTGGAGAAAGTAGATCGTCCTAAGTGTAACTTTACAGCTTCAAAAATTGATCCATGCTTACCGTATATGTAATACCAAAGGAAAGTAAAAACGCCATTACCAATGTGGGCCTAAAATATTATCTGTATGTATGCTGGACTCTGCTCTGAACTTCTGCAGTTAGTAGCTCAGATCAGCACTGGTTCATGGATTGCAAGACAAAAAATTTACTTGGATTATCTGATCTCATTCCTTTGGTAGAAACAACTAGAACTCTAGGATCCTGCAGTGACTGAGCACTCTGTACTGCCATCCTTATGCAAAAGTTTTGACAAAGTGAAGATGCAAGAAAAAGGTTAAATATTCTGCATTGGCAACATGATCCAGCTGCAAATACTGATGGTTTCATCAAAATTCACTCAGTGGAACTGTGCACCACTGGCTCTCCTGGTAGCATAAACTTGTTCTGGCTTAGGCATGACATACAATTAGACTTCTCCCCACACCATCAAGAATGTAAGTTGTGCAGGTAAGGTAAAAAACTCATCAGCATAAAGCTGATTTCTTAAATTGTATGAAAGAGTCTCAACCAGAAAAACGTGTTTATACCAGATCATCACTCTGCCTCAGTGTTTTTGTTCTGGAACTAAGAGTCTTAAAACTGACTTCAGTATATGGTTAATACATGTCTTCAGTCACACATATATAAAAGTAAATAATAGTACTTTTCCCATCTCAGTTATTTTGTGAATAAATACATTGCTATGGAATGTCATAAATGTCCTCTATATAAACATCATCATCAATCCCATAGAAGAGTGATTATAGAAAGAAGAAAAATGTGTTTGACTACCCCCAAAGCTCCAGATTTTCTGCAGTTATGTTACTAGCATGTATGCTATAAGCAGCATAACATGGAATTCAGTATGCAGTTTTGGCTGGGGTAGGGATAATGTTCTTTACGGTAGTTAGATTTGTGCTGGAAATAAGTGTTGATAACTCAGGGATGTTTTTGTTACTGTGGAGCAGTGCTTAGACAGCATCAAGGGCTTTATTGCTCCGCAAGGGACCCCACCAATAAGGTGCACAAGAAGGTGGGAGGGGACACAATCAGGACCACTGACCCAAGGGATTAAATATACCATGGTGTCATGCTTGGCATATAAAACGGGGGAAGAAGGGGAAAGGACCTGGGATCTTGAGTGTGATGGTTACTGTCTTCCCAAATCATTGTTACACTTGATTGAGCCCTGTTTTTCTGGGATGGTTTAACACTTGCCTGCCCATGGGAAATGAGTGCATTTCTTGTCTTGCTTTGCTTGCATGCATGGCTTTTGCTTTACCTATTAAACTGTTCTTATCTCAGCTCATGAGTATTCTTACTTCCACTTTTCTGGTTCCTCCCCCCTCCCACTGCAAGGGGCAGTGAGTGAGTGGTGCTTGGTTATCAGCTGGACATAAACCATGACAAGGGCAATCTACTAAAATGATAATTGCAGAAGATTAGATTGTAACAAGCAACCTAGTACCACAACTAGTGGTAACTCCTGTCCCATCTATCTAGTTTTCATACACCTGCACGTAGCTGGCGGACCCCAGAGCGCTATGAGGAGACCCTGGAAGTGTGAGGAGAAAAACATGGTAACTGAGATTCATAACTTGTCATTTACTGAGAATTTACTTATATCATATAGCACTGTTACAGAGTATATGCAGAAGTGGAAAAACACCTGTGTGGTTCGGCACCTAGAAGAAAGAAGAAATTTTCTTTTACTTTAGGATGCTTTTTCAAAAGTAGAGTAGTCAGGGGTTCTGTCCATTCTTGGAAGAGGGCCTGTGACTTGGTATTGCCTGTTCATCATATATAAGCAGTGTCACCACTATCTGCAGTTCTTAAAAATTCCTTTGCAAGAGATCTGTAAGACAGTTTAGTTCTGCCTATTGAGGTGAAATATAACATGAAGCAGTTCACTTTAAAAATCTGAAAGGAAATTTTGAGAAGACCTGATAGTATTAGATTATTCTCATCTTCCATTTTTCTACCTTGAAAACACTCATATAACCAGAAGCTAGTTAAAGCTGCAGATTCTGAATACATTAGAAAAAATGCCATTTACTCTAAAGATTCAGAGCTGAGCCAGATGGCACATCTGACTGCAGTGTATATGTACTGTACTCCTACTGCTGTGAAAAGCAGAAACTGAAACATCAGTGGATGAAGCTAGTTTACCAGGAATCTCTCTTGCAGCTCTGACCTAAGGCAGCCCCTGTCTCTAAGTAGTGTGACTATTGCACATAAGTTTAAGTAAACCTGTGACAAAGTTGTTTTATAAACATCATGGAAGATAAAAAACCAAGTGAAGTACGGACCTTGAACAAAATGGAAGAAAAATGGAAGCAGAACATTGAAATGCTATGTTATTTCTTCTCTTTAACACACACGGGCGCACAATAGTTCCTTCTGCACTTGGAATTCAATGTGCATGAGTCAGCCTGCCCGATATCAGCAATTACAGCTATAAATGCAGAGCTATTATGCACTCATGTTGTGTAGCTTGGGAGTAGTCTATTCTACCAGGAACAAAAAGGTCTTGAGCAGCTTAAGGTTCTTAACCATTCTCAAGCAGCAAGCAGGCAGTCAACTGTGCAGTCTTGCTTCACGCAGCAGGAATTCAGCTCCAGCACTCTGCTGCCAGAGAAGAGTCCAGGGCTCTGTAGGAGTGACATTCTCTTGCATGCAGCAGTGTTGCAGATGAAGTCCCAGTAACCTCCCATTTTCATCAGTAGGAAATCTTTGCACATTTTTTCTCACAG
Source organism: Urocynchramus pylzowi (assembly GCA_013397555.1). Lineage (NCBI taxonomy): Eukaryota > Metazoa > Chordata > Aves > Passeriformes > Fringillidae > Urocynchramus > Urocynchramus pylzowi. Next base: position 310,247 of record VZRH01000068.1, on the reverse strand, counting down.
CTTCCATTCCACAGTCATTCATTTATACTGATTTATAGCCTTCCTCACTGTCCTCCTCCTCAATGCTTCCCCCTCAATTTTTTCCTGAGGCCTGAAAAACCTAAACATGGAAAGTACATGGGAAGTATGTTGGGGGAATTAACAATCTGGATTTTTTGCCTTCTCAGCATGGATGAAAATGACCAGGTGGATGATGTCAGTGGTCCTGCTCAGGGTGCATGTCTGTTGGTGGCTAGCCCAGAAAGCAGTTTGATGCAAGAAACAGAATTCGGAGCTCGTATGTGACAAATGAGGAGAAAATGAGAGGCAAGGAAGGTGACCTGGTCCTCTGATCCTGACCTCTGGTCCAGGCCGAAAAGCTGAGCCCTGAACAGGGGTTGAGAACATGGGCTAAGACAGGCTGAGAAAGCTGGAGCTGTTCAGCCTGAAGGAAAAAAGGTCGCATGGAGATCTCAAAGTAACGTTCCAGTATCTGAAGGGGGCCTGCAGGGAAGCCGGAGATGAACTCTTGGTCATGAAGAGAGAGATAATACAAAGAGTAATGGGTACAAATTGAAAAAGAGGAAATTTAGTTAGGAAGAGATTTCTTAGTGTGAGCAGTGAAGGCAGAGCCCCCCGTCACAAAGGGCCCAACAGGTGCCGTCACTCTTGGCGCACCACCGCGGCCCCTCACGGCCCCGCAGCGGCACGCAGCCCTGCGCAGCCCCCCGCAGCCGTGTCTCCTGCCCACCTGCGACCACCAANGCAGCGCGGAGCTTGGCTTGCCTTGCCCTGCCCTGCCCTGCCCCGCCGTGTGTGCCCTGCTGAGGACGGGCGGGCACGGCGTGCCCGGGGACTGCGGCGCCGGCTCTCCGGGTTGGTCTGATTATGTTTTTATTGCTGTTCAGTTCGGCCTCAGGGGGAAGGGCTGGGGGGAAGGCGGGCGGCGCAGGGCGGAGGCCGGGGGGGCCCCCGAGCCGGGCTGGGGCAAGTGCTGAGCCGCGCCGGGGGCGGTGGGGGTCCCTGTCCCCCTGGGAGCCCCGCCGGCACCCGAGGCCTGAAGGACCGGCGGAAAGCGCATCTCGTTCTTGTGCTGTGTATGTGTGTGTGTGTGTCTGTCGGTCTGTCTGTCTGTCTTCGTTTCGGGAGGGGGGAGATTTGTCTGTGAACTTCCACGGACTTTTAAGTCTCTTAATTGTGGGGTTGCAGCACTTTAAGGAAAAAGAGCACCCAACAGCTTGTGGGGGAATGGTGGGAGGTAGATTCCTGCATGCCTGAGGCGCTAGCCATTTCGGGGTTGAACTCTGCTGCAGCTGAATGGGCTTTTCCAGGTGCACGCAGCCCATCCCCGTGGAGGTCCGGCTGGGCGCTGCAGGGAGAGCGGGGCTGGACGGAGGCATTTCTGCCCAAGACGCTGATTTTGCTGAATGGAGCCCAATAGAAGGAAAGTCCTTAAATAGTAAACTTACCTGTTAGTACCGTAAAGTGACTTCTGTAAAGTAGCACTCTCTTCCATACCTTGCTTAGGTGATCAGAGGTTTTTGGTTTATCCTCTGCTCCCCTCTTTTCTCTTTAATGTTGCCTCTTAAAAGCTAAGCTATGCTATTGCTTTAGGAAAACTTGGTGTTGGTGTTGTAATAGCTCCCCAAGGAAATGTAAATATACTTACTTCGTGTTGCTTCTGAAAGGATATTGCTTAAGGTGAAGAAACAGAGGGTTTGTTCCTTTTATTTTGTTAGAGAGTCATGCATTTATGTCAATGATTTGACACTAACGTTTGGATAATGTAAGGCGAAGAGGGCTTAGATCAATGTTAAAACCACATTTTCTTCTTAAAATGAACCTAAAAAGCATTGGTAGTTCTGAAATTTATGAATGTATATTGTAGAACCCACCAGACTTTTTTATGTAGCAATGTAAATTTACAGGATGTTTATCTCATGGTTTATTAGTGTGGAGATCCTTATAACGAAGTTCATTAAATTGTGTCTCAAAATTCTTCCATCTTCAAAGTGGAGAATACATGTTCTGATGAATGCCTAATATAGTTGTTACTCTGACTCTTCCATAACCTATTATAATACCTAATTTGTCACCTCTTTCTCCAAATACTTTTTCCTATCCATAATCTGTTGGGATTTTCCTTATAGCCATTTCAAAACTGATTAAGAAAAACCGAAATTGAACACAATTATTCAAATCTCTTTTGCTCTAGAAGATCAGTGTCTAATAATTAATTTATTGGGAGAAACTAAAACAGGACTGTAAATATGTTCCTCTTAATTAATTTTATTTTACTGTATTGCATTCTTTCCTTGATTCTTCCCTTCCTGCAATTAGATAAAACAGGCAGCTGAAAATAATTCTAAGTCTGGGAATTGATCCTTAAGCCATTAAAAGCAGCAGGAGGTTTCTTTCTCCAAATTAATTGGGTGCTAGTTAAAGGGTGTCTTTAGTGATATATTTGGATATTCTTGGTATTGGAAGAATTGAAACATGTGCCTAAGAATAAGCATTTGCTCACATGTTTTACTGTAAAAGGGTGTGTTTGTGGAATGGTGTTGATTTCTCTCTTTCTTATCTAGTCTGTAGGAAGCTAAAGGGTTTTTTTTTCTTTTACTTTTTACACTAGTAGATTGGGCTAGAAACTATAAAAGCTACTTTCTCTGTGGTCATGTAATGTGCTTCATGTGCTGTTGAAAATGTGCTTACTGATTCTTCCAGTCCTGAACGTGCTGTACCTAATCAGTGTGTTTATATTCTGTGTAACCAAGGCAAGTTAGGTGTGTTGGCATTCTTGGCTACTTTAGAGTAGAAACTGGCAACAACCTTTCCTTGGGCAGCTGGTTACAAGGCACTGCCTCCCTCTTTTCCCCCCAGCTCACATTTGGTTTTAAGGGTAGATAAGAGCTGGCACAGCTTCCATGGCCTTTTCAGCACCCTGCACAATACAGTGCTGTGCTAACAATTGCTGAGAGCCTGCCTAAAGGTTTGTCTTACACAGTGATTGAAGAATGTATACTTGTTGGTGTTGCAGTGATTGCTTTGGTTATGTGATCACCTCCTATGAGGAGGTGACCTGCTCAGTGGATGAGGGAAAGGCTGTGGATTTAGGCCACCTGGACTTTACTGGAGCCTTTGATACTGTCTGCCACAGCATTCTCCTGGAGAAGTTGGCAACCCATGGCTTTTCCCTGTCTGCTGGTTAAAACAACTGGCTTGATGTCCAGGCTCAGACAGTGGTGGTAAAAGGAATTACATCCAGCTGGTGCCTGGTCCAAGAGATGTTTCCCAGCGCTCAGTCAATCAAAGGGCCTGGAGGTGCTGGTCAACAGCAGCTGAACATGAGCCAGTGTGTGTCTGGGTGGCCAAGAAGGCCCCTGGCATTCTGGCCTGTACCAGCAATAGTGTGGCCAGCAGGACCAGAGCAGGGATTGTCCCCCTGTACTCAGCACTGCTGAGGCCACACCTCAAATCCTGTGCTCGTTTCTGGGCCCTCACTGCAGGACAGACATTAAGGGGCTGGGGGGTGTCCACAGAAAGGCAACGGGTGCAGGGTTGTCCTGTGAGGAGCAGCTGAGGGAGCTGGAGTTGTTCAGCCTGGAGAAAAGGAAGATCAGGGAGGGGCAAAGGAGTCAGAAAGGAGGGTGTAGCCAAGTGGGGGTCATTCTATTCTCCCAGGTAACAATTGGGCAATAGGAAAAGGCCTTTAGCTGCTCTAAGGAAGGTTTAGATAGGTATTAGGAAAAATTTTTTCACTGGAAGGGTGGTCAGACATTGGTGAAATGTCCCCAGGGGAGTAGTTGAGTCATCATGCCTGGACACATTTAAAAGATGGGTAGACATGGATCAGTGGTGGACCTGGCACAGTCAGGCTAACAGCTGGACTCAGTGACCCTAAGTGTCTTTTTCAACCTAAATGAGTCTATGATTCTGCTGCTTGTAGTTATGTGATGCCATAATTGAAATTCATATATTGCAGAAGGTAAAAAACAAACTGCAGTGACCAGGCAATATAAAATGTGCATTTAGGAGCATATTGATAAGCATATGGGTATGTGTTCTATTGATTAAAACCCCATATTACATAATAGCAAGCTCTACATAAGTTAACTGCAATGGTAAGCTTTTTCAAGTTAAGTCTTTGCTGGCATAGCAAGTGGGAATTGGGATCATGGTCTTCATCTCTTCCTTGCTGGACATCCTGCCATTCAGTGCTAGGTACAGTTCGGACCATTCCTTCTCTAAGTGTAATTTGTGATTGAATCAGTTTTGTACTGTCTCTACTTGTTATAGGCTCACACCACTGATACTCTGAATTTTATTTTTCTAAATAGATCAAGTGTCTAGTTTGTCATTGCAGATTCCTGTTGTGGTTATGTGGTCACGTGTGTTGTCTTATTCTTCACACTTTTACAGTCCCGAAAGACCCTTCCTTCTCATAAGTGAGCAAGAAACTTGAAGTCCTCCTTCAGTGAGCTGGAAATCCCATTTTTTTACGTTCCTTCTTCATTCTCCAGTTGTGACTGGAAAACCGTATCAACCTGTTGCAAGGTACAATTTACTATTTTATTGTTACTTCCTCCTTGCAGTAAAGCTGGTCTGTTTTATTTGTCATCAGTGAAGTAGGAGGAAGTTGCAAGTGTTGCAAGTGAATTGTTTATTTTCACTATTGTCTAGATGTGCTTGTGTTTTGTGTTTTGAAATACGAAATTTTTAATTTTGTAAAAATTTCGTAAAATTTTAATTAGTTTCACAGTAGTTTCTTCAGTGTGTCACAGCTGTGATCTGCATCATAATCAAAAAACTAAGCTACTTGGAAAACTTTTTGTGATGCTATGCATTTGCATAGTCATAGGATGCTTTTGTCTAGTAAAGCAGGTGCTGGATGATGGCCATTTTATTAACTGTGCTCATTTTTGTTGCTAGCTCTTTTAGCTCAAGCTTCATGTATTTTGTGATTGCATACTACCTGGCCTGCCCCCTGTTTGGTACCCTCTGGTTTTTTTGTGTGATCCTTGTTACTGCTGCATTTAAAATTCTGTAGATAGTGATGTACCATTTAAAATGTCTCTTTAAGATCAGAGAACACAAATATTCACTCTGAAGCTGGGGCACAGAAGCTGAAAGATTCATTCAGTGCTGTATAAGAAATGTGTGACTGCAGATCAAGACCCAGTGTTGGTAAGATGATTTTTATTCTCTTCTAAAGGAGTTCACTGTGAATCATAAAACTCATCCTATGAAAAAAAAAAGTATCAGGCTTCTGGAATCAGGTTCCACTTGGCTCTTTTTATCTTTGTGGAAACTTAGAATTTGGCAGTATTTTGGCAAGGGAAAATATAAATTGAAAAGTCTGTCTTGATGTCCTTTTGTGGAGCTTTGAGTTTATGACCACAATTACGTTATACATTATGAAGACAAATGCAAAGATCCTTTGATTGCACAAATACTTAAAATCAATACCCTTCAACATTAGAAATCTTGGTGTAGTTTGCAGCAGTTGGCAGTTATTAAGCCTTGTTAACAGCTCCAGAAACTTAACTGTGCCGTTTGAGCTGAAGAAAACTGCTGCCATTTAAGATTACAGCTTGGTGAGCAGTGCAGTTTAATGAGATGTTGCCTTCAGCACCAAACAAAGCTGATTAAAAATGCTACAGTGTTATGGCAGTTTGCCACTTTTTTGGCTGTGGTTGCACAACTGTTCGTAAGGCTTTGTGATAATATCGGATCACTGAATGGATCTGAATTAAAAATAACTTTGCAAGAACAAAAGAAACCAGTGTGAAGGGCAGCTGTCTTTCAACTGGCTCTTTAGCTGAGGCAATTTGCAGGTTCAATCCACATTTGTGGGGTTGTGCTGTAGTGGGGGGGTGTAAATGGCGGGGGGCAGGCGTAAGAGAAGTCAAATTGGTAAACTGAGACCTGATAGTTTCTCTTGCTCTTGAGGAGATAAATTGAGTGTGTGAAATTGCTGTTGGCGTTCATTTGATCTAGTCAAAAGAGAGAAACTTGTTGCTTGGTTTTAACAGCTTGGTGTTGCCTTGTCCCCAGCCTGAATCTCACTTTCTGTGCCCACCAGGGCTTTTTCTTCTTGTTGCTGCTACTTTGTACCAAAATTAGCTACTTTTACTACTCTGTAGCAAAGCCCATGGTCAGATCAGTGCATGCCAAGGGAATGAATGGGCTGGATTCTCCTCTCCCTGTGTGCAGAGATTCCCATCCTTTGCTATCTGGGAAAGTAATTTGCTTTCTTTCTCCTGGAGAGTTTGTTTTCACAAGAAGTTCTTGGCCTGAGTACTAGTGTGAATCAGCTGAATGCTAGAGGATACATCCATGCAGCTTAACTATAGAGGAGCTACAGGCCAGTCAGTCTCACTGTTGTGCCCAGCAAAATCAGGGCATAGATCCTCCTGGGAATGTGTTCAGGTGGATGGAAAATAAAGATATGTTTAGTGCCAGCCAACATGGCTTCATTAAGGGCAAACTGTGCCTGAAAACTTTGATGGCCTTCTATAACAGGGTTATAGAGCTGGTAGTTAAGAGCAGCTGACACCACCTACCTGAACTTACATAAAACATTGCCACTGTTCCTTGTCTCTAAACTGAAGAGGCATGGATTTGGCAGGTGGACCACTTGTTGGACAAGGAATTGGCTGGATGGTCACACTCAAGCAGTTGCAGTCAAATGGCTCAATGTCCAAGAGGAGGACAGTGAGTGGTGAGTGATGTCCTCAGGGGCTGGTATTGGGACCAGAGCTGTTTAAGAGCTTTGTTGGTGACTGGGACCATGGGATGGAGTGCACCCTCAGCAGCTGTGCTGGTAACACCAAACTGTGTGGTGAAAACATGCTGGAGTGCAGGGGTGGCATCCGGTGGGACTTTGAGGCATGAGAGCCTCACGTGGATCTCATGTAGGTCCTGCATGGGGATTTTGGAAATGCCAAGTACAAATACAGGCTGGGAGGAGAATAGATTAAAGAACAGCCCTGGGTAGAAGGACTTGGGTTTGCTGGTTGATGAGAGGCTGGACATGACTGGGAAATGTGCACTTGCAGCCCAGAGACCCAATCACATCCTGGGCTGCATCCAAAGCAGCGTGGGCAGCAGGGCCAGGGAGGGGATTCTGCCCCTCTGCTCTGCTGAGACCCCACCTGCAGGGCTGCATCAGCTCTGGGACCCAGCACAGGAAGGACATTGACCTGTTGGAGTGGGTCAGTGGGAGGGCCATGAAGATGATGTGGAACAACTGGAACAGCTCTCCTGTGAAGACAAGCTGAACAAGCTGGGGATGTTCAGCCTGAAAAAGAGAAGGTTCTGGGGAGACCTTAGAGCAGCCTTGCGATACCTAAAGGGGGCAGGAGAGTTGGTGAGGGACTCTTGATGAGGTCATTTATTGATAGGACAATGGGGAATGGCTTTCAACTGAAAGAGGGTAGGTTTAGATTAGATAATTACAAATGAATTCTGTACTTTGAGGGTGATGAGGCATAGGAACAGGTTGTTCAGAGACACAAAAAAAAAGTGGGTGCTTTATCCCTGAAAGTGTTCAAGACCAGGTGGGATGGGGCATTGAGCAACCTGGTCTGGTGGAAGGTGTCACTGGTCTGTCTGTGGCTAGTGGGGTTGGAACTAGATAATGTTTAAGAATGCTTTCAATCCAAACCATACTATAATTCTGTGATTAATTGTAGGAGGGCTGTGCCCATCACTCTCTAGGTCTCAGTGTAGCTATTCCCAAGAGCAGCAGCTGGGGAAGCAGGGAGATACCAGCAGCAGCAACCTGATGGTAGTCCCAGGTCTGTACCGAGGCTGGCAGCCTGGTCTGTGTCTGCAGCTCTTGCTGTCTGGCATGTGTAGGAAAGTTTCCCAGTGCCAGAATGACATTGCTATTTAGTTATGGAAAATCTTGTGAAGTCTCCTGCCATTAGCCACTGGACCATGACAGCCAGTAAATGTTTGCTCTTGGATTCATTATAAACTGTTGTTTCTTCCCCAAATCTTATTTTTTCTGTTCGTGAAGAGGCCTAACTGAATGAGATAGCACATCTCAAACTGTGGTTTGCTCATTACTAATGGCAGTAATAGGGTCACAGGCTGTATGTCAAATGGCCTTTTATTGGTTTTTTGAAGATTTTTGCTGATTGCTGAGTAATTTGGAGGGAGGTTTGTAATCTGCTAGCTTACAAAATTTGGGAAATTTTTTGTCTTGTTTTTTTTTTTGTCTTCATTTAACCCGAGTGAACTCAGTTGCTTATAAAACACTTAAAACACTCGTGAGCCAGAAAATTTGGAAGAAGGTAGGTTTTTATTTGGGTAGTGTAAAAATCCATTGCAGCTACCAGTTCTGTCTATCTTCAGTTAGAAAATTAATGAAAATATTTATTTTGGGTCAAAAGAACAGTCTTCGTGGCTATGTACCTTCTTTAACCCAAGCTGTAAAGTTGCGTTATTAAAAGGGAGCTGGGAAATTTGTGGGGCTCCTATTAGAGCTATATTGAAAATCTTCAAAGGATGACTGAGCTAAATGGTAAGATTCAGGGATATCCTGGTTACTGCTAAGATAACTTTCTGGTGTCTGCAGATGCTCTCCCTTTTTATACCTAACTTAAGTCTTGGTCCTGATGTGTTGCAAGAGCTTTTTGACGGGAGTAATGCAGTTGCCATCGAGGCCATGGCCATGTTGAGTCAGGCAAGAAGCACTACACAGAATCAAAACTATCTCAGATAAGAACACTGAACTTCATTTTCAGTAGTGCTGTTCTGAGTTAAGTTTTTTGGATCACTGTATTACTTAGTTACTTCGGTGTCAAATTTGACATTCAAAACTCTGTCAAGGGATGAGTCAGCTGTGTTGTAATCCTTTGTCTTTAGTGTTTGTTTCCTTTCCTCTAGGGTTTTACAAATTTGAGAAGATTTGCTACTGATTTGTCTGAATATACAAATATTTCTTTATGCATAATTCTAACAAAACATTGCTAAGAAAATATATTGTTCTATTCAGCCTTATCTCTCCAGTATGTTTGCTGACCATATTGGGAGAGATTTATCTGAGGATGGAGGGGTGAAAATTGCCTTCTAGGCTGTTAGAGAGGTTGCCATGCAGTGTAGTCTTTTGGAGTATGAGTCAAGGTAAAGATCACTATACCTTTACTCTCTTCATTGTGCAATGCATAATCAGTAGATCCACACCTGCAGGTGCTGATTGGGATCTGTGTATTTCTTTGCAATATGTTTTATGTGGGATTCTTCACTGAGCAGAGAGGATGGTCTGGTGTGGAGATTGCCTCTTACTCAGCTGACCCAGCTCCTGGTCACCAGGCTGCAGAGATATTCAGTGGTGTTTCTGTGGTTAAACAAGTAGCCTGCAAAGAAGAAAGCTCATGTGTCTTACCTTGCATGAAGGAGCACGCCCTTATGACAAAATTGAGTTCCCAAAACTCCTGTCTTTGCTTGAGTTTGAGTGATGTGGAAGTCAGTATGGATAACTGTGTAAGTTATGTGACAGTCATACGTGTCTGCACGAGGGCCGGCACACAGAGAAGCCTTTGAGGGACTGGTACTTTAGCTCTTTACATCCCACTCAACTTTGAGGAAAAGATACTTTCACATTCCAAGTGGTAAGGGAAGCTCCTGAGAGGGAGAGAGATTTCTACCAAGTTTAGTCACTTTGTTCAACATGAAAACAAAGGAAGCATTGTGAAGAGCTTTCTGGCTAGAAAACAGTAAATCTTCTCATGGGAGTCCACAGTTTCTGGTTTTGTTTTCAGTACAAACATGATGATGTAACAAAGTCATCTTGTTAAATAATGATACTTGTATGTTTAATGTTATCAGTTTTTGTTTACACTGTAAACTTTTTTGCCAGCTATTCATTGATTGCTGTAGTAGGACTCCTAAATAGAGCAATGGAAAGAGCATTATTGTGTATTTCTCAAGGGCAATAGAAATCTTCTTTCTGAATTGGAAACTTACTTTGGTTAGAGGCTTTGCTAGTCTTTCCACTAGAAATAATTTTGAAGTACTGGGTATATGGATGAGTAAGGGTCATAGCCTTTCTGATCACATTTTCTGTGACTGTTAGACTTCTACTGAAATTCGTGGTGCTGCTTGCATATAGGCAGAGGTGGTGCTTCTGAGACTACTTTAATCTTCAGGCCTGTCAGTGTGATGATTCCTAGTGCATGCAGAAAGCAGAGATTGCATTCTTAGAGATGTGTCTGTTTTCTAGGCAGAACAACACACAGAGAATGTTATATATGGGGTGCAAATAATGGAATCTAAGTGTAAGATATTAAAAGTACCTAAAGTTGAAGCACAAATACCTGCGTAGTTTTAAGAGATCTTCTAACATTCTGATATTACTAGACAAAACAATGCAAAATGTTAGCGTTGATAATGAGAAGGAGGAGTTTGGGACCTCTTCAATAAAACAATCCATCCAATCAGAAGAGGGTCTTTATTGACCATGTGAATACAAAATTGCTTTTGTATCACTTATATAGGAATACCTGCTAAAATGTTCACTGTTGAATAATTTTTTTTTAAAAAGATAAATATATTTTCAGAGCCAGATCTAAGAAATGAGTAGTTTATAACTATAAATATTTAGGTTAAGATGGCTCACATACTGCTTTTCATTTGAACTGTCTGTCTTATTCAAAGTATTATGCTTAAGTTTTTGAAGAAAAAAAAAAAAAGAAATTCCAACAGTAGGAGGAGTGTCCTACTTGTTAGCCTGCAAAACTTTAATTAAGTTCTGGAGTACTGTAAACTGTCATCTCTGCACAGTCCCAAGCTCTCTGTCAGGAATTATGTAGAGCATGGGCAACTAATTTTGACCTGTCTGTGGAGAAATATTTTAATTGTCTGCATATGAAAAAGCAGATTCCGTGTACTGTGGTGTTCTCATGCAAAATAGCCAAGAAACATAAGAGCATCTAGCAGAACTAGGTGTTTTGTATGGCTGCCCCAAGCCTTTGTTTAGTGTTTACAAGGTTGCTTCTCTTTCTCTAGGTTTCTATCCTGCTGGAGAACATACCAGGTTTTGTTGCATGTTGGTGTCTATCTAGGTATGACTTTAGTTGTGTTTTTCATACACTTATTTTGGAATCTGAAGTGTTACTGCTAACAGACAGACCCCATCCAGGACTCTGTTATTTGACCTCCTCTCTATAGCAGAGTGGCAAAACTAGAAGCTTTGAGCAGCAGATGAATACTTTGAGTCACCTACAGCCCATACAGGCTGCAATGAGGGCAGTGTTTCCTTCATTTTTTCCTTCTTACCTCAACAGACCAGGTTGTTATTATTGTTATAATTATGTGAGCACAGGCCTTCCTGTTATGCTGTTATTAACAAAAGTGAGCACACAAAGCTTTGGGATAAAAGAGGAAACATATTTGAAACTACTCTTCAGAGTCACTGGTTCCCAGCTTTTTACCATTGCATTCTGCTAGAATGGATAGCAGCTGAACTGATCAATTAACTTCCTCTTTTCAGCAGCAACCCAGTAAGTCACTTAATTGTTGCTTTGCTGATTAGTATTCTGACTTTTCTTTATAGGCTTCTTTCTAAAGGGGAATCTGTGACATGCGCTTGTCAGACTCCTAGTTTTAATAGATATTCTGCTTGCTGTGGGAGGCTGATAGTGTTGTAAGACAAATGTACAGTGCAACACCAAGACAGGAGATTGCTATCTTTTTTTTTCAGCCATGTACATTAGCAGGATTTTCTTGCTATATAAATAATTAAAAATGTTGTTTAAAATGGAAATAAGAGCCATCATAGGCTCGATCTCTGGGAGCTCCAGCATCTAGATTTAGCTGTATTTCTTTGAGGCATGAAGTCCATCATACTAAAGCCCAAACAGAACATAACTTGTGTGTTACTGACTTCTGAGTTTATCAGTCTTTTCCCACTTTTGGTTTGAACATACTCTATTTTTTGTGCTTTATGTCACAGAAGTGACAGAAGCTCTACGTGATGGAAGATTGACATATCAAACTGATAATCTGAGAGCAGCATCCTCTTTACCATAGTTTCTCCTGAGGCAATGTTGTCTAAGAATTCTTATAGTAATTGTGTTCTGAGGAACTCTTCTTTGAACTTGTGCAAGAAAGGTTGCTGTAGTTTAGGTGTATTTGTGATCAAACAGTAGGTTTGTAGCCCCAAAGTGGTTGTGCATCATAGGAATATCCTACCTCATAGCTTTTGGTGCTTGAATTTATTTACCTGTGATGTAAAAAGGATAATTTTTTAACGGCTCTGTGACCATATGTGGAGGTCAATGATTAACTAGTAAGCAGCCATGAACATATGCACGATTACTAAGTGCAGTTACCTTTATCGCTCATCTTGACTCCTTATACTTTGTGCATATACACTGCACAAACTATCTGCAATTCAAAATTGCCCTTTGCATCTTATCACTGATGCCAAAAAGATTTTTGCTTTTTATACATTTTCCATATATTTGTAGCTCTGTAGACTACTATTACATAGTTGTATAGGTTCTTAACTGGAGTATTGTCCTACTCCTTCACTTAGATTTTAGAACAATAAGCTAATGTTCCTGGAATCTGATTTAGTCTTGCCTCTGTAGTGAACCAAGGACATTATTATTATTTTCTCCATGTATCATAGACATAATAAATGTGTGATTAGGAGCTGGGGAGGTAGAGGGGGCCTAAGTAGGGGCAGAACCAAAAGTGCAGGGATTACTTAATTAACTATTCCTCTAATTGGATTATTTCTGTTAAGCATGCTAACTTTTTCAAATCTATAAAATTGTCAGGGTCCTGTACTATGTGTGCATTTCACCATATTTGCACCATGAAGCACCTTCATTTAAGGTAATTGCTTTTTGTCATCTTAGTATTGTTTGGACTGTGATTTTAGACATCCCCACTTGGATCATGGTTCCAAGCTTGGTATGAAGTGACAATCTGCATCAACAGAAATTTGAAACCTGATGAAGACCCTTTTGTGTGATCCTACTGTTGGTGTTCCCTTTGTTAGTTTGCTGTACAAGCTTATTTTCATCCCCACTCTCTATCTGAGACGTGTAGGAGCTGAAGTGGTGAGAACTGAATCTAGGTGTTCTTTGGACAAACAAAGGCAACCCTGCTAGGTATAGGTGTGTGCCCTGATATGCAGGTGGAAATGGGTCTCCTACCTGGTCATGGCTTTTCCATACTTGCCTGCATTTCTGTCATGTGGGCGAGGACCCCCTCTGGCCCTCAGAGTTTTTCCCGAGGCCAGTCTTGCCAGTGCCCTACATCAGCCTTGTGCACAGTGGTGTGTCCCAGGCACAGCTGGCAGAAGGCAGCCATCATTGCAGTGTTGATGCAGGTGACTGATGGGGAGGAGCTTGGTGTCTGGGGGACACCTAACGTGGTACCATAGAGAACTCATGCACAGCCATAGTCTATGCCTGGTTTGGGTCTGTGTTAAACTTCAAAAATAATTGTGAAAGTCACCTGTGATTGAAGGACTGTCTGATCTCTTTGGTTGTGATGTGGCACTGTAAAAAGCAGTGTGGCTTTGTATGTTTCATTCTTCTCACATCAGGTTGTATTTGAGTAATTAGAAGTTCCTTTGAACAAAAAAGTTACTTGAAAACAAACATCTTTTTTATTAATTAAGAAAGTGTGAATTTTGGGAAAAACCCCGCATCTGTACTAATTGGTATTAGTAGCTAATTTGCTTTACTTAATTTTTTAAAAATAATAGCATATATTGCCAAATCATAATCCAGCTTAGATTGTACATTTGCCTTTTAAAAGGAAGATGCTCATGTTTTGTTTGGTTTTGTTTTTTTTTTTTCCCCTGACCCTGATACAGGCTACCAAAAAATTTAAGTGATTTATTTCAGAAATATAAGCCATAGTAATTAAGATAAGACATCATCTAAACTTTTTCCATGCATGGCAGCTCTTACTGGAGCTGCATTTGACCTGTTTATGATTGCATCCCTACGCCAGACTGATTCTGTGGTCAGAAAAACCTTGGAAGTCACAGGGACACAGCAATGTCAAGCTGCTTATATTATTTTCCAAAACTCAGGGGGACTTTGATGTGGTTGTTTGGGGTTCAAGGAAGAGCTTAAATCTAAAATAATCATATTCAGTTAATTTTCTTCTGGTCTATTCAAATGTTGTTCATACTTGTATTGTAGAATTTTGAGTAAAATTTATGTAGTTAACAAATATGATCTGAAATTTCCTCAGTCTGAACTTGATGTTCAGTATATTTCTGACTTAATGTGGAGTAACAGGATACCACCATACTATGGCATGTATGAAAGCACACAGGTACACTGTTTAGTATGGTTAAACTGGAGGTTAAAATGCAAGTAGCAATTTTAGGTAAAGTTAGATGTATAATATCAGACTGTGATAGGAAATAAATTCTAAGTTTTTTGCTTGGCTTTGAGTTGCTGGTTTTTTGGGGGGTTTTGGTGGTTTTTTTTAGCTGTGAGTTTCTTGTTCTGTTTTGTTTAGGGGATTTTTGTTTTTTTAATTTGGTTGGTTTGTTTGTTTGCTTTGGGGCTTTTTGGTGGGGTTTTTTGGTGTTTTTTGGTTGGTTTTCCTCTTTTTTTTTTTTCTTCTCACAGCATTACATTAATAGAAGAATGTAGTTTACCTGCAAATAAATGGTGGTAAAGTCCATAACAAAAAGTGTGGTTTATAAACTTTGAGTTAAAAAACAAAAGATGTTTTATGATATTTTTGTTGGCAGCTATTGAACAAATCTTTGATTCTTTCTTAGATCTTCAAAGCAGAAAGTGTTTAACTTCAAACTTGAGGTGTAATTACAGGTACGTAAGTTTCTTTCAGGGATTTAACTTGTTTGTTGAAAAGTAAACGTTTTTATCAGTGTTCATGACACTCTAATGTTGTGCTAAAGCATCACAAATTACATGAAACCTGCTAGAAATATGTATTTTTATTAAGTAGTTTGACAGAGTAAGTAAGTAGGCTTAGTAAAAAAATATTCTTAATTTTTGCATTTGCAATTATCTTTAGGGATCCTAGGGATAAATGTCTGGCTGGAATTTAGTAACTGCTTGTGTTTAAACATTGTTTTAGTAGCAGCCACATCAAATGTTTGGTTGTTTGCTTGTAGTGCTCTTAGTATTGTTTATCCTTTTATGCAGAGTGCATTTGACACAGTGGGGGTTATTGCATTTAAAAGCAGCAAAAGTTTGGCTGAAAGGGTTGGAAGTAAACAGAGTTTGACTTAGGTATTTTGGCTAATTGAAATGAGCAACAGCTGTTGATGTTGGGAGGTGGATGTTCAGTCTTTCTGTGAGACCTCAGAAATACTCAGTATGAACATCGACTCCGTGAATTTGTTACTTCCACCATCAGCTGTAAGTGATATTTAGGATGGGTTTTGCAAACTCTGAGAAATACTGTGTAGTATGAATCTCCAAAGTGAAAATTATAGTATGTCTTTAATATACTAAAGGTTGGGATTTGCAGGAGCATCCTGAAACTTGGAAGGATGAGGAACAAAATCTTCAGTGGTTTTCTTAAAGCTTTTGAGGTTTGCTGGACACAGTGTCTTCACCATTAAAATTAAATGTAAATTTTCAAACACAATTTTAACAGAGCACAAAATGCACCTTTGCATTTTGTTGAAGAATTGAAGCTAGCTGATACATGGAAATGAGTAGTTCAGCAAGATGCAGCTGGTTCTTGTAGTCTCAGTTCTGGTTGTGTAGATTTGTTGTATAAGGCACTGGAGGTAAAAGCATTTCATGAAGTGCAGTACATAAGACATGGACTATATAAGTTTTTGCTTTTTATTAAAAGCTTGCACTTAGATTGTCAATCCTCTGCAAAAAGCTGTCCCTTGAAACCTGGGACATGAGGAATAAATCAGGGCTAACCCCATAAGACCCACTGAGTTGCTGCAGCTCCTTCTGGCAGAAGTGAGGATTCCAAAAGTCAAGCCTTTTATGTGAGAGACTCTTAAGGACTAAATAAGCAAGTTGTAGGAGCTGTACCTTTAAGGGCTAACAGAAGAACAGAAACACAATATAGTGAGTACAGGGAAACGTAAGATCCCATGATTGGGGCCCATTTCCACCTGTGTGTTTCCTGTGGTTTGTTCCTGTGTTGCAGGAGAGCAGAGCCTGTTGCCTATCTGTGCAGGGTAAGCAAGTGCAGGCTGTGAGCCTGCTTCTGCTGTAGGTTTTCCCAGAGACTTCAGCAGCACACAGTCAGATTTCACTTGTAAAATGTCTGTTATCTACTGGGCCGTGACCATGTATTTCCTGCCATATATTCTATTAGGTAACTTTTTATTTGTATCGATAAATATTGGAATATATTCTGTTTTGCAACACACGTTCTCTTGACACACAACACTGTGTGCACATAAGTGAGAATCAGACCTGATATTCAGGGAATAATTGGCAAAGCCAGCAGTGATGTTGGGAAGTTACAAGGTCATTTGTGATATTTCCATCTGTTCATTTACCTTATCTTCAAGAGAATAAGGTTCGCTGCAGGGAAAGCAAATATTTTAATGATCAGACAGTGAATCATCATTCTAGGTGTGTGCAATGGGTATTAAATGTAGACCAAGAAAAAGAATACCCCTTGTTCCAGTTTTAACTTTGTTGCACTGATAGCAGCTAGCAAAGGTGAGTGACAACAGTAGCAAAAGCCAATTTAAAAGAAATGTTTCTCTTAGGTATCCTGGGAATTGTATGTATGAAATAAAGTAATCTCAATTGTGTTCTGTTCTGCTGAATTAACCCGAAAAATCATCAAGTCATCATCTTTAAAAATCAGTCTGCAATGGCAAACTGTATCCCTACATATCTGGGTTTCATGGGGAAGAGGAATTCTCATTCCTGCTCAGCCAGAATTGGATTGATTTGGATGTGGCCCATGAAACATTGTTTGGCAGCTCCTGTACCTCCTTGTATTGACAAGAATTTTTTTCTTTTTGTCTAGCAATACAACTTAAGAACGCCAGTAATTGACAGCAATTTTGGCTAATCAAGGTCTTACAAAAATGCAATGGAAAGTATTTTGTCTGTTTAGTTGATATGATAAAGAGCCTTGAAAGCCAGGAGTCACTCAGATCTAAAACTGTTGCAATGCCATATTATAAAATTCTAATTTATTTGAATACAGTATGAGACTAAGTCAAGATAAATTTCTCTTAATGAAAATTCACAGGTTTCCAACATCAACTATGCGTTGGAGAGGCTGCCTTTTACTCACTGATTCATGATTCATATTATGCCATAATTTAAAAAATACATTATTAGATTTGCTTTTATGTTTTGTATTTCAGATATTGTGAGAACATACATGTAAAAATTTGCCATTATTATGCTGTTATTTTATAGTGTCCTAATGCTTTTGATACTGATCTTCAGCAAAAATGTGTCCTTTTTTATTATAAATTATGTAGGAACAAATTCCTTCTCTATTTCACAGTTCTGATATCATGTTCAGCTGAGAATGTTTTTCATGCAGTTTACCACTGCATGTTAGCAACAAGTTGTATTTTGTAAGCTTTATCTCTGTGCATGTATATATGTACAGTATAGGTATGTGTGCCATCAGTCTAGTGGAAAGTGTTTCTGACCTTGACAGGGAAATAGCTGAACTTCAAGGTCTCTTCCAACCCAAACCATTCTATGATCATCATAATATGACTAAATGGTGTAGTATGTAACATGTAATGTAGACAGAATATGTAATATACATGTATACAAATTGTGTATGCATGTATAAAAGCATTCCTTAGCTTACTTATGAAGGGCTTTTCTGAACTCAAGTAAGATTTACATTTTATGTATTTTCTTTCATCCCAATATGCCTGCCTAATGGCTTAAAAATGTGCTTTTACAAAGATGAAAAGCATATGCTGTTTTCAAAAGTCTGCTCTCAACAGTGGTATTTTTAAATTCCTATTTGTTTCTAGTAAAATTGACGTGACTGACCACAAGTTTGTGAGTACTTACAGTATAGTTTTTTCTGTCTTGGATGACATTATGGAGGGGGAGGAATGGCTGTTAAGGAGGTAATTTCAAGCAACATTTTATTGGAAAATGTGTGAATTAGGGTGACTTTCCTCTCACCCCAGTTTTATTTAGATCCTGTAAGAACTCTAACATATCTTTCATGATTCTGTAGTATTGAATGTATAAACTTAACAGGTTGCTTGGCTTATAAATGTCTGTGCTTCAACTACATGAATGATTCTGTCTCTTGCTACTTGTCCCACTGCTACAAGGAAATATAGATGTTTTTGGTAAGGTGCGTAGTGCCTCCTTGAAGTTGTAACTCAAATCAAGAAAGCTTCTTGTAAATAAGTTAGAATACCTAATGCACTTTTTGTGCAACTCAGATATTGAAATTGGAAAATACTCTTTTCAGTTGCACTGTTGTAGCATTAATGGAGCTTTGCTGTGCAGGCATGAAACTAATAAGCACTCCCTTTTCAGGTTTCCTTAGTTACCAAGAGAGGTGGGCAAAGCTGTACTCCAGATCTTTGATAGGCTTAACCATCAGTGTTTGCAACTAAAATAAGGAAAAATATTCTTATCTGTCATAGTGCTTCAAGAAGCATGCTCTGGTCCTGAAGCAATTGTAATAAGCACAGTTAAAATTTCCCTGTTAAGTGCAATTAAAATACCCCATTTTCATACAGGATTGCAAGAAACTGGGATGCTTTTGTGAGTTTTTAAAATATGTCTCCTCTGTGGTTATTTCTGGCCTCTCATAAAATGTGGTACAGATAGTCCTGTCTGGAGCTACAGCATATTGCAGATGCAGCCTCTGGGACCTTCTCTTTTTTCAAATCCATCATTTCTTAAATCCAGGACTTTGTTTTGAGTCTATGCTAAATGCAGCTTCAAAAACTACTATTTCAAGACAAAATAGTTTTTAAAAAGTTACATGCAAAATAAAAAACTCTCAGGGAGTTTCCTTAAATACCATTCAGAGACAGAGTGCCTGTTGTAGAGTTGTGCACTACTGGTAACTCATGCATGTCATTTGACAATAAAAAGTTTTAGCAGTGGAAAATCTTAGAGGGGAGAGAGATTTTATGGATGGTGGATGAAAAACCTTTCATTTTTTAGTCTGTTGCAGAACCACACTTTTTTTCCCCTGTTTTTTCTGTACTGCATAAAGATGCACCAATAACTCACTTACCTGTACTTTATCTAGCAAGACAATTTTTCTGGAGTGGTCAGCCTACCTTTCCTGCTTCTTGTGTTTATCTTTGTTTTTTCCTTATTCTCTTGAGATTTAGACAATGTACTTGTTTGGGATGACATTTACAGAGCTCTGTGTAGCCTGGCTCCTGTGCGAAATACTTTGGGCTTTCACTATTTATATTCTAAAATGGGGATGTGAGAGGGATAGTATATATGAGAATAAATACTGCTTTTATTTAAGTAAATGTAAATATATCATAAAAGTATCTATTACAAATAATAATGAGGGCTGAATTTTGTCAGACTGAGAGATGCTGGATTTGTACTACTTTATTGTGTTCTTAATAAGTAATGCAACAAAACTAAGATGTGCATTTACTAACAAAGTGGTATGCTATTGTTTCCTTAGGATTAGTTTTGCTATTCCTGTTCTATGAGATTATTTCTGAAGCTACTGCAATAGAAGTGGGGGTTTTGTGACACAAGTAATTCCATGTTGGTTTTCTTTTTTAATTAAAAAGAAAGAACAAACAAACAAAACAAAACAAAAAATAGGACTAGGTTCTGCAAGCATCAATGAAATTTCACTAAGGCCGTAGTAATACAGGAAACACATTTCCTCAGAAACAACTTGCTTCCCTTATTTTTGATCCATTTCTTGTGATACTGAAAGTTATTCCCAGTGGAAATAATAGTGCAAGGTGCCAAGTGATATCAAGAAGCCATACTGGGAGAAGTGTGCAGTGACAAAGATAGTTTCACCACTACTTTCTTGCACTCTTTCTCATAAAGGAGCACATATACTGCAGTGTACTGTCAAAATAGCATTGATTTAATGAGCTGCAAAGGCAGCCCTTGGACTTTTATCTCAAATTTAACACTGATAAAATGGTATGTTCTGCAAAAAGCCTACTTGGAATGTATTTATGGAATGTCTTCATGTTCAAAAATATTAATAAATTTCTTTTGACACAGGGTGTTGGCGGGGGCGGAAATCATGATGTATTTTTTCCCTTATTATTAAATATATATATTCCTGGTAAGAATTATATAACAACAAGCTTCAAAATAGGAAAACCAAATGTGTTTCAAGTTATCCTGAGAGCATTAGTATAGTTAATGGTGAAATTTGAGATTAAGCTAGAAAATGTCTAGCAGGACTGTAGATCATTTGAAATCATAAAGATAGTCTGGATGTTAAAAAATAATTTTTTACCAATTACACTGAGGTCACAAAGGAACAGACCTGATAAATAACATATTTGTAGCTAGAAATTATGTCATCATGTCCAGGATGAGGCAGTGTGAGAAAAATTCAGGCCTCTGTATGGTGTCTCTTCTTCTGTGGGATAAGAAACAGCGGCCTCAGGCAGTGCGTTGAGTGCGGTGCTTCATGTTTATGCCTTGCAACAGATGGCATGAGACTTGAGGTCTGTGCAAAAAAACAATAGGTGGACTCCTTCTCTGCTTCAATAAAGCACAGATTAGTTCTGCTAGTGTAGGATGAATATAAGATGAGAGAGTGCAAAGCTGTTTTAGCCATAGGAATACTTTCATGTGAAGTATTTTGTTTGTATACAAATAACTTCTGTCAGTGCAGAAGTAGAAGGACAACAGTTTCCTTATCCAGACTGCTATGACTACATCCAGTGCAAGATATGTAGAAAGATGATCAGAGGTCTGGAGCACGTCTCCTGTAAAGACTGAGAGAGTTGGAATTTTTCAGCCTGGAGAAGAGAAGGCTCCAGGGAGACATTATTGCATCTTCCAGTATCTAAAGGGTACCTGCAAGAAGGCTGCTGATGGACTTTTGACAAGGCCATGTAGTGACAAGGGCAAAGGCTTATGGCTTCAAACAGGGAGAAGATGGATTAGATATTAGGAAGAAATTCTTTGCTATGTGGGTGATGGGACACTGGAACTGGTTGCCCAGAGAATTTGTGAATGTCACATCCCTGTCAGTGTTCAAGGTCAGATTGGAGGGTCTCTGAGCAACCTGGCCTACTGAGAGGTGCCATGCCAGTGCAGTTGGAACAGCATGATCTTTAAGATATCTTCCCGCCCAAGCCATTCTGTGATCCTATAAACTGCTATACTAAAATTCACACATGAATGGTTTTTGCTGGAATTGTGGCCATGAGATGTAAATCACACTAGTGATAGCCTGTGTTTATATATCAGGGCCTATAGTTAAGCTTCTACATGACTTTGAAGAAAAACCTATGCATACAATATTTGCATTTTCTGTTTTGTTTAATCTGTGATCTCTTTTGCGTGATATAATTGATAGAGGAAAAGAAAGGGTGCAGTAGGTGCCCATGGTAAAGGCTCTCTGTTATGAAAAATAAAAAAAACACATTGCAGAGGTAACTTCACTCACTCAAACCTTTTCTGCTTTTGTGATTTGGCTTCTCGTCCCCGTGAGGCTAATTTTGGACCCTGGTAACAGAGGTTGGAAAGAAATTGAAACTTATGCCTTTGTCCAGTTTGTAAGAACAGTGTAACACAGAACTTTTGCCAAGTGGAGGTTTGCATCTTGCTCCTTTGATTGCATCCCTTAGATCAGAGTTCCTTTTGTAGCCATCAAATTATCCAAACAGAGAATATACAAATGTAACTTTTTGCTATAGATCAGTGTACACCTAGACTTCCAGATGTCTGTTTTGCTTGGAAAAACACCATTTGGAGGATCATCACAAATGTGAATGGTAATTCAATCTTAGCTGCCTGACCAGGTTTTAAAATATACTTTACCTGCAACTCTTCTAAAGTTCAATGTATTTGAAAGAACCATTCAGGAGGATGTTTCCCAGTATTGACAGCATGTACTGCAGTAAAAGCAATGTTTAATATCTTGCTGAATTTTTAAATATGTATTGTTGCTTCTGTTTTAGCCAAAGCTATGCATAAATTTAGTACTTCAGATTGATCCAAATATTGCTGTACTTGATACATTCCTCACAGAGATGCATTAAAATATCCTTGTGGGCTTTTTGCCTTTTATTTTTTTTTCCTTAATTAAAGAAAGAGAAGAAAAAAAATTGTTTTCTTTGCTCTCTTTCTTACAATATAACTCTCAGCTCTTTATTGACTTTTTAAATATATTTTTTCCCTTCCCCTCAGTACCCTTTTGACCATTCAAATTTATTGGCACTGGAGGCCTGTTTTTAGCAGACCAAAGCAGAAATCATTTTCTATGGATGTGTTTCCTGTTAATATGTATTTTCCTTCTACTTTGGTTCCCTTGTCCTTCATCCACTACTGCTTCCCATTCCTTCTTTCTTCCGAGTTCAATTGTACACAATCTCTTTTTAAATCTCCCCTTTCCCTACTTGCCTTTTTTTCCTCTTTATTTTCACTTTGTTTCCCATCCCAACTTGCTCCCTGTGCTCATTTGCACCTTCCTGTTTTATGCATAAAAGTCTTC
Source organism: Urocynchramus pylzowi (assembly GCA_013397555.1). Lineage (NCBI taxonomy): Eukaryota > Metazoa > Chordata > Aves > Passeriformes > Fringillidae > Urocynchramus > Urocynchramus pylzowi. Next base: position 287,648 of record VZRH01000068.1, on the reverse strand, counting down.
AAAGTGAGAGAAAGAATGCTTTTTAACTAGATTTAGTTTTCTTCTTGCTGTAAGGACATAAACAGTGCAAAGGAAATGGACAAAGTGAGGGACAGAGAGATAGACTTCCAGGAGCCTTGGCTGATTTCTGAGCAAAGAAAGGTATGCACCCTCACAGAGATGCATGCCGTGCAGGTATGAAATGCACCTGGAGATTGCTCTTCTGTCCCCCAAGCCTCATACATGTCAGTTCTTGGGAGCTGTGTTTGCTATGCAGAGTTCCTGTGCTACCTGTAACTCAATGGTATGGAAGGAGATCCCTCCAAACTCAAGTTTGTGACCCGCTAGGCCCATTGATGCAAGAAGTTTTTCAGAGGCAGGTGTATGAAAACAGGCCCCTACTGTAAATTTCTATCAACATTTTTTGGTAGAACAAGATATCAAGGATTAGTTATAATTTTTTTTCTAATTAGGTTAATTAGAAAACCACACAATCTTTGCTGTGATTTTGAGAAACTCCTGAGAGAAGTATTGCTTGACCACTGCCTTACTGCTGTGAGGGGAGATGGATTTGCTGCTGGGTTAAGTCTGCACATCTTTCTGTCATAGCCTGACTTCACTATCACCTAGCAACTCCTTCATTCTCTTGAAAAAACCTGCAAGCTCAGACCAGTATCTCCAAACCAGTGCTTTTTACTGAACCCTTTTTTCTTTGAAGGGAGATGTGGATAATGTCCAGGTTTTTTCAGCTTTTATACCAGACCAGTGTTAGTCACTGCTTGTTAACAGCAGCTTTTTAAATGTGATTACACCTTCAGACTGGCCTTGTGAGGCATCTTAATGTCTAGCCTTCCTCTCTGTCACTTTTGCATGTGCATGCACTAACTCTCACACAGACACACAAACGCACCAGCCAGAGCTGGTAAACTTCAGTAAAGGTTTTTAGCTGATCTAAAATTAAAGGTTTTCTTAAGCTAATGGCTGCCTTTTACAAGCATCTGAGTAATGCTGTGCTCTGCAAGAAAATTATTCATGCCACCATGACCATTTTTGTGATGACCTACTGCACCTGTTTCTGCAGTGAAAGTGACCATCTATCTGTTCCCTGGTCATCCTTGCTGCCAGAATGATGAAGAGTAAGCAGGCAGGCTTGTCTGGCTGGCTCTTGTCTCACAGTATCCTTGCCCTTTATTTGGCAGTCCTTAGTTACTAATGCTGGGCTACAGCTCAGTGCTCTTACAATGCTGCCATATTGCAAGCAAAACTGAAGACCATTTTATTTCTATGAAGTAAAATCATAGCCAGCTAGAATGAAATTTTAATGAATTATCACTTTTCTCTTACATAGCTAATCATCAGACTCCCTATTCCCAGGAACAAGATAGAAAACAGAGAGGTTGAGGGGCTACGCACTGTTAATGCTAACTCTTGAAAGGCCATTTTCTGTAAATGCATTTAAAATACGTGCTGTTGAACATACTGATCTTTGTCACCTCAGACTAAAAACCCCCATTCCAGTAGCCAGTAAAATTGTAGGCTGAAAAAGGTATTTAATTTAGTTAATCAGACGTTCCAGCAGATTAATGCCAGGTAAGGAATATAACAAAATAGGCTATTGCAGTGTACCTTAAATTGTAAGAACACTCTGTTCCTGGGATGATGTGTTGACTGAATTGTTGGGGTTTTTCCACTTTAGTCTATGGAATCTTTATAATATTCATAGCCATGTTTCATCTTGTCAGAATCTTGTTCTTTTTCTAGTTAACAATTCATAAAACAGTATACACTCAGCAAAAACTGTGATTAGTTGTGTGGGTTTTTTCTTTCTAAATGCTGAAAGCTGTATTTTTACCTTTTGAAAACTACAATGTGGGCTGTTAACTGACTTACAGATAATACTGGATGCCTTTTCTAACCTACTTATAATGATGCTTCCAACCCAGTTAGAACAATGTGGTGAGAGGTGGAGATGTTGTTTCAAAGGGCTTTTGTGTGAAGGAAGGAGAGTCTTATTTAAGCCTCTCAAGAATTCAGAGACCTTTTAATTTGTGGGAAAACTCACACTCATTTTTCTTGGAAGAGTTCACAGGTTCTAGTGTCAGGTTGTGTGTGGCTCTTCTACAAAGCTATCACCCGCTGCTTACTTTTGTTGCTGGTGGTAAACTGTCTTCTTTTGGTTTTAAGTCCTGTTCACGTGTACATGGACACTTTTAAATTAAAAGGGCCAATTTGTGTGCAAATGTGTTCTTTACTTACAGTAACATAGTTAAGTTACAGTAAGATAGCTTAAGATTTTGAATTTTCCTATAATATTTCCAGCTAGGTTATTTAAAGAAATCCAGCTAGTCATTTGCAAAGAAGTTCAAGGGGAGGGAGACTATGATCATACTTCGATATTGTTTGTTAACGTGCATTTTTTTAATGCAAAAATGTTCTAAGTGGTGCAACTATATGTGGAGTATGAACAGCATCTGAAGAATAATAGAGTATTTCAGAACTGGCAAAAACATCTAGTAATGACTTCATCTTACTTTCTTGCTGCCAAAACTGTTCAGGGACAGGTTTTTCAATATGATTTGGCAAGTGAAAGACTGTTGGAGACAATTTGTTTATGTCATTTGGTTGGAAATAACTACTTTTAAAGGTTTATTTGAAAACATTTGTACTGCCATTTAAAAATTCTATGACTGTGTCCATGCTTTAAATCAGCTGTACACATTTCTTACCATGATATACCTCATGTTGCTTGATGTCAGTCGGGTAGGTACGTGTGTTGATGTGGTTTGGATTTGTATATTCCAGTGCAGATTTGCTCACAATTCAGCTGAGTGCCAAAGCATACTGTTGGGAAAAAAAAAAAATAGTCACTTACCCATTCTGATCTATTCATCCAAGAATGGCTTGGAGAACAATGATGCCTTTTCCTGGTCTTAGAAATTTAAGAGCCAGACACAGTTAAGGGATAAGTGGTTTTTACCTCAGTATTTTAATAAGGGTCCTTATTGGTGCACCACTTGGCCACGGTGGGATGCGCTGCAATGCTCACATATGACAGATCACATGTACAGTTTATAGACCTTACAAATTAGCATATCTAACAAGGACACCCCAATGGGAGGCCTGGATGAATGGCGAGATATTCCCCCATCCATGGAATTCCCCCCTGGATGGGCCATATCTCTAGTTTACAGGATATGTTCTAGAGAGGACATTGGTTTCCCAAGATAGTGTAGGGTTTTCTGGCCTCCAACTATGAGGCCTTTAAGATTTGGTCTCCTGGCCTAAAAGAATACTAGGACTATGCTAAGTTATTAGACTTAAGGAATTAAAAATACGCATGATAAGAGTACTGAGGATACATGAAGATTAGATAAAAGGTATACATAAGAAAAGGCAAAAAATCATCTTGACACGAACAAAAATATATGGTTCCTTATAAGGGCAGTAGTAACATTTACATTTAAGCAGCCACATTCCAGTCAGAGAATGGAATAACTTTATAAAAATTGTGACAGTTTTTTGGTTCCCACATTGCAGTTCTACTCTAGTAGCTGCAAAATATCTGTCCTGGTTTAATGACAGGAGCTCTGACAAATATCAGTATTTCCTTGCACGCTGAGCAGTTCTTTACTGAATTGGTTTTGGAAATTCATGTTATTGTATTAATCGTGTTTTTTGAAGGTTTTTGTTCTATGTAGCTTCTGAAATTGTTCTTTTCTTCCTTGAAGATTTCTCTGTGGTTTAAAAATAAATATGTTACAGAGCTCCTTTAAACCAAGAAGACTCCAGCTTTTATGCTTTACAGGGCATTTCATAATAATACTTTCCTTTTGTATAGCTTTGTGCATGATTTTGGAAATGTATCTGAGGAACTTGTGCTCTGTAGGAAACTGAGATCTCTTAATTTAGTCAAAGGAATTCTGGTGATGTAGGATTTGTTCTCTGCTGAGGCTTGTAAAAGACAGTTTTTTCAAATACTTTTCAAGAGTAAAAGAGTATTAAATGCTAACCAAAATTAAGTTGTAGGGGTCCAAGGGAAGCCTCTACTAATTGCAGTTTTAGCTTTCCTGAAGCACAAGAGTATGTGGGGGGTTAATTGGTTGCAATAGATTTTCTTACTCAGTAGGGTAACTTAGAGTATCTCTCATCTTGAATTTATACACAACTTTTGAATTTGGTGCTTACACCATTCCTTTATACCCATTCTTGAGTGACCTTATTTTTCACACAAGCTAGGCATCTGAAAAACAAGCTGCTGTATAAACATACATTTGGAAACCTAACTTTAGCTATGCATTTCCATTTTCTCTCAAGCTAATGTAGAACTCAGTTTGGGTGCTGTTGCCTGGCCCATTGGGCACTGCTGCTAATGTTTCTTTCCATCTGTCTCTCAGTCTTGTTTCCTGGTATTACCACTAGTGGATTGGTGACTCAGATTGTGCAAAATTTTGTGAGGGATTGAAACAGCTGAGGCAATTGGTCTCTCATTGTGGATCAAAGGTCTAACAATATTCATTACCTTCCTCATTCCCTCCCAAGTTTCTTTTTGATCTTAGGGGTGACCATAACAGAGCTGTTGTAAGGAGTTCCATTGTGATTAATATTCTTTGGTAGGTTACTTTTTTTGTTAGTTTAATTGTCTAGGTGAGTTCTCCTGGGGCAGGAGTAGCACTGGTGCATAATAATGATGCTATGCAATGCATGCTTGGAAGGTAGGACCACAGTAGTACCTGCTTGGACCAGCTGAAATTGTTGCAGATATCCAGTCTGAGTGATACATAGTGATTCCATGGAAACCATGAGGAGTCATGGCAGTAACCAGATCTTTTCCTTCCTTCAAGACAGTATCAGCTGCTTTTTAAAAAGTTAAAAGACTTTTTTAGAGACTTTAGAAACTAAAAGTTTCTTTTTAAAGACTTAAAAAGTCTAATCTATCAAAAAAAATCTCAAATATTATCTGTCACATCCTCCAGGGTAATCTCTTCCACTCTTCAACTGTCTGTTTGCAACTGTATGGAATGGCCCTCAATTGGAGGCAAAAATGGGATTTCAAAATACTTGAATTTCTTAGATAATCTTTCTGCTGAACAGTTTAACTTAGCTAGCATTCATTAACAGATATATGTACAAAAGATATACTCAGAGGACCTGAGGAAGAAAGCACAGAGAACTTGAAGATCATAGTAACCAACTCATGCACTGAGTTCAGTGTTTCCATGACCTATCCTTCTGCAAACTTTGCTGTGAATAATTACGTGCTAATATGAAAATAGCCTAAATAATTCCTAGTAGTGTATAATTTGAGTTACCTGTGTAGAACTGATGTACAAATTATGCCATCTGTTTTAGTGCATGCAGATTATTTTAACCACAGCTTTTTTGTGTTGTCCACCCAAAAGTCTCAATGTTTTCTAAAGCAAAGAATTCTTATTACCATGTTTTAGTCTTGCCTTTTTGAGGTGGAAAAATGTGGATGAGTAAAAAGATAGAGGTTTCAAACTAGAGCAGTACTGTGAAGTTCTTGTTGTTACAAAGATATTTCTTATCAAAGTAACTTGTCCTGTGCTTTTCTGCTTTTTATCTTGCATGTTCAGTCTATTCTTTTTAGACTTAATCTTCTCCAAGTCCATTTGACCTTATTTTTCTTTTCTCAAATGACTGTTTCTGGAGTTTCTGATTACTAAAGCTTTTGGGTTGACCAAATTCCTCTTTTCCCCACCCAGCAAGGTAGGATTGTTTGCATTTCTATTTGTGTCATTCCTTTAGAAATTGACACTTTCACTGATCTCCTTTTTGCTGTACATGAGATTTCATTCCCCATGGATCTTACCTGTTCCTTGTATGAGTGAAGCAGCTCGTCGTGCTTTCCTTTCAAAAAAATCATGATCACAGTGTTACATGATCTCTGCCACTCTATTTTGCATGTACCATCAAAGACAAATATAGAAGAATTTTCCCTCTCCTTGTGCCTTTTTCCTTATCAATAATTTGTCTCAGTGCACTGCAGTATTTTATTGGGCAGCATGCATTATGTGGTGGTTTTATCTCAAAGTGCAGTGTCTGGTATGTGTTAGTAACAGTAGTCCATTGCCATATCAAAGTTGCCAAAGTAAAGGAGCAGAACTCTGTTTCTGGACTCTGCCAAGTCTTCCACCTGTGCCCTTCACTGTCCTAACTGATATTGCATACTGTTGTATATAGCCTGCAGATGTTTCCTTCTTTTAGATGTTCCAAGGAAAACCCGATCTTGACACTTGTATTTGTAATTCCAGATGGCTTTATAGAAAGCTTGCTAGTCCTCTAAAAAGTGCTGTTATTGGCACATGAAATCAGAATAGTGAAAACATAAGTAGCAATTGGGAAGTCTTCTTTGGCTATGTACAAATATGCCTTTCTGCTTTGTATGCTTTCAGGCTGCTACAAAATAATGAGAAGTTAATGGGGCCATTTCACTTTGTAAAAGGAGGGCCTGTCAACAGTTTCTGCAAGATACACAATTTGACGTCAGTTATGTCAGAGATCAAATGTTTGTTCTTTCTGATTGCTGATCTGAGCTCACTGATTTGGAAAAGTCCCGTGGTTATTAAGACATCAACACCATCTAGTACACAGTAGAAAGTTTGCTCTGCTTTTACGGATGGTGTTTGGCAAGACATAAGAGATCCTCTGGTGCTTCTGGGGAAAGGAGAAGACACAGTAGTTGGCAGTAAATGTTAAGTAGGCTAATAGGGAGTAGAGGAGTGAGTTAGATTTAAGGACCCTGGAATGAAGTCTTGAATTTGGAAATTCCTGGAGGACAAACAAAGCCCAACCCACCTCTTCTGTGCAGGTTATCTGCCACATGCAGAATTCACAAAGTACAGAAGTTACAAATGAAAATCTATGTGCTTTGTTGGAGGAGGCCAGTATGCTATGTTTCCAAGGACTTCTACACTTTGGTTCCTTCAATGAATTTTCAGTTTTATTTGCATTGTTGTAAAAAAGTTTCCATCTGAAAGAATCACAGCAGATTATTTTTGCAACAAAGGATAGGATTTGTAGCTATAGTTTGTCATGCTGTTCCTGTGACCCTGGATATTACAATGGTAGTGTGCTTCATCTCGAAGAACAGGTTAGTGCACAAGGACTACCACTTTAAATGGAAGAGGAAGAGACTCTTGTAGGTTGTCAAATCTTCTGGATAATCAGATGTATTCTGAGTATTTGTAGACTTTGATGGAAGTGGTATTTTCTGAAGTTCTACATTTTCATTTTTTTTTCCCATCTGAAAGCTAAAGGAAGAAGATAGATGATCTGATATTTCTTGCAGTAAATCAAAGCATTACAATATGAACGTAAGTTTTTTATAGTATGAATAGTATGATAAGTTACTTTTCAAATCCAGCCAGCAAACTAAGGAAAAAATCCTATTCCTATTATGACATTTTTAAAAGACATCCAAGTACCGTGCCATATTCCTGAAACTGGGGGGAGGAAGGAGGGGAGGGCAACTGTAGAAATCAAACAGTATCAGAATCTTAGCATTGTGCTCAGATTAGTTGCTGAGAGACTAAAAGATCTGTCAGGGCACTGAAACTAATGTGTGTTATTAAAACTAGGTAAATAAAGGTGGTGTGAACAGCTGACATGACTTAGAGTAGATGAACAGTCTAAATGGCAGTTTTGTGTTGGTTTTTGCTTGCTGCTTTCACTGTAGCATTTGTGCTGGCCTGATGGTATTACAAAGATCAGGAGAAAGAAGAGATTTTTTTTTTCCCTTTTACTTTATTTGTGAATTTTATCACTTTGTGGACTACTTCTGATTTTCATCTTACTATTTTTGAGGCAAAATAAAAAAGAAATCAGATAGGTAGGCTAATCAGGGCTTTTTTTGGTTTTGTTTTTTTGTTGTTGGTTTGTTGGCTTTTCTTGTTAGGCATCACAGGCTACACAGTTTCTGATCTGCTTTTTTTAGCTGTTCACTCTGTGCATTATAGCATTAATTAGCAAGAACAGCATTTTCCAGTTTTCACAAATACTATCACAAATTTTACACAGAAGATTTTACTTTCAGTCACCCTTAAAACTTCCCTAATCAGTTGTGGTTGGGAGATCTTGACAAGGTTTCAGACCTAAGTGTTTGGGGTTTTTCTTTACTTTTTCCCTCCTTCTTCTTTAAATTCATATGGCACTTTTTTTTCCCTGCCAGATAGACAGGAAAGATAGATTTTTTTTAAAATTACTTTTTTAATGGCATAAATGAATGGTGTTTGTGATGCCGTAAAAAGTTTGGTCTACTTTTGCAGTAATAGACATAAGAGATCTTTCAGTATTTCTGCTAAGAGTGGAAGTCACAGCAGTTGGCAATAGAGGTTTATTAGGCTGACAGGGATTGGGTGGATTAAATGCTCTCAGATTGAAAATCCAAATTTTTTTAGATTTGAAGCTTTTAATGACTTTTAAATGATTGTTGAGTGCATTGCAACATGTAAATATTTACTTCATTATCAGGATGCACCAGCTTAAAAATATGTATGTTATTTTTTACTCCTCAGATGTTTCAGATATGGGAGCATACATGTTTGATCTTAGATGTCTACATGTCCTTCTGAAAGTGAATCTACATAGTGAATCTATTCCACAAACTAGTGTTTGGGACATTGTTTAAAAAAAAAAGGGAGCTGAATTGTATATTTTTTTTTCTTGTAACTGAGTGGCTACATACATAGCCTCCAAATAAAACTTGAGGTAATGTAACTTCCCAAGCACTCATGTATAAAAAATGTTCTCTGACATTAAAAGAAATAAGGTTTTTGGAGAGGAGGTTAACTTGTGATGACTGTTGAGAAAGCTGTCGGACCTTTGATGTGTTACTCCTTTTACCACTCTGTGCATTAAATTATGCTTCCTTTCATTTCTTTAGATCTGTGTAATGGCACTCTGCCTAGCAGTGCTTGCAGGTTCCTAAACACCACTCTTCATTGTCTGGTAAACTCAGAAGGAAGGCAATTAAACCATGAAAATTATAGTCAGCATTGTTTTAAAGCATGGAGAAAAGCTTCTTTAAGGAGCTAAAATGTAATAAAATGAATATAAGTCCTATATTCACCTGAAGCTGACAGTCCTTTGCCTCTTGAGCCTTCTGACAGTAGTGCTGATAGTATGCTGATACCTTTGTATGGATTTTGTATGGAAACAAGATGTGTGTAGGCAATTTTTATGTGTGTCAGAGGATTTTTTTGTGTCCCAAACCTCTTCATTTACAAACAATCTGATAAATAATCCTACTGTTCAAATTCTGCTGGAGAGGGTAGGGAAAAAACAGTTGACAGTTTTGATTGACCTAAGTTTGTCAACTAAATTTGACAGTGATCCCAAGTACCAGCAAGTTTTATGGAAAAATAAACAAGATAAAACAAGATCTAATTTGGAAATCCAGTGCTGTTGTGCATGTTGTATTAGTTGGCAGAGAATCCAGACAGGAGGGAGACTTTCTAAATGCATCATCTGTAAGAGAAGTTTGTTCAGTGCCTAAGAAGGTATGAACTCAAATCTTTATAATTTCAAAGAAGTAGGGGAGTTAGCTTTTGATCCTGGAGCTGCCTTCAGTAGCTCCAAGAATATCATGAATGGTTTTTGGGTAGTTGAGTTTGGGGTAGGAGACACACAAGAGAATAAGTATGAAAAGAGTAGCTTTTCATTAATGAATATGTGTTCATGGATTTCTTCCACTGTAGAGCATTTTTGCCTTGCAAGACTTGCCTCTTCTGGCAAAATTTTGTGTAACAAAGGTCTCCCGATTCACACTAAAGCTGAAATCTGGCAATGTATGACTGTCCCAAATGTGGTTTGGTGGAAGAATGCTGTCTTACAGATCTGCAAGTCCTTTTAGTGAGTTGAAGAACTGACTTAATTTAAAAGCTACTCTCACAGCTTCCATAAGGAAAATGTGTCTGAACAAATCTCACCAGTAAGAGTTTTGCAGTAATGGAATGACTGTTGTTTTCATAGTTGTCTTAGAAGCTGCTGCTTCAAAGAAGTAACAGAGGGGAGACAGGAGCTATGAAGGAATTTGACCTGATGATTCTTTTAATGGAATTCTCTATAAATGCTTTTTGTAGGACTAGAAATTCTTGTCAGCATCCTTATATGTTGTACTGACAAGCTGCTGTGATCAAGAAAGAAAGCAGTCTTGGTGTGTAAACTCCCTGTTACTTAGGGTTACTCCCAGTTACACAGAATTACTATTCTGATAATTTTTTTTTGTCTAGTTCTGAGTTAGTATCATAGGTATGAACTTAATGTGAGAGTCTTAGTGCTTTTCTGAGGAGTCATCTGCCACATTCGGAGGATTTAGTGTCCTCCTGGTAAAAGAGAACTATTCAAGGATTAAAAAACAGTTAAATAAATAGGTAATCTGAAATGAGAATGAAGTTTCTGGATTGAGTCCAAACTTGTGTATTCTATCCCAATGCATTCACTTGCCAAAAAAAAACCCCAAAGTGTTTCTGAAAATACATTTGTGTGTTTCAGACTGAAAAAATCTGCATTTGACCATCTATTTTATTTGTATATTATTAATCTTAAACATACATAATTATTTCTTGAATTCTTTAATTTCTAGTATTCTCCCTCTGCCCACTGGAAAATTTAAAGTTTCATTTAATCTTGTTTTGTCTTGTTTGGTTTTTTTTACTGCTTATATTTAAAACTAAAGATTACACCTGTGAGAAGTTATAAATATGTTTTCTTTTGCATGAGGTTCCTAACTCACTGCAGAAGCCTGACAGCAGGGATATGTCTGTATTAAAAGCTAAGAAGAATATTTCAATTTTAACTACCAATCAGAACAAGTTACTACATGTAATGAGAAGTTACATGGCTTTTATTTGGAGTGTGATTCCTCAACATCATGTTTTATTAATGCTTTAAAAAATTATTTGTTTAAGAAAATGGTCTAAATATGCTAAGAAATGTATTCTTAAAAATAAAATGTATTCTTAAAAAAAAAACCAACTCATTCTCAAAAATTTTTCATGGTAATGGAAAAAAAGTAGACCTGATTTTTCGTTGAATGAACTAATACATGGGCCTGTAGGAATCTAGCAATAGCATTTTTTTCATGTATGTTGGCTTTCACTGAAGTTGTTGGAAGTTCTAAAGTTAACTTAAAATTGAGCTGAGAGGCCATTTGGGTGTAAGGTACAAATACCTGTTCATGTGAGCTGGGCCTGAGGTTGTGTAAAAACAGCTTTACAGATTTATAATCTGGAAAAATGAATACCTTATGCTGTTAGTAAAAGATCAATTTTGACTATATAAGGAACATGGAATTAAAAATTCAAGAACAGGAAATCAAAGCTGGGTAGAAAGCTTACATTTGCTGTCTGTCAACTCTGTTCCAAAATGCCAGCTATGTGGTGGGCAAGGTAATGTTGACATTGTGGGCTTCTGGTTGATCAGAGAAATTAAAAAGGTGTCCCTGTAGCTCTAGAGGAAAATGCATATGGCACTTTTCCTCCAGAGTGATGGAAATTGCAGTTTGTGTTAGTTAAGAAGCATGTGGTTCTGTGATTCTAGTGTGAGAAACTGAACTGTGAACCATGATTTTTTTTT
>VZRH01000068.1:245397-274928 GCA_013397555.1 Urocynchramus pylzowi | reverse complement strand
AAAAAAAAAAAAATAGTTGTAGCGCAGCCTGGAAGTGCGTCCAAGACTGTAAGTTGTGACCTGTCTTTGAACGGTTAAACCTCATCAGAACTGAGACAGTAGCTGTTGCTTTGCACATTATAAAGCATATAAGAAGGCACCATGTACTGCTTCAGTAGCTCTGGGGCAGGAGGAAAATACACAAAGTAATACTTACTTTGCGAGAAATTGTTAGCACAGAACAAAAGGTGGTTGTCGCAGCACAGATTTTGGAAGTTGTTTAACAACCACAGTTAAGATAGAGCGGTGTGTTCTGTTTTTCAAAAGATTAGAACAGAAATAATTCTATTCTAGATGCCTTTAGGAAATGAACTGACACATACAGGAAAAATTAACTTCTTTATGGTGTCTGAGTTTTTATACTTGGTAGCTGCTGAACTTAGTCTCTCGTTGTCTGTTTCCTATAGTTGTCTGTTTCCTATAGTTGTCTGTTTCCTATAGTTGTCTGTTTCCTATTGTTGTCAGCATTGCAGGGGTATATTTTCACATAAGTGAAATGTTCTTGAATAATTTGTCTGTCTGTTCTGAGAAAAAAAACAGGCTTTTCTCCCATGTCTAGCATGAATGCTTTCTTCAGCTAACTTAAAGAAAGCTCCCACGTTGCATTTATGTTTGGCTTTTGCTGAGTCTGTGTGCTCATAATTTAGGGAGTTTTGTGAACATCATATTGTATCAATAGTCTTGGGAGGTATGTGGTGAACAACAGCTTGGGTGGAGATTGGTGTTTTAACCCAGTGATCAGTTATTTAAAAAGTCTTATACTAGTAATTAAAATGACATTTCTTTCCCTATAAAAGTTGTTTAGGAAGTTCTTGATGCCTTTGTGTACTGATATTGTTGTAAGCATGGATGAATATTAATATTAAATGTGTGAATATAGGTGAGATGAACTACATATGATTTAAAAAACTATAAAAACTAAGTTGTTGCCTTTAAATAGGAGTTCAGTGTATAGGAGATTGCTAATGCACATCCAAATGAAGGAGTTACTAATTAACACACATTACTTACATGGAGGCTACAATGAAGAATGCAGTAGTTAGCTGCAGGAGGAAAATACTGGTATGCAGCATAAGAAGTGTGTTTTTTCTAAGGAGGCATTGTTTTCTTCTCAGAAACTCTGAGCTTCTATTTGTTGTGTCCCCTCAGTTGTTGTTGTTGTTGTTGTTGTTGGCTCAGGTGCTTCTCTGAAGAAAAGGAAAGGAAAATACTGACTTTGAAACCTTTTATTAAAAGCTTCCTTGGTAGTGTTAAGTATACTGTTTAGATTAATGAAAAATTAAAATCAGTGAATGAGGCCTGAGAATACTTTTTTTAAACCAATTGTTAGTTATGCACAAGATGCTATGTGAACTGCTTAAAGACAAAGTGAGCTTTTCTTCTCATTTGAGGTATCATTAGATTTTTTTTTTATTTGTAATCTGTGACTTTTCAATGTGCTGTCTTCCAAACCGTCACAGCTATTTCTTATAAGTGGTTGGAGGTTATAAGGCTATAAGATTAATAACACATGTAATTACACTACACTCCAGAGCGTGTATGTGTACTGCTCTACATAAATGTTTTATTGTAGAGTTGCTTGTGCCACAGGGGTGAAATACCTAGGGCAAAAAGGAATTACTCTGCGCTGATTCCATCCTGTGTAATACTGCCAGTTTCTAAGTATATTAACCAAGTTATAAGATGTTGAAAGTACAGTAAATTCTAAGTATAGTAACCAGGTTATTTGACATGATTCTTAAAAAGCATCACTTGTAGCTGAATGCTTGGTTGGACTGAAGAATAGTAATAAAAGGAAATCTACAGCTATTCTGGGAGATAGAAATTTGTTAAGGCATAGTGATGACAGATATTTCTTATAATAGGCTGTGAAAAACATTACCGCCACTGATGAATGACTTGATCTTCGCTCTCAGCTCCAGATGACCTGTTCTGTTGTTCATAAGGGTGAGTATAATTCCCATGTGAAAGTATTGGTGAAATCTAGAATTATTTTAAACCATGTCATTGTGCCTTTTTGTTTTGTTTACTTTGGCAGACGCACTCAAAGTGTCTTACCAAGGTGATCTCTGTTTTAGTCATTTATTCTTGGTCTAAACTAGCTTTACAGCTGCGATAAGATACAATGTCAAACAGAGCGTGATGCTAATAATGCCAAGGCTGTAGCTTTGATCCCTGTATGGGCCATTCACTTAAGAATGGGGCTCAGTGATTGTTGTGGATCCCTTCAACTCAGAATATTCTGCAATTATGTGTTATTCTATGATTTCCTTGCTACTTTAAGGAGATACAGTATTTTGATGCAGCCAAGGACCTTAGACTACTGAGACATACCACTGAATATCTGGCTCACAAGCTTCATAGTTTTGCCCTTTCAAGAACATCTCATGCAGTAGGCTAAGGAGCAAGACTTCACTGCATACTGGTGTGGGGAAAAGAAGGAGAGTTGTGTAGAATTGGTCATATGTTGGACATATTCCTGCACAAGTGCTGTCCTTTTAGTCTGTGTGGAAAATACTTACAAGGAATATCCTAGATATATTACTGATCTTGGTAGTGTGCTGTCCTCTGAAAAGTTTGAATATAGCAAAAATGGATAACAAGTTATATTATTTTTCTGAACAATTATTTTTGTAAAGCAAATACCTTCTTTGTAACTTAAGCTTCTGTTATTAGATGTCGTCTGTTACTGAAAATGGAGATGTTACTGCTGGAAAGCCAAATGAAGAGAAAACATATAAAAAGGTAAATAAAACCATCAACCTTTTTATTGCATGTTTTTCCCTTCATGTCAGTAATTCAGACCTGCTGTATGTGAATGTATTTCAGAACTGATTAAAACCAAGAACAAATAAAAAGTGTTCCATGAGGGTTTTTGAAATTACTTTATCCCTTCTGTGAAATCATAAGGTATTTCTATCCACCACAGAGCTGACTATTTAAAACTTGTTTAGTCCAGCTTTAAAGTATACCATCTTGCTAGATTGATAGAAATTCTTTGCTCTTAGCAACAAGTGCATCTCTGGGCTTAAACACTGTTGAAAGAAATTTACTGTTTCCATATTCTTTGAGTGATTATGTGATGTGTCTAGACTACAAACATGAAAAGCAAAGCACCTTTCTAGCATTTAGCCAAGCAGACCACTATGTGTTTGCTAAGTATGTTTTTAAAAAGAGATGTGTAAGAGAGGACATGTTTAATGTAGAAGCATGCATCAATAATCCATTTAGATACTGCTGATAGTGGTTTGGGGTTTGTTTTTCTGATACTGATTGTATGTGACTAACATTATTTAGGTCCACCAGGAATTTTTTATTTTTTAATTTTTTTTTTTTTTTGAAACTAAACTGAACTATGAAAGCAAATTTTTCTTTACATATTTACACAACCAAATTGTTAGCTACTGAATTTGATAATTTCTTTGACAGATCATCTTAAAGAAATGGTGATTATGTTTTTAAATCAATTCTGTAATCTAGCCCAGAGGTCCACATGCTTCTGCAGTACATACAGTGATTAGGGTTTTTAATTTCTGGGTGTTGCTTACTGCACTGCTGGTAAAGTCAAGGAGATTAATAAGCTATTTCTTTTACCACCCATTTCCTGGCAGTTACATTGCCAGTACCTTAGTAGCCTTAGCATTCCAGATAATTTTCTCAGAAATGAAAGGAAATAATGTTTGTTTTAAATACAAGTTAGTTTAAATTTCCTAACTGACGACTTTAAAACATAGAAGTCAGAATTTGTCTTGACAATTAGTGTGAGAAAGGAAGAAATGTTTGGTGCCTGAACTTCTCCAGGTTTATGTTACTAGACTAGTAATAGCCATAGGCAAGCTTCCATTCCCCCAGTCATCCCACATACTCTTCTCTGTTCCTTTTCAACTATAAATTCACAACCTTTCAGAGGAAGCCGTAGAAAGTCTTCTCACTATTGCACAAATTCTACTGTGTATCTACTGGAAGTACCTCTGACAAGGCCTGTGATTCACAGCCACATCACACTCACAGATCACAGTGACTGTCACCTCCAAGTTCTGTCTTTGAAATGCCACTTGTTGTATCTTGTGCCAATTTATTTCCTTTTCATATAATTACACCTTCAGTTATTCTGTGTTCAAGATCCTGTGCTGCATATGCCCCTAATAGTTTAATATAATTACCTAATAGTATCATCATACTCCTCTTTTTTGTGATAATTTTAATAAAATATTAATAAATTTTGATCTCAAAATTTATCCATACAGAGCTAACTGGTAACATATATTTGCTTGATGCCTCACTTTTAACAATGTCTCTCTTTTCTTAAGTCAAATTCCTTAGAAACTTTTCACCTTCTGTTAAATCTTGAAGACTCTGCTTGAGCAGGGAGGTTGGTCCAGATGACCCCGCTGGTGGTCCCTTTGAACCTAAATTACTGTGATTCTGTGATCCTCACCTCCTTCAGATATTCCATATACGTTGTTTCTTTATTAAATGGATGTTCAGAGGTATCAGTAGTACATGTCTAGAAGTATAGGGAAAGCCTGGTAGGACTTGTGTTCATCAGAGGCATTTCATATCATTTCTCATTTAATTCCACGGTTTGAGGTAAGTTACACAGAGAAATCTTGCTCTGTAGAAGGCTTTCTGCTGTTTGCAGCCAGAAGCTGCCTGTCTTCAATTGCCCACAGGTGTTCCATTTACAATTCTCCAGTCATGTATTGTTATACTTGTTTGATTGAAAAATTGACAGTCCTTCCTGTGACTTCCTGTCCCACTTTCTCCAGAAGTCTGGGCTGGGAAGAGCTTGTTTCCTCAGCTGGTGCTTTATCAGCTACTTGGGCTGTTTCAGGTAGTTATAACTGCTATCCATGTATTACAAACTTCTGTAGTAATGACTGTTTTTCACTGCTTTAAGTTAACCTGAGTTAGGTGAAAACAAGCTATCTGCAGAGGAGAGCACCTCTGACTTCATCCATGATAAAACTTTCCAGAAGAATAAGTAGTCTGTAAGGCGATCAGGTTTTTCTCTGGAATTTTAGATTATTGCAGTATTTCCTGTTATTTTGTTCATCTCAGCTGAAATAGAGGTAGGTAACATTATCTGAATTAATTAAGTCTCCAGCTCTTCAATTTCCTACAGTAGTCAGCTGACTTGCCATCTGCATGAATGTAAACATCTTGAAGTTCAAATAAATTTCTTACATTACTACAACTTGTGAAAGGGCTTGCATGAGCATTGCTACACTATCCTTTCAGACTCTGAAATGCATAACTGGACCAAGACAGAGCATGATTTTTATTATGAATCATGCTCCTTCTTTCCACTGTTTCTTTTTAGCTTTCAGTTTTTCTGCTGCTTCATTCTGACATAAATGCTCTTCTGGCTTTTAATTGTCTGTTATTATCTAGTTAAAGTCTTGAGAGAAGAGGGAACACATCTTTCTGTTAATTTGTTTTGGGTTTTTTTTAGATTTTTGGGTGGGTTTTTTTTGTTGTTGTTTTGTGATCTTTTTTTGCTTTGTTTTGGTCTTTTGTTGTTATTTGTTTTGTTTGTTTTGATTGGTTTGTTTTGGGGTTTTTTTGTTGTAGTTTCTTTTCTGCTTTCTGAAAACCAGGGTGTTTTTCTCTCTTTTAAATGGTGTTTTTTAAGGTGGGGCTGCTAAGCTGTTCAGCTGTTCATTATAGTGTTTTTTACAAACATTATAATCTGAAACTACTTATGGATTTTCTGTCTATTTGTAAATTTTGAGACGTTGTTAAGTCTACAGTGTGAATATGAATAATAAAGTGTTTCAGTCACCCAGATCAAAGAACTTAGTTAATGAAAGAGACACTCACAGATACAAGTTGCCTGCAGCTTTTAAGGTAGAGAATTAAAATAACTTTGAGATCAAAGAAATTGTAAATTGTGCAGACTGTGGCCAGTTCTTTCAGGGTGGAGGGTTTTTTGTTGGTTAGCTTGGGTTAGTCTTGTGTTTCTTTTGCTTTTGGTTTGGGCTTTTGGTTTGGGCTTTTTGTTTGATTGGGTTTGTGGGGTCTTTTTGTTGTGAGGGTTTTTCTCACAGAGAATCAGGGTAAGGGACATAAGAGAGACTGGTTATTTGTTCCATTGTATGCTTGCAAAAATCAAGTCACCAGACTGTAGTTTCTCTTGGATATTTGTATCCAGTCACAGACATCTGGAGTATGCAGTTGCTGCTTTTTTCATTTCCTCTCTATTTTGCAGACTTTGTTGTGAGAAGTTGCTGACACACATGCAGTTTCTGCATTGCAATGCTGTCAATCACACAAGCCCAAAGTCCGCTACCTGTCAAATCAGATTTCAGTAGCATCCTGATGCTTAATAATAATAGGATGGTGGCAAGAATGAGGCTCAGACAGGTCTGTCAAAGCTCATTACAAGTGTAGAAGAAAATCACACCAGAAAATAGAATAGATGTAAATGTGCATTTGTGAAAATCTGTTACTGGATTGCCACAATCTCTGTTTGGTCTGAAGGCTGCCACACAAGTATATAATTAGAGTTTGTTTCTTGTCATTACATATCTTGCATTACATATCTGTGTAGCATATTACAAGCACTTTATGTAACCTGTTCAAAACTGCATATCGTGAGTCACTTTGCCAGGAGCAAGGGAAATTTGCCTGGATAAAGGAAGCCAGCTACCTATTGTTAGAGCTTGCAAACATGTGCAAGCCACATTGCTCCATCTCTTTAGCATTGACTTATGCCCTGCATCTAATGCCTGCAGGTAGGGTACTTTTTCTTGTAGACACTGCAATTTCATCACTGAAAGTTTTGCTGCACTGGGACCTCAATGGCAGATTTTATGCACCTATAAAGATACCAAAATGACTGTGACTTTGCTTGGAGCTATGGCTGCTTCCAAGCTCAGAGGTCTCAAATTCTTTTCCTCAAAGATAGGACAACCAGAGTAGTTGGGTTCATGGCTACTACTGAAGCTTAAGCATAAATGTTTTGAAATTGAGGAAAAATTAATTGAAAGCCATGGAGTCACCTGAATCCAATTTTGGAAAATGAAGGGAGATTAGATTCAGCTTGGATAAAGAAGTCATTCTGATTGCAGTCAAACTGTAACAATTGCACAGACACACACACAATGGGCAGGAGTCCACCTTGATGAAGTGTGACCTGCAGAAGGTGGGCAAGCATCTGCTTGAGAGAAGAAGTGTGAACTGAAGAAAGATTGGAGGGGTACTGTGGCCATCATGACTCATAGTAGTGAAAAGTTGTGGAGAAACAGAAAGATTAGTTATTTTATTGGGATTTTCTGGTACTCTATTTTCATGTCCCTATATGTGATTTGTTACGTGTCAGCTGCAGAAAGCATGCTGAGATGGGGCAACCACCTCCATCCAGAAGTTTCAGTGGAAACAATGTCAAGAAGTGTTGTTTCAATGAGACTGTAAGCACAGCAGGCACTCAAAGACAAGACAGATCAAGTGCAGGAGCAATGGACTAGGCAATAACCACATGTATGTCTTGAATCTAATTGAAATTTCCTAATATTCTAAGCAAGCTATTTTTTAATATTGCTTGAGGAAGATATATTGTTTTTCAACAATCATTCTCCTCAGATGGTTTAGCTTAAGACTTCACACAATTTATGGCAGGTTCTATCTTCTCAGAGGTCTTTTCCAGACTCAGAAGTCTGGAAAAGATAAACTGTTTGCAGGGAAGTGATAGCATGGGTGGATTCCTAGTACTTATGTTAACTAGTAAAACTGAAGAACAAATGCCTACTTGTAGTAGAAAATTCAGATCTGGCATAAGCCATGTGGCTTCAACAATTTTGATCAAGTGAGACCTATGAGTATTTTTCTTTCTTTTTTAAAGAATTTATTTATTTCACTGAGACTTTTGCCTGAAGGCTGTTCTTTTGCCTGAAGGTAGCTGTTCTACCCCAGTCCAGTTCATTGTCCAAGAGAGGAGAAGGGTGGGGGAGTGAGGAAGATGAAAGCAGATTTCTCCACATACAGTGAACCAGTGACAATTACTTTGTGGGATGTGTGGTTGCAAAGTAGTGTTAACCAGTGAAGGCTTCTGTTCAGATGTCTTTCTCCCTATCTCTTACAAAGAGCTGTGATAGCTAGGTGTCTGTGCCATCTCATCTGGCAGATTTAAAAACCTGTATGAATGATAGTAGTAGAGAAGGTGAAAGAAAGCATTCATCATTTTGCCCTTCACAGTGATAATCAGGTAGAATTTCCAAGGCAGAGTTAATTTCTCTGTATCACTTTATGGCACCTGCAATAAACCAGCTGTCTTCTGGAAAAATCACCATCTTTGCTATAGAAGTTCTTAGGTCAAACTTCAGCTGCAATAAAATGTTATAAAAGGGGAGAACACAAAAAAACAAGGACAAAGTTCACATTCATGAGGTCTTAAAGGGTTTCCCTAGGATGTCTACTTTCAAAGAAGCCTAGAATGTTAGAGTTACATTTCATGAACATGTTGTAGGAAATGCATATAGATTTAGCAAAGAGCAATTGAGACTTGAAAGATGAATGGAAAAATAACTGAATGACAGTAGAGAGGAACTTCTATTAAATTAGATTAAGCCTGTGCCCTCCTGCTCAGCTCAAATCTGCTCATGGTTTGTTAAATGATTTATGCCATTAATAATCCCATACAATTACCAAGAAATTATAAGGGCAGTTGTTTAAAGGAATAAATCTATTTACCATATCTAAAATCTTTGTGTACAATGTAGTCTGTACATTTACTGATACATTAGTGTTTTGTCAGGTTTGCCAGTAATTTACAACCTTCACACTCTAACAGAAACAATTATTGGCCTATTTATAATATACATTCTGAAATTACAGTATCCATATTTTTGCCATCCTTGATTTTTTTTTTTTCAGTTACTTTAAAGGACAGACTTTTTCAATTCTTTCAGTAGCCTTGTCCCTAACTTGTACAGTTGTTAGATAGTTTCAGTTAGTTGATTTTGTTGTTGTTTTTGTGGGGGTTTTTTTGTTTTGTTTTGTTTTTTATCTGGATGTGAACTGCCTTTATGTCCATTATGTATGTCTGAGTAACACCTTTATTTTATTTGAATAACAAATTTAAGTTTTAGAAGGCTACCTAAAAGTGATTTTTTTGTAGCAAAAACAATGTCTAAATCCTGCTTATTTTATTTGTGGGATCATGTGCAAACTTAAGACCTGATTTGAGAGGATTTCATTTCTCATTTATTTTGCTACTCTGAAAAAAGGATTTCAGCTTACAGTAATGCAGAGCAAGTGGAAGATCAATCTGTAAAGAAAGTAATTTAAGAGAACAGTGCATTGAGTGATAGAATATTTATCAGTGATGCAAATATTCCATATACCTGTGTTTTATATTATATACTGCTGTTATGCTTTATGAGTCTGCATGTAATTTTTTGATTCTACAGGCTCTTTTAGCAAAGCCATATGACAAATACAGAAAAAATATATAGTTACTTTTGACAAAAAGAAGCAAAGGTATGTTTCATCATAATGAGGACGGTTTCAGATTTTTATACAGGGATAAAAGCATTAAAGCACCTATGCAGTAGACAGCAATATCCTAAACAGCAAAAGGAGGATAGGAGAAGTTTTACTTTGTGCCCCTTTATGTAACAAAGACAGCTGTCATAGTGTACAGCATTTGCTACAAATTCCATCACTTTCATAACCTACAATTCATCAGTATTTTTATCCTGCTGGTTATCATCCCTTAATATTTCTTGATCTTCATAAGGTTGATAACAGGTTAAATTATATGGGACTCACTGTACTGTCACTGTACACTGTCAGCTTTACAGTTACAGTTAATAAATAATCTCAGGGCCATTTTCTGAACCTCTTCATGAGACTAATAGGAAGAAAAATTTATTTCAGTCTCTAAAAGACTGAAAAAACCCATGGTGCAGAAGGTTGCTGAATTTTATTGTTTGCTTTGCAGCAGGAGAGTATTCAAGACAAATTGAAATAAATAAGGTGTTTAGGTTTGAAACTAGATTTTGCTGCTTTTTGCTGCCTTAGTGCCTTTTAATGAGTATTAAAAGAGGTGCCCAAGTAACGAAAAATTCACAAGAGGCTTCCATTTTTCCAGTTGCATTTGCAGTTTCCTATAAATACATTTTTGTAATAATAAAATGGATGTTTCAAGAACATTTCCCCTCAGGCTTAAGAAGGAGCTTCTTTATCTTTTCCTTGGATTTAATGATGATAATAATATTATTAATAATAGTAATATAAAAATTAAGACAAGTGATGTTTAAAAGACAAATTCTAAGGCTTGTTCTGTTTTTATTTTATGGACAAATGAAATATATGAAAACAAATACTTGTCAGTTGCTAAGGGCATACTGAATTACCAGCCTTTGGTCATAGTGGTGACTGACAAAAAGTGGACTTTGGGCCAGCAGTTGCCTTCAGCATACTGTATCAGCTCTTAATTTGTTTCAAAGCCATTGTTAAAGTATTCTGAATTATTTCATAACATTACTTTGCTGCTAAACCAACTTCTGAAGTTGCTGCAGAATGATGGGTGGTTACTAATGACATTCTTGAATATGAGTAGAAATTAACAAGAAGGTAACCTTGTAGGAAAGGTCTGTGTCATTGTACTAGAAGGTCTTACATTCTGCCTTCTGGAGACTACAAGTCTGTGGGTCTTTTGAATTTGAAAAAAAAAATACTAAAAATATTTTTATGATCTTGAAAGATGATCCAGAGGTTTCTTTTTGAAATCACATTGCCAGGTTACTTATCTTGGGTGTTTTTAAAGTTTGGTGGGTTTTGTCAGGGTTTATTTGGAATGGCATGTCGTCTGTTGTACTGCACTGTCTGCTGTTCTTTCAGACATAGTTGCTTGCTGTGACAGTGAACAAGATGGGCATCCAGCAATGAAGCAGAAACTATTTGTATGTGTATTGGTTTGATCAAAGTTACATAATTACAGCTTTTGTTGGACATTAATCATTCATGAATAGAAGCCTTTCAAGGAAAGAAAAATGTGACTCTTCTTATGACACAAAGCCAAATCTTTTTACTAGTCAAAGTAGCACTTTCAGAATGGTCTGTTGTTTGTTCCTACCAAATCGCTGGTTCTAAACTGTTATGCAAGTATAAGTTCTGCTTGGTGTGCAGTCTTAATTATTTAAGAACCACACATCTCTGTCTTTTCATTTCTAAAAATAAGCAACTCTAATATATGCTGTTCCAAGAACTAGAACAAGAGTAGCTTTGTGTACTTGAACCAATTCTTATGTAATTTCCACTCCTGAAATGGTTCTGTTCAAGTGCTGAAATGGTTCTGATCATTAGACTTCTGGTGTTCTTTGTTTCCTCTGTTAGTCTCTTGCTTATTTGGTAGGTAGGAGGCAAAACCTAAAAACAGGGACCAAACATGTCTTCAAACTGGTGATAATGCAAGGGAAGATACTCCCTTCCTCATACCATTCTTTCCCTGCCCAATGTTTTTTTTTTATTCACGCCTTCCATGTTTTGTTAAAAATTCCTTTCTTGACTAGTTTCTGATTTTGACTCACTTCTGCTGGTTTGTTTTTTTTTTTTAATTAATGAAGTGTGACTGTCTATTCAGCATGGGAAAGTTTCAGATATGGTCTCAATTTACAAATATATAGTATCACAATTTCATGCTGTTGTTTTGAAGCCTTCTCTGTCCTGCAAGCTCTGGCCATTGAATTTAATCATTGCATTTTATAAGGGTAGATTTTTACAGAGAGATTTTGCTTTCCCCATTTCATTTTTCTCTGGACTTCCCGCAGTCAATGGACCTCTTGCACTGATTGTTAGGCAGAAGGTAATAAATACATTTATTTGCATCTAGAATCAGCATTTAAGCCATAAGCTTGCATTGTGATGCCTTGGCATGCATGTACAATCACCTGGAATTTGTGACTTTTTTTTTTTCTCCAGAATATAATGCATGTTTTGCAATCCTGAAGCAATTTGAATGTCCTGTTAGATTGCAACTGTTTTAAAAGGATCACAAAGGATGGTTATAGGTTTTGTCAAGACAGGCAGGAAAATAGAGGAAGAGAAGTTGTGCTCTGGGTTAAAAGTGAATCATGAACATACAGAGGTCAACTACAGTGACTATAGAAGCTCTATCAAATGCCTCTGGATCAAGATCAGAAGGGACATCCCCAAGGGGGATCTTAGATTAGGCATCTGCTTCTGACCTCCAAACCAAGATAAAAAGGACAAAGGAACACTTAATCAGGGTCACTTAAGCAACTTGTGGATAAGAGATCATGGGACTTTTCAATGACTTCAACTATCCAGACATTCTTGGCAGAGCGATACAGCAGGTCACAACATCCATCAAGTTCCTGGAATGCATACAGGACTGCTTCCTCATGCAAATGTTAGATGTGCTAACCAGGAATGAGGCATGGCTGGACTGGCTGCTCACTAACCAAGGAAACCAGCTTTGTAATATCACACTTAGTGATGGCTTTGGCTATAGTGATCACAACATTGTGGAGTTTGGGATCTGGCTGTGCACTATGAAGGTTAATACTAAGGCAAAATAAAGTGTTATGGAAAGAATCCTCCTAGGAGTTATCACAAGTCAGACAAAGCATGTGATTCGGAAATGCCAGCATGGGTTCACCAAGGCCAAATTGTGCTTGACAAACGTGATTGCCTTCTAGGGCAAAGTAACCTGCTTGGTTGATGGGGCAAGCCATGGACACGTTTCTCCAAGGCTTTCTCTATGGTCTCCCACAGCTTCCTGGTGAAGCTGTTGTGTAACAGTCTGGACAAGCTGCCCGTGCAGTGGGTGGGGAACTGACCCACAGGCAGCACCCAGAGTGGGGTAATGGCTCCTTTTCCAACTGGCAGCCTGGCACAAGTGGGGTCCCCAGGGACTGGTGTTGGGCCAACGTGTTCCGTGTCTTCTTATGTGGTCATCCAGAGCACTTAAAATCACTCAGGGACCAAGTGAGCACTTTGGAAGGGAGAGCCACGCTGCAGGAAAACCTGTGTAGGCTGGAAGAGTGGGCAAAGAAGAAGCTTTTGAAGTACAGCAAGGACAGGTGTAGGGTCTTACACCTGGGAAAACAAATCCAGGAGTGCAGCACAGGCTGGGAGCACAAGGCCGGGGAGCAGTTCTGTGGAAAGGGACCAGGGCATCCCAGTGAGCAAAAAGCTCAATATGAGTGAGAAGTGTGCTGCTGGAGCAAAGGAGCCCAGTGAGGTCTTGGGCTGCACCAACAGGGGCATCAGCAGCAGAGATTATCCCATTCTTGTCAGCATTTGTTCCACACCTGGAATACTGCTGTCTGTTTTGGTCTCTGTTATACAAAAATATGTGGAGAGAAGGGCCACAGAGATGATCAGAGGGCTGAGAAGCCTGACACATTTGGAGAGGCAGAGAGAGTTGGGTTTGTTCAACCTTGAGAAATGGTTGAGGGGAAACTTACCACCATGTTACGGTATTTGAAGGGTGGTTACAAAGAAGACAGAGACCATATTTTTACAAGGGGTCACATGGAAAATATGAGGGATAATGGGTTAAAGTTACTCCTGGGGTTATTCTACTTGAACACAAGTGGAAATATTTCACAGTGAAAGCAATCAGCCAGTGGAATAATCTCCCCAGAATTTTTGGATTCCCATTTTTGAAATTTGGCTTGACTGGGTGCTTTGCTGTCTTGTCTAGATCATGCTTTTGTCAGGAAAGGTGGAACATAATGGGATAATGGTTGAACCTTTTGAGGTCCCTTCCAACCTGCTATTCTGTGATTCTGTGCTGAGTTAGAACTCCATGTCTAAATTATTTGGGTAATTTGAAAAGTTTCACTTTGTATATGGTGAATCTTTTAAATATTTTAATTAAAAATTTAATTAAAAATCACTGACGTCTAGGATGTGAAGATGACAGGGTGTTGTTATTATGAAAATTATCAAAGCATTTAGCTGTAATGTTATCGATAAAGAACAGAAATATGCTTTTAGCAGACTCATGCTTGAATTCTTACTTTTTATACAGACTGCATCCTCGGCTATTAAAGGTGCTATCCAGTTGGGAATAGGATACACAGTAGGAAATCTTACATCAAAACCAGACAGAGATGTTCTTATGCAAGACTTCTATGTAGTGGAAAGTGTCTTTCTACCAAGGTAAGAACAAGCGTATTGGATTTTTCTTCAATAAAATTTCATAATTAAACTCTTAACTAGGTATTTTGAACTAGGTGTGTTTTCCAGTTCTAACAAAATCATGTTAGAGTAAGTATAATGTATGAAACTTGAAAATTTTCTGGTCTTCATGTTGTCATTGAAAAGGAAGTAGAGAGAGAGTTGGGAAGTTCATACTTCATCTGAAGATTTGAGACTTAGCATTTATAGAGAGGAAAAGAAATTTTGACACTTTCAATTAAAGGAGTTGTCAATTTGAATTTAAAGTGATTAGTGGATCTGGCATTCACATTTGATTAGTTGCATATTAATTTCTGAAAATAATACTTGATATTTTGTTGATTTTTTTATTTGTTTTAAAAAGTTATGAAAATTGAAGTCCTGCCAATTAAAGTATAATACAAAAATTTATACTACAACGTTGCCTTATATTTACACTATAAAATTTTATCCAGTTCTCTAGTCTGCAACAACACCCAGCTCCTACAAGACATACTGGTTACAGGTTGTGCACCTTTACTGCTTGGCCACCTCTGCTTGTGTCACTTCCAAGTTGTTGGTATAGAAATTGTAACAATACAGTTATGCTGATAAGGGAAATCAAGGCCATAGTGATTTTGGGTCTTCAGAGGGTGAAGTACAGTGCCATGTACCCTTTCCAAGTCAGATGTGCTAGCAAGAGATGAAGAAGGTTTAGGAGAAATGTGTTTCAAAACCAGGGTGACTTACTCTGTTCAATGTTTTCTGGGTTTTCAGAAGTGCTAAATACAGTCATTTCAGTAAGGACATGCTATCTATGTAATCTTTCCTGGATTTGGGATTGATTTCTATCAGTTTTCCAAAGTTTTGTTCATGCGCAATTTAAATGCTACTTCATAAGTTGTTTCAAATAATTTATAATCCTTAGTATTTACTGGTGTCACTAAACCAAGTTAAATTAACAATGTATAAAATAATTGCATACATTTTAAATTTTGGTATTTCATCATGTAAATTTTCTTGATTTTTGTTGAAGTGAGATATCATTAAGGAAAAAAAATTCTTATGTGAAATGAAGCTTTTGCATTAGTTCCTAGTAGTTGAGGGTATTCATATCCTTGTTTTGGTGTTAATGATAGGGTTTGTGCACAGGTTAGTAATATTTCTCTTGTAGATTAGGTAGATATAGAGAAGTTAACTATATGAATGTGTTTTCATACACTATAATCACAAAATGTTGTTTAAAAAATCCAACTTACAGGTGAGAAATCTGCATATCATGTAACAAAACTTTTATTGGTGAGAAAAATGTCTGCCTATGACAGTGATAGAGGCTTCTGTGGTATGTTTGCTATATAAGCTTTGTTCATGAAAACTAAATGGAACCTACATGCTAAAACTGTTTTATTACACAGCACAGTTTGAGAGAGAAAAATTGTTCTCTTTTTCAATGTAGTTTTAAAGGAACAAGTAAAATAAAATGGTTTGTAGTCCATAGCATTGCATGTGCCTTCTTTCCTGTGAGACTTGCATGCATGTACATACAGAAATGAGATTTAATTGTTTTGTATTGGTATTAAGGAAGAGCAGGGAGACATCCCTTCTGGCTTGGAAAAAAAGCAAAAGGCAGAAGGAAGAGACTGATTGCACTGGTGTAAAATTGAATAGAAAAGCTTTAGTAGTACCTTTCTGGACAGTTTCCAATAAAAAAGAAATATTTTGAGGAAAATTAGACAAATGAAAGTAATAAATTAGACAAATGAAAGTTATAGCCAACAGTGTAGCTTTGGGTTTGGTTTTTTTTTTTTTTATCACTAGGTAGTAAGCAGTATACACATAATGAGACATCTTGACTGTAACAAAGAACCTCTCCATAAAGAGCACTTGTTGACAACATTGCTTATGGAATTAAAAGTTGGCTATCTATAACAATCTCTTCAAACAACTCTTGATTTCTTATGCTGATGCACAGAAATGTCAAATTTCAAATCCTTGCCATGTCTCAGTGTAACACCCACTTTTATTTATCTCAATTATATTCAACCAGAAGTGTATTACTGTGCATGAATTGTTATACATTAATTGTTATGCGTGAATTGTTATACAATTGTTTCATGATGGCATTATGTGGATTAGTCCTGAGTCATGTCAATAGGTAACTTCATTACCCGTGTTTGAAGAAAAAAGCAAAGGCTGCACATTCTTTACAGCTGGGACTGTACTCCCAAGGTGCACCTCAGGTGCTCTTCACTTTTTCCTAGGGGAGTACCTACCTGTGATGGCAGCATTGTTAAAAGTAATTACTGTAATGACTTTTTTGTCCTGTTTGGATTTGTCTGGGTTGAAAGCAATTAGTGGAAATTAGTTACACCAGCAGGTGAAGTGGGTTGACCTCTACCTGGAAGTACCCTGGAGCAAGCTGAGATAGAGTAAACTTTTTGCAGAAGTTTGCAGCTGAAGAAGAACCTAACAGTGCAGCAAGAGTGGTGCTGAAACAGGAGCTTACCTAGCAAGGAGCAGTATTTTTCCACTTGCTTTGAGTACAGATAATTCATCTGCAACTTCAAACAGCTGTCAGCTGAACTCCTCCTTCATTTTGGCAACTTCACAGCAACCTGCCTCTTAGCATGGTGTCCTGCACCACCTGCACCACCACCATGTTTTCTCTGCCGTACCTGTGTCTGGCAGTGAGGTGAGAAGACTGTTTTTCAGTCATAGGCACACCTGCTTCTTTGACAGCAGCAGGGGCACTGTCAAAATGACAGTGGTGAGACGGACTTAAACTAGAAATAGAGTGCAATGCAGCCTGTGCACCGGTGAGCAGAAGAGTGTTATCTGCCCTTTTATAGTTAGGGGAAAATAGTTAACACTTGTTTATGAATTTTATTGGTTGAAGAGGATAATCTCTGCATACCTCTCAGACTCTGAAATAACCCTCAACCTGTATTTCTGCTTCAGTAGTCATACTGAAGCATTCAGGATTCATTGAGAATAGCGTAAAATGACGGGGAAAAAAGTGGTTAGGTCATATCTGAACATAAGTGCTCTGCATATTGTGGGAGCTACGGATGTAAATC
Source organism: Urocynchramus pylzowi (assembly GCA_013397555.1). Classification (NCBI taxonomy): domain Eukaryota; kingdom Metazoa; phylum Chordata; class Aves; order Passeriformes; family Fringillidae; genus Urocynchramus; species Urocynchramus pylzowi. The sequence goes on along the minus strand of VZRH01000068.1, from coordinate 257,679 downwards.
AGAAGTAATTCCCTGGATTGCAGGTTATTCCTGGTCCAGAGTTACTCTGTAACTGTGTTAAATTGGGCAGAGTTTAGCCCAGTTAATTTACCTGTTTATTTCTGGAAGTGACTTTGAGTGAAGTACAAGTGTCTGTACAGTGGGTGGATTTGAATTGCAAAGGTGCTTGCCTCATTTGCACATCGTAGTGGTGGAGGACCTTTCATCCCTTTCTCCTGAAGCTCCCCAGGAGTTTGTATAACATGTTGGTTTTGAAAAATGAGGTATTACTGGAAGCTGCTATAACGCTGCTCATTGAGAGCCACCATCCAGATAGAGTTAAAATAGTACTATGCAAATTTGCTCCTAGAATGGAGAAACAAAATGCACCCTGCACTGACCTACTTGATTCTGAAGAAAGTGTCTGAAGTCTCCATCCTACTCACTGAACAGAGTGAAACCACAAAGGAAACCACTCCAAGTAACCTCTTTTCTGGCTTTTTAACTCAGCTTTGGAAATCCAGCAACAGAGGTATTTACCTGGTGTTGATACTGCTGCAACAGTGGCAGGAGGGTTCAGTGGGAAGCACGTGCATACTGCATGTGCTCTCTATGCGCTGTCCTGTGACTAGCTGTGTTGGGCATATTTGTACTCCTGTCTTCCTTGGCTGGAAGCAGTTCCCACTGGCACAGTTTGCTTCCAGTTAGTTGTTTGTACAATGTGGCTTCAGCAATACTTTGTCAGCGCTTTGACTTGGCAGTGAAGCTGGCTCCAGGTGAGATGGCCTTGGTTAGAATGGCTCGTTGCTCATCTGTGAGCCTAGCTCTGGTGGGCAGTGGTGGCTCAAACTGGTCACTGGGCCATGGGGCTGTGCAGCTGCTTTTGAGATGGCAGTGTAGGCAGCTTATTAAGCTCTTCCAGTAGACACAGAAGGAGGTGCATTTTCTGTGGTGACTGAGAAGCCAAGCGGAAGCTCCATTATATCAGCTGACTTTGGCTGTGAAGCTTCAGAAATGCACAATGTTTCAAGCCAGATGGTATTTTTCAGCCTGCATTTTTTTGTTTTCTTAGATGGAGGCTACTTCTAAGCACAGCTGTGGGGTTTGACCTTTTTTGCAGCAAGTTGTTAGTCTTATGCACTTCCCTTGCTAATATGCTTTTATTGCAGGGTCTAGACCCTGCAAGTTGAGAACAGTTGCTGTGGTTTCTAATTGAGCTGGGAAGTGTGTTAGATGCTGATGACCTGTATGTACTCTGCAGCTACAGTTTGTATACAGAACTGGTTCATTTACGAATTGCTTTCTTGTGATGCTAATGAAAGATTATTCAATACTTTCTGCTCTTTAATGTCAGAAGCTTAACATTGTATTGTGATAGCATTTGAATAACAGCCCAAATAAGTAGTCAAAGTACTAAGAAAGTAAAAACTTTACTTGGCCAGTCTGGGTTCTACCCTGCATCTAAAACTGAAGTGTACTGCTTTCTAGTATGTTTTTGAGGACCGATTAAGAGAACTAATATTTACCCTTGGAAATACCTTTGTATGAAACCTGTATCATAGGTTAGCTGATGGACTAAGTAGTGTATTTTTAGTATAGAATGCTCTACAGGTTTCGTGTGACTAGTATTTAAATGTTCACACTAATGATGAGTTGTTGTGTAACTTACACCATGGTACATGTTTCCTGTGGGCAGTTTTGCAAGGAAGATAAAGTGACCTGAATATTCTGATAAAGTGCTGCTGCTTTTCCTTGGTGCTTTGGTTGCAGAGATGCACAGAATTACTCAAGTTTTGACAAGGTTTTTATGGTTTGTGAGTTGAGTGATAGCACAGAGAAGAGGATGCAAAACAAATATTAGAAATAGGGATACTTTGGTGACAAAAGCAAAGTCTGGTATGAATCACAGGACTCAGCTACTTCTATTACCAAAAAATTGTTGGTAAACCTGATAACCTGGATAATTGTATTGTTATGTAGACTGCTTAAACTACTTTTCAAGTACTCTGAGATCCTGTGATTTAATAGCATTTCCAGTTGGTTATAAAATAGTAATATCTTCATCACTGTAAGTAAATGCTTCTGTATTCAGCTGTTATGTAGATATGATTGATTTGACTTGTTTTTAAGTTACTTACTATTCCTAATTGTATTTCAAAGCTGACTTGCAGGGAACCGCTTAGGACAGCATTTGGTAACTGGAAGTTTAGGAAAATGTAAATGGAAAAAAAAAGGATGTTACCACTGGACTTTAACCCACGGTATGAAGAAAACACAGACACACCTATTTGTATAGATGAACATGATACCTACTTCCACCATGTAGGAAATGATGCTTTCCTGAAATTACATACAGGAAAGGAACATACCAAAACATTACCTGACCGGCAGCATGTGTTTGTTTAATACAGTTTTTAGAGCTGAAACATATTTTGATGAATTTTTTTAAAGCAGTTCTATTCAAGAGCAATGAAACTGAAATTGGATAATCTTAATTGTTAATGTTGGGAGCATTTAAGTTTAGACATTTTATTTTGATTTTACAATCTAAAAAAGAATTGCTTTCACTGAAAGAACTGATGTGTTCCTTCTCTTCAGTTTTTTTGCAATACATGGGGTCACAACTGCAGACAAGTTCTTTTGATAACAGCTCCGTCAGAGCCTTTGAACAATCCTCAGTGATGAAGGCTTGCTACCAAGATATGCAGCTGGCTTTCTCTGCCCCTTTAGATAGGTGTGTTATCTCCTGAGTACATCCTACCAGGGTGAGACCATAGCAAAGAAAAGCTGCCAAGAAATGTATCTGGGTGTCTTGTTTAGCAATTTTTTACAGCCATGGTGTTAGCCATTAAAAATGTAACTAGTTTTACTTCACTTTTAGTTTGATATTGCACCACCTATACTTTAAATCACTCTCAGCATTTACAAAGAGGCAGGCTTAGATGTACATACTGTCATTTCTAGGTGTTCTTGATTTAAAAAAAATTAAAATTACAATGTAAGTATTAAACCAAGCTTGTGTTTTAAGATTAGTCTCTCTTCTTTAGTTTGCCTATGAATATTTTTCTTTTGTGGGGTACAACATCTAAGCTTATTGAAATACCTCGTAAATTGCAATTGCTGCCTAATCATTCCAAAGCCTGTATTTTGTTGTCATAGTTCATATAGAAAGACTTGAATTGCTCAAGATTTTCAGAATTAGAGCTAATTTTAAAGTCTTTATCTTTGTTTTTCTGGTAGACCTGTGCTTAAACTAGCTGAGAGGGAAACTGTGGTTTCCCCCTTTCTTATGATGTCCAAAGCACCATTTTACAAGTTTAACTTTTTGTCAATGGATCATGGGCTTTTTTTTTGTTAAATTTAAAGGTGTAATCGTCCCCTTGAAACTCCCTAGACTGATTAAAAATTGTTGTATGTAGTGCTTTGCACATCCACTTTAATCCCATGAGAGTGAAGCTGTACAATGCATCAAGAAAATGCAAAGAGAACCCACAGAATACATTCTTTCAATAGCTAATAGAGTGGAATGTGAATAATTCTAAATAGGGTAGAGATGTACTTAGATCAAGTATTCTGTACAGTGGAGTTTGTCTTTTTCCAGAAAGAGCAAGGCCATGTCATATGAGCTTCAAATTGATAAGAAATTTGAAAGGTTTCCATTACTGTAAGAAATTACTGGAAGTGAGGGTGCTTTTTCTGCTAAAAGTACCATCAAGAAAACCTTAAAGCTATTTTCCAGAATACTAACAAGAAATCTTAAATTTGTGTCAAGCTTGCTTCATGAATTACAGAAGAGTTTACTGTTGGGATCAGTAAGCTATTCTGTTAGGTAGTGAAGCTGAAACTAATTAATATGATTGGCAGAAACAGGGTGTGGTAAAATACTCTGTAGACCTTAAACAGAAGATGTTTTTAAAGATGATTTTATAAAGAATAAGGAAAGCTGTATTAGTAGTGAAATATTTCATAGTTAGATTGACTGTTATATCTGTAATAAAGTATCTGATGGGTTCTAAATACATGGAATTGCCCTCTGTTCAGAAATAATTGTTCTGTTTAGCAATAAATCTCCTCCTGCTATGCGCTATTGTGCACCTGCTGACCCAGTGTTGGTCATTTTACTCTGTATGCACTTATGAAAGGGCTCAGAACTGTCCTATTGTCATAGCAAACTTCATACCTTCATCTCACCTTAGTGAAGTGACAGTACATATCTTCTGTTATAGTAAGGACATGTAATCTATTTGCTGACATGCTTTCACAGGAGAAGCTTTCGAGTTATGGCTGGAGGAAGCAGATTTATAAAAGTGTTTAGTACCAAAATGTAGAACTTAATAAAAAAGTTTAGATGCTTTATATTCCCTGACAATTATGTGGTACTTCAGTAGAGAACACTCTGTTCTATACTTTTCTGCATCTTATAATAATTAAATGTGTTTACAAGTATGACCCCAGGATGACCATTGGGGCATCCTTATAATATACAAAATATCAGTGAGTCACAACCAGTTATATAAAACTTAATTTCTGACAAATCTAGCAGTGTTCTGAGCAGCAGAAAGGCCTTATGAAAGAGCATTATTCTATCTTAACTGTAAAGAAACACTACCATCTTTAGCTTGTATCCTACTGATTTCCATTTTTAGCTCTCTAATGAAACAATAAAGCATATGTGGACTTGATTTTGATATCTTGGAATCATACTGCAGTAAATATAGAGTGATCAGAGGAGTTCATTAGGACTAGGCAGCATTCACTATTACCTGTAGGGTTTAGCACTCCAAGAAGCAGCAATATTCTGTTGTCTTCTACCGTATATATGTCATCCACAAGCATCTCTTTATGTGTGAATTCCAGAAAGAAATGTGTTTGATTTTTTTTTTTTTCCTCCTTGCATCTCCTGTTCAAGAGTATGAAATGTTGTACATTTCTGGAAACTGAGAAAGCTTGTTCACCTGCTGTCACTGAAGCAGTTCAATTGTGTGGGGTTTGGCAGCACAGGAGCAGCTAGGTGGGTTGAGTAGGCTTCTGTCATCAAACTGTTGTTAATGAAAAGTGGCAAGTTCATATGACAAGTATTAATTGTAGAGGATGAAAGCTATTAAATTCTTTCATTATATTTAATTTTTATTCTGTATCTTTTTCAGGAATGTTGCATAACATTTGTTGCTTTTCATATCTGTGTGACTTTGTAGCCTTTTCTCCTTTTTGGTGTCCTTTGGATATTCTTTTTGCCAAGCATAATGGTACATTCTGCATTACTGAATAATTTAGTTATGGTAAATGAGTAAAGTGCTGGAAAAGCTGTAACTTACAGCAACTGTGTCAAGTCTTGGATTTTGTATTTCTCTATTTATCAAACCATTCAGACACTGGCCAAACTGTTAAGAACAGTAAAACAGAACTTTATTTTACTTTTGCTCTTTATTAAGAGCATTTTAATCTTATCAAGAACAGTGGAACACAACAGCACAACTTTGGAGAAATAAATAAAGGATGTAACTTAGGCAAACAAATCATGCAAAACACAAGCAGGATGCCAGCTCAACTCTACAAGGCTGGCAAAGTAGAATTTGTGCAAAACAACAATATTACACTTACCTCAGAAGCAGAGGTCAAGGAACAGTCACATAGAAAGAACACTGGGCATTGAGGACAGATCCCAAAGAATCATATAAGGACTTCTGATAAAGGGTGTGATTATGTCAAATAAAGTCAAGTAAGTGGAGATAGCTAATGAATATATAATCAGTGTGTATGATAAAAACTCTGTTCACATGACTCTCGTGGCACTTGATTAGAGGAAAGATCCCCAGAGTGACCAGCATGCTGTAATAAAGGCCTGCTTTCTAATACTCTAATAAAAAATGTGTTAGTAAGTTTCTATCTGNTTGTCTCAAAGGGGTAAAACAATTCTTGCCCATGAGTTGGCATGAGTTAAGAGGGCTTTAAACTAGGTTGGCAGGGGGTTGGGAAGAAGACCAGGCCCACTTAAGATGAGCCTAGGGGCAGGATGCCAGGGTTAGGAGTAAAATCAGTAGCCCAGCTGAAGTGCAACTACACCAATGCACACAATATGGGTAAGAAAGAGGAGGAAGTGGAGGCCACTGTGCAGCAGGAAAGCAATGACAGAAATGTGGTGGGATGACCAGAGTGCTGCACTGGATGGCTACAAGCTCTTCAGTAGGGACAGGCAAGGAAGGAGAGGTGGTGGGGATGGCTCTGTACATTAGAAAGTGTTTTGACTGTACAGAGCTCAAGGATAGCAATGAGAAGGCTGAGTGCCTATGGGTGACAATCAGGGGGAAGGCCAAAAAGGCAGATATCTGGGTGGGAGTCTGTTATAGACCACCCAGCCAGGATGAGGAGGTGGATGAACTATTCTACAAAGTGATGGTCATGTTTCATGATTGTCAGCCCTTGTTCTTGTGGGTGATTTTAACCTGCCAGATGTTTGCTGGAAATTCAACACCAGGGAGGAGGCAGTCTATGAGATTCCTGGAGTGTGTGAAGATAACTACCCAACACAGCTGGGAAGTGAGCCTACCAGGGGAGCTACCCTGATGGATCTGCTGCTTACAGAGAAGGGCTGGTGGGAGACACCGTGGTTGGAGCCATCTTGAGCACAGTGACCATGACACAAGAGTTTTCAATACTCAGAGGTGTCAACAAAATCTTGGACTTCTGGAGGGCAGACTTTGTCCTGTTCATGTTTAAACATGATCTTTATGCAAATGCATGCAGGTGGTGAAAATAGCGATTTCCTTTAAGGTGAGAAAAAGGAATTTGCTGGCAGTGTCTCTCACGGACACTTCTGCTAGTGGTTAATGATGACAGAGGTTTATCTGCATTTATGCTCTTTTCTCAGCAGGCAAACAGTCAAATTAGGCAGCTTAGTGGTGAAACTAGTGGCTAATAATTACTCAATAATTTAGTTTGGTTTGTTTTTATTTTCAGTGAAGGGAGCAATCTTACCCCTGCTCATCATTATCCTGACTTCAGATTTAAGACATATGCACCTCTTGCCTTCCGCTATTTCAGAGAACTTTTTGGTATCAAGCCTGATGACTATTTGGTAAGAGCCTGCAGTTTTCCTTTGAGTTACAAATTATTATAAAGCATGCTAGTTTCATTGTGGCAGAAAAGGATTCTTAAACAGTGCCTAAATCAGTAAGAAATTTTGTGTGTGGAGGGGGTATATAACTAGTGAATATTTGTAATGGTGACAAAAATTTTAATTCTTTATCTTTGAGACGATTCGTATTAAAAACCTGCTTTGTTAATTGACTAGAGCAACATCCATATCATTCAGATAATTTTTCTAGAGAAGTTATGATCAGTAGTTTGTGACTTTTATCAATTCAGTTCTAATTAAGTACTTTTGTGTGATTTGCATTGCTTATGCACATCATTACAAAGTGAGGTCTGCAAATGTTCCTGTCTAGCTTTGAGGCACATGGATGACAGACTAAAAATGAAGCATTTTAGAATGCCTCCGTTATTCTATCTATTTTATAAATTGAAGACTTACTCTTTCACAGTGTTCAGTTAACGCAAGATAAAAGTTACAAATTTGCTGACATTGTAAAAGCAGGCTTTACTTGGTGGAACCACTTTGTATACTGCTAGAACAAGTATCCACTATTTTATTTCTCCTGTAGTTCTGCTTTTGTGAGGGTAGGGTGAATGCTGAGCTGAATTGTCTTCTAGATGTTTGCCCATCTTCTAGATTTTTACCCAATGTTTGGTTTGTTTCATGGGGAGTCACCCAAGAAATCAGAGTCCTGGTACAAATTAGCAACTTTATATGTCGAAGTTTTATTATGCCCTTTTTTGAATGAGCTTTAAAATCCTTTTGTTCTATTATTGATAATGGCTTCTTTAAGACCAAAATAATTTGAAAGGGCTTGGGTGAATAAAAAAGAAAAATTGATTAAATGGTTCTGAAATATTAATATACTACTAAATAAGTTGTTTCTGTTGTGTTCAAGTGTGCTATGATGGGATTTTCTTCCTATATGAACAATAAGCCTGAAAGCAAAACTTAGCTGTTTTGCTTTTATTTAGGTTGAATGTGGGTGTCTTACTGTGAGTGTCTTATTTTAATTCTTTGGTGCTATGTATGGATTTTGTGTTAGTAGTCCTCATGACCACAGTTATATATATAAAAAAAATATAATTAATTTGAATTATAAATGGTAGTGGCAAGGAAATAGAGTTGTTTGGGAATTTTATAAATCATAAAGTCATAGGATGGTTTATATTGGAAGGGGCTTAAACATGATTTATTTCCAGCTTTGCTGCCATGGGCAGGGGCACCTTCCCCTGCTCTAGGTTGCTCAAAGCGCCATCCAGCCTGGTATCGAACACTTCTAGATATGGGGCATCCACAACTTGTCTAGACCGCACATTCCAGCTCCTCACCATCCTTAGAGTGAAGAATTTCTTTCTTCCGTTTACCACAACTCTTACAGTGTGACCAATTCCTTATTCACTGAGTTATCCATCCATCAAATCTATGCCTCTCCGGCTTAGAGACCAGGACATCATGGGTGACAGTTGTGTCATTATGTAATGTGCTATTTATCTTATCTCTTTTTATGGACTTGTAAAAGCTGAAGTATGTGGGCTGTGTTGCCAGCTGCTAAAAAGACTGTGCTTCCTAGAGTAAAGTTATTATCACCTGCAATTTCTTTTCCATCTAAGGAAGCTTTTGCAGTAGCAGAAGTTAAAGTTTATACAAAGATTGCATGATGTGCATAAGATTTGTGACAGTCATTTTAAGTACAAAAAGACTATTCCCTGAGGGAAGTTCCCAGAAAAGACAATTTGTTGCAGATTCTTTTTTCTCTTGGCAAGGGAAAACAAGTGGTATTAGTAAGTAGTAAATGATTGTCCAACTATGGCTGAAGGGCATGTGAAGTAAAATAAGAAGATACAGCAAGCATATGTGAGTTTACACTGTTAATTTGAAGTGACAAAGCTCAAGATTTAGAGCTTCACCTTTTCCAACGTGGAGAGTGAAGCTCATGGAACAAAAAATTGATCCATGAGCAAAAAGGAGAATATAACCAAGAGGGATGGGCCACCATAGAAGGAAAATAGTTATACCCTCACTATGGGAGCTAGACAGGATAACAAGTGTAAATACATTTGAACAGCTGATAGAATTAAATTGTCACTGTAAACCTCATGGAGTACTGTCATTTTGCAGGGAAAATGCTTGATCATAAATACTCACTTGTCAGGCTCTTGGGGATTTTCTTACCTTTTGGTTTTGATTTGCCTTTCAGAGGTGTCAGTCAAAATTAGTTGGGCCCTTTGTATAGCAGCATTTGGTGGGTGGAGTTTTTTACAGAAATGCATACCCCTGGAAAATGACCAATGCAAAGTGTAGGATGCTGTCTTGTGCAGCAATGTTAATTGCTTATGTTACGCAATGTCAATGTCTTGAGCTTTTGTTTTACTGCTCTATTGAGCTTTAATGTTTAGGATAATTGCATTCAAATGTTTATCACAGTGACAGTTACTCATTAAGATTTAAATATTTTGGCAAGAAAAATGCAATTGCTGCAGTACAACCACTGATTTTGTCTAAAGGTTTGTAGTGTTACAGATTAGTATGGCCATTCTGTCTGTAGAAAAGTGCAACTATAGGATAAACAAGAAAGATTAATTTTGTATTAATTGGAATTGAGTAAAAGGAGGGGCAAGAAATACTTGTATGTCGTGCAAAATTCTCTTAAAAATTATAAACCTTAGCTGGAGCTAGGATAAGAAGGTGCATTAAGGCAATGGCATGAGCCCATAAGGAAGCATGCTTCTTTAGTTCAAGTGCTCACAAAAGAACATATTTATTAGATTTTCTGGTATCACTGCTTTCAAGTTTAATATAAACAGATTTTTCTATGGTTTTGAACTGAATGTCGACTCTCCATATAATTTGAATGAAGTTTGGAATAGGGGACACTTAATAAATGTCCTCTATTAGTCTCTGTATGAGTATGGTTCTACTAGTAAGGGGTAGTCTTTGGTGTCTTTTTCCTCCTTAATGTGGTTGTAATTCTTAATATGTCCTGTGGAAAAGGAAGCCTGTATAAATATGTAATGCAATGGTCCTTCAAATTCCAGTTTTTCTTGCTTACTGGTATTGAGGTTTTTTCTGTTTCAAGTGGTTTTCAATCATAAAACTAGTAAAAGATTAAAAAAATTAGTAACTATACTAAAATTAGTAGCTATAGCTATACCAAGTTTATCAGTCTAATAATTTCAATCCCAGTTGCACAGAATAGGGTTTGCCTATTTGTCTAAAAGGAGAAACCTCTACTCCCAGTTTATGTTTATTTTTCTACCGTCTTGTACCTGTTTCTTTCAAAAAATGGATGTGAAAAGCAAACAGTTCCAGTGAAAATGTCTTCTCAAAGTTTTTGACTCAGAATTTGCTATGCCGACAGCATGGAGATCAACTCCTTCCACATCAATCACTGGCTTCACTCCAAAGGAACCTATTGCTTTGGAACATGAAGAGGGATTATATGCTCAGCTGCCAGCTGCTCTTCCATGGTTGTGCAGCATGGCCTGGGCAGAGGGGCCTGCCAAACCTCAGCCAGCAGCAGTAGTGTTGCTACGTGGTTCTCTTGTGACTACTTGAACCTGCAGCTCTTCATATTAAACTTGTCTTTGGGTAATGCACGCATTGGCAGTGAAAAGCAATTTTTGTCTCTTCCAGTACTCAATCTGCAGTGAACCTTTAATTGAATTATCCAACCCAGGTGCCAGTGGGTCCTTATTTTTTGTAACTAGTGGTGACGAATTCATCATCAAAACAGTTCAACACAAAGAGGCTGAGTTTCTTCAGAAGCTCTTGCCAGGTTATTATATGGTAAGTAATTGAAGACTGTATTTTACCTCTATTTCTCCTGTTTCATGTCACTTCTGAAGATTCAGTTTCATTTGTCTTGAAATATTCCACTGGGCTAATCTGTATTTTTTGTAATATTTTTTACATTTTTACCTGCCTTTCTACTTCATGCCCTACACACCCAACAGAAAGAATAGATATAAACCAAGAATATATTTAAGATAAAATTGGTGCTCTTTTAGCATTCAAGATGAAGCTGAATGTCATAATCTAATTTGATACCAAACTTTACTTCTAGCAAGCTAGTAACAAAACAAGGTTTCTAAATTTCTAATTCAGTTTTTTTTCTCCATTTTGTGTTTGACTACCCTCTGCATTTCACTCAGAGTGGACAAAGAAACTAGACCGGTCAGTTTCCCTTTTGTTTCCAACTACTTCTGATTTCCATTTCTCATGTATTAAAGCAATGATGTAAAAGATATTTTTATCCATGTAATTTGTTCAAAACTTAATTTTTAAATGGAGCTTTTTGAGGGCTAATTCTAAGTCCATTGTATTGGATTTTGTGTATCATCTGAAGGGAAAACCATTGATTAAAAATTACATAGAATTTAATATTTTTTTTGTAACAAAAGCCACTCATACATATGAACAGACATTCTTCTGGTTGGTATGTGGGACTTTGTATTACTAGACCTGTAACTGACTTTCTTTTCTTGCTTTATTTTCTTAAGTAAATACTTGAAAAATTACCCTCTCATGTATACTAAAAATGAGGAATGTTGTCATTATTGGACTAAAGTAACATGGATTCACTGTGTGTGTAAGACAAAAAATGTGTGCTGAGACATCAAAAAGGACAATGGTGGCAGGTTTTGTTGTTCCTAATCATGATAACCCACTCAGCACAAGTTCGAGTTATTACAAGTACATATAAGGCCAGTTTGTATTGTTTCTGGGAACTTTATTCTCACTGCTATGCAATTGCTTCCAAAATATAAAACTTCAATCACTGTGATTATTTCTGTGAAAACACTTTCTTCTGATAGCTGTATGTTGTAACTTAGTAATCATGTAAGACCTGAAGTAGTTTTTCCCCTTCTTTCTTTTCATGCCAGAACAGTTGGGTTCAGAAGAAGGATTTGCTCTCTCACTTCTGTTATCCTCTCCTACCTAATTTATTTTGCCTGTTGTGAAATTTGGATTATTTCACACTTTTCTGTTCTGATGGTCAGTTGTGGTTCTATTATGACCTCAGACACCTTTGGGAATAACTTAATCATTGGGAACTAACCCTGATGTGTAAAGCCTCATGGAGAGAGGGGTTCTGTTTTTCAGAATCCAAGCTGAGATAATGACAGAGAGAATATATTTATGAGAATATATTTAACCCAGACTCCTTCCAGCAGGTAAAATGCAAAGGTTGTTCAGGTCAAAAAAAA
>VZRH01000068.1:231628-245353 GCA_013397555.1 Urocynchramus pylzowi | reverse complement strand
AAAAAAAAAAAAAGTCTTTGTGATGCTTTAAGGTTTGACCTAGTCTGTTCTTTTCTGTGAGAAAGAGAAACCTGGCATAAATGTAGTTACTGCTCTGCTTTTGGCCTTTATAAGTTCCTGGCAAAAAGGCAGTGCCTATGCTAACTTTCTGGAATAGAAACCCACAAAGATAATCAACTGGCTGAAGAAACTGTGCTGAATAAGAAAACATTCATCATTTTCTTCATGTTTGTTAATGTATTTTGCTGTTAAAGAAAACCTTTTCTTAAGCATGGAAGTTAATTGAAAATAGACATATTTAAAAATATCTCTTTTGTTTTAGAATCTGAACCAGAATCCAAGGACTCTTCTTCCCAAATTTTATGGGCTGTACTGCGTTCAGTCAGGAGGCATTAATATTAGAATTGTTGTCATGAACAATGTTTTGCCACGAGCCTTGAAAATGCATTTCACATATGACTTGAAAGGCTCCACATACAAACGCAGAGCATCAAGAAAAGAGAGGGAGAAGTCCAACCCTACATTCAAGGACCTGGATTTCCTGCAAGATATGCATGAAGGGTTGTATTTTGACTCTGAAACACACAGTGCACTAATGAAAACACTACAGCGGGATTGTCGAGTGAGTATATATTTAAACTTCTGTGTTCACCTCTGCTAAATTTACTCAGTACAAATGACTTAACCTCCATTTGTTTTCCATGCTATTTAAGGAGGAATAACTATGGATGTCAGAGCACTGATGAAGCCTGTATTTTAGTTAAGCTGTTGTGATGTGAGATCATAGTCATAGATAGAATGTCCATATAATTTTTGAGTACCAACGGACTGGGGACCATGAGCACTTCCTTCACTGTGGAACTGCTTCCAGTGCTTAACCACCATCTCACTGAAGGACTTTTTCTTCTATGCACCCTGAACATTCCCAATGCAGCTTTAAGCTGTTCCCTTGCATCCTATCACCAGGCACCAGAGTTCAGCATCACCCTTTCTGTCACCCTCAAGCCTTATATCCTCCTCTGCTCCCCTCAAATCATGCCCTGTAGTCCTTTCACCATCTTTGTTGCCTTCCTTTGGACACATTCTTATATTTTATTTCCTCTTTACACTGTAGAGCCCAAAACTGTACACAGTTCTTGAGGTGAGGCTGCTCCAATGCTAGTGTAGTGGGACAATCACCTTTCTCAAACCAGGTGGCTGCACTGTGCTTAGTGTACCCCAGGATACAGGTGGACATTCTGGCCACTAGGGCACACTGCTGACTCATTAAGTTTATCACTTAGCACAGCCCTAAGTTCCAGGGCTATCCCTCTATTTCTGTGTACATCCAGGATTACACTGATCCATATATGGCAATACAGATTAATACAGGAATGAAGTCCAGTAGATTTGATGTTGATGATTTCCATTAATTTGGGGATTTTAATTACTTTTTTCTTGAGGCATAATTAGCCCTGTGGAAACTTTATTATGTATGATAAGCTGTATGAAAAGCTGCTGTGAATATGTCTCTTGGTTACCTAGGAATGGGAAGGCAGCAGTTTTACTTCTAGAGAAAGGTAATTTCTTCCTTAGCTTAAAAGTCCATATAAAAGCTTCCACAAAATATTTTCAAGGCAGAAGAAGGATGCCTGTAATTCTTCTTTGAGAGGACCTTGGTGAATGGAATCAGTTCCTATTATGGACAGAGAGAATTGCTTTAAAATATTTTTTTTTCCTGTAGCATGGGTAAGAAAATGTAAAATAGGAAAAGGGAGACTCCAGATCTCTCAGAACTTCCCAGGATTCATGGGGTTTTGGAAAGAAAAAATTTGCTTTGGCTGAGGGAAATCGTAAGAATTTCATCATAATAAAGCAAAATGGATAGTCTGAACTCACCATATAGAAGAGACACCCTGAATATCAGAGTTTGTTCACTGCCACCTGTGGTACAAGATGGAAAGCATTGTTTTTGGACATGAATAGAATTTTTGTTTGTCACAGAAGTCTGCAATGCCTTGTGATTGGTTTGTAAAGCTGTGTGACCTAATGTTCAGCTGTGTATTCAGCATGAGACATTTATCTAACACGACACATTGTTCTCTCTGTAGCCTGTTGCAGTGAGTATTTCCTGAGCTCCGACCATGTGTGATGACAGGGAATGCATCAGTATGTCACATCTGGGGATCTGGATGCCTTTCTGTGCATCCCCCTTGCAACTTGTCCAAGGTTACTTACCCAGTCAAAGCTTGGGGAAATCCATTGTATTGGAAATAATAGAGAGTATCTAAAAGATGGAACTGGACTGAAAAGTAAAAACAAGAATCAATAATTTAATTAATCATTAATAGTTTGATTAATAATTTAATTTATCTTTAATAATTTAATAATTTAATTAATCAACAATTGAATCATTTAATATAAAGGGACTGTTAATGATTCTTTGGAAATCTGGGGAAATTCCTGCTACATGTTATTTGAGTGCTAATATAATCCTTTTGAATGTATATCTTAAATTAACAACTCTAAAATTAGTCTAGAGTTCTTAAAGGCCCAACTAAATTTTAAAAGTATTAAAAGTAAAGAAGAAAATTATCCTATAATCAGTGAATTTACATAAATACACATATACACAATAAAGTATATGTCTGTGTGTATCTGTAGATATATGCATATAAATACACTGAAAGTTATATGTATATAAAAAATTAACTGTCTTTTTTTTTCTATTCAAACAAGTCTTACTCTGTGTTGTAAAACAGAGGGAGCAGACACTGTTATCTTTCATATCACTGTATTTGCTCAGCTAATAAGGTTGGATCTGACTACCTGCCTTTTATTTCTGCCTTTAAAAAGACCAGAAATATTCCATCCATTTTGTGAAAAGGACATCAGTGTTGCCTCTGCTTTTTTCTGCCCATGAGGTATTTGGATGGATATAGTGATAACTGACCAGATTTTTTAGGACTTGAAAACTTGTTATCTCTTTTTACTGCTACTTCAAAGTGAAGAAGTTAGTGTAGGCACTTGAAATTAAGAAATCATTTAAGAAAGGAAATTTTTAATCTTTCCAGTATTTCAGGACTAAGAAATTCTCTTCTGTGTTGCTTAAATTTGGATTGTGTTTCCATTGCTCACATTTGCAGTCAGAATCAGGAAGCAATAGACTTTTCTCCTACTTCTTAAATGTAAACATCCCTGGCTGCTAGCCCCTCTCCTCCTTAAGATCCATCACTAAGTTCAGAGGCCTGGCAGAATTTCCTGGTAATAAAGATAGTGGTGGTGGGGACCTGCTATGGTCTGTGACTGCTAGCATTGAATCTCCTGCCCTATTCACCAGTGGACTCATGTTTTCCTTGGTCAGCTTTTCTCTGTGTCTTGATATTCCTTGCTAGTCTCAATTCTATCTGGCCTTTGGCTTCCTTGATCACCACTGCCATCCCTAGATGCCCAGACAATGTTTCTCTATTCCTCCTTTCTAGCCTCCTCCTCCTCTAGGTGAGGTCTGTCCTCACCTCTCCTGTATGCTGGCTTTTCACATTCAAGCTGTGCTGTGGCTTCCTTGCTTAGCTGAACTGGCCTCCTGATATGTCTGCTCAGCCAACACAGACCGTCTTGACAACTGAAACAGAGCTCCTTCCCTAGGGAATGCAGTGCTGCAATGGTAGACCACTGCTGGAGTAGTTCTGGGCTTTCACACCTCCTGGCAGTGCTGGTGAGGAGATGCATGACCTGCCCAATCAGAGAATGGAGCTGAGTTGTCTGTGGTGATCCCTCATGGGCTGGTGCCTCCAGATTATCCATGCTGGAACGAGTACAGGTTGATAGCATTGTTCAGCTCCTGCATCCCCTGCTTGTTTTGTTCACACTTGTGGTGACAGGGTCTGAAAACTTGTCTCACAGTTCATTTTGCAGTATTTGAACCAAAGAGTGTAATATTACAATGTTCCTAAAAGATGGAACATTCGTTAATTTATCATATATAGAATTTATTAATGAATGAATGAATATATGTACACAATGTACACAACTGAAAATTTGAACTAGCTTTCAAATTCCAGACTGTTGCTGAGACTTTCTGTAGCTATCCTGTCCTTGCCTTTTTGGAGAAGCAGTAACAATTAATCAAATTGTGGCCATGTAGTTTTGTAAGAGCAAAAAAATAATTTGAAGATGTTTTTACTCTTGAGAAATGAATGGCTTTTGGGAGTTTGCATTTTACCTTTATGGCAAAGAATACTGGACTTTTCTGAGGAAATTACATTTTAAAAGTGACTAATGAAGAAACCTGTAAAAACAAGGAAATTTAAAGATAAAGAGGGTCATATCTCCTAAGTTTGAGACTTGGTTATTATTTTTATCACTGCTGTTTTAGCCAGTTGCTACAAAAGTTTTATGGTGTGATTGCACATCTGTTTTGTGCTGTAGCAAATATGGTGCAGGCTTCGTATGACCAAATTTATCCACAGAATTTTTCAAATTCCTTAGTAGCGTGTATAGTTTGTTTTGCAGTTTTTTGCCTTTTTTCTACCTCAAAATATCTACACAGATAATTCTTTAAGCTAAATAACTTCAGTGACCCATTGTACAGCATATCCTTACAAACAGTAGTGTTGGCATAACTTAATGAAATATTTAACTGCAGCACAGGACAGAAATAAAAGACGGCATGATGTGGCATGGAGATAGAGAACACACTAATCTTAGATGAAGGGCCTCTTTGTCAGAAATGGTAGTTTGAGGGAAACAACCATGGCACGGTGCTGTAGATCTCTTGTATCTTTATATGTTATCACTCCTGTATTATCAATTGACATTAGGAATTTCTTGTTAGTTCTACTTTTAAAATCAGAATCCAGATTGTTAGTTTTGGAGTGTTAGTTAACAATATATTTTGAGAATTCTGTTGAAATAGGAAGTGATTCCACATATGCTTTGGTGAGAATGTGATGATTCATTTTCGTGGGATAGATTTTTTCTAAACCAGACCCATTTTTAGGCACTGACATTTGTGAACTTGTTCCTAAGATACGCTTATTTTGTGGGACAGTCCTTTAATTTATGTTTATTTAATATAGCTCATTATGTTGAATAGTAATTATTGATATGTAAAATCAGTCTTCTTTCTACTGTGTTAATTCCTATATCACTTTTCCAAAATGATTGTAGGAGAGGAAATGCTTTAATGGTTATCCATTTAGTACTTTCATTAAATAAGCTTCTAATTTTTTTCTTTTGAGTTGTATTTTTCTTGACCCTTTTATGAAAATGATCTGATGACTTTTTTTGCATGCTGTTTTGCATGGATAGCAAATGTAAATGCAGATTTCTTTATCTGATAGTGTGTAGTTCAGGCTGGCTGCATATAAAATAAAAATGACATTTCATGGCAGAAATACATGTTTTGCTCTGTTAGTCACTGGCTGAGATAGTGGAGCATAACCATGTCTAAGATGATTCACAGAATAGTTTAACATCTGATTAGCTCTGAGAAAAGAAAATCTGATTCAGAGAGTTAATTTTTCATGTTCTGAAACAACCTATTTTGTGATGCTATTTTACTGTGGGTTTTTATGTGGTATGAAACAAAACAGTGCTTAAGGCTACAAGGGGTGAGTGTCACTTGCCATCTGGAAGTTTTCAGAGCAACTGAAGTCAGCCTTGACAGCAGTATTTAGTGACCAAGTGACAACACTGTGTTGACAGAATCTGTGTAACTAGTGAATTAATACATATAAATACTCCTAAGATGAACAATTTAATGTTAAGTTAATGAACTGAAGGTTTACTTGTCATTATCAAATACACCACTTGTTAGTACACAGCATGATTAAGACCATTCTTGCTGAAACTCCACAGTGCCATTTTGTTAGCAATGTACATGTCAGAATGGTTACATGAGCAAAGATTAGGTTTTTCCTCCCTTTAGCTACACAAGTAGTGTATTTCTAGGAGTTTATGTTGATTTCTAGTGATCACACATGGATAGACTCAGGTATTTGCAAGGCTTTCTCCTTTTGCTGTGAATATAGCCATGTAATATTGTAATTTATTTGAGTGGGTTTTTTTCCTTGGGTTAGGCTATCATTTTGGTGCCTTTGTAGCAAAAACTTGCTGCTGCATCTCAAAAGCAGTCCTAAAATCATCAAAAGTATCTGCAAACAAACCTCAGCACAGGCAAATAAATGTCTTGATGTTCTGCATTTTCTAACTTGTCCTTTTTCAAACAGATTGTTTTGTACAACTGTGTGTGCAAAATGTTACTTACATATTTTAAAATTGTCACAATTTGGTATTTTAAATATTAATGAAGATACATATGTGAGAACACCTCAGATATATTCAGCTGTAAATCCAACTCATTTACTGTCTTAATACAGACTGAGGAGTTTGACACAAAGTTTTGTCGAGTGCTGATTTATGAAATTCTTCCTTATTATTCTGGTTAATTATTTCTTACCAGAAGTTTCATTAGAAACAAACGGGGAGTGAAATGTGTTTAGATATGGTCACAAAGGTTAATTTGCGTAAGGAGTGGTTGGTTTGGTTATCACATTTCTAAGGGGAAGTAATCAGAACTGTATAGCAAAGCTGTAGGCAGACAGGGCCAGATCATGTCATGATATCCTGAAGACACTTTGTGGACAGTGTAATGCCACCTCTGAGTAGGGCCATGAACAGAGTGTCAGGGGGACAAGGGTTCTTATGCTGTGTGCTGTTTATAAGAATTTGTACTGCAGTTAATCCGTTTGATGTGAAGGTATTTCAGTCTGTTAATGAACTGTAATAACAAAATCAGTTTTTATTATGTTTTTCTGTAATCTTACACCAAAATTATAAATTGTCAAGGCATGGTCTGTTGTACTGTACAAGTAGTATGGCTTTAAGTGGCAGTGATAAATTGATGTAGTCAGAAGGATTAATTTTATGACATAAGAGGCCCCTGTGGAAGAAGGAGCAGCACATTACAGCACAGCCTCCCATGAGACTACATCCAATCCTAGACATAGGTTATGTAATTAGTGCACTAAAATCATGTGTCTAATGTGACCTAATTCAAAATGCAGTAAAGAATGTTAAAGGTAGAACTGTCAGCAGTAATTTATAACTGTAAAATAAATGTGGCAGTGCTTTTCCCAAGCCTGACTAGCTGCTGTTCTGGTTTTGCATGAACAGTGTTGTTTACTGTACTACTAAGGCATTATTTTTCAGCCTATCCAGAATTTAGTTTCAGCATTTGATGGCAAACATTAATTAATTACATATTTTTAAATGATTACATGATATTGTAATTACTTTTTGAGAAAATCTGAGTAAAGGGTAGCAGTAAGTAAGCAGTAAATAAAATCTTAGACGTTTTTGGCACCAAGTGCCTTTGTACCTGTTAGCCATGCTATTTTTGCAATTTATGATTGTAAACCACCAACATGTCCATACAATGCACAATGAAATTTCAAAATCTTATGGTTAGAATACAGTTTTTGTTGTGTATGAAATCCTTTGTGAGTTCTGTCATCAGAAGATGCTGTGGACTACTAAGGCCATACATTAGCAGCCTTTTTCTTGTTCCATTTGAACTAAGGCATTGCTGAGTAGGATCCCTCTGCACAAGAGCAAGCCCATGGTGTCTTAAAGTCATTCTTTGAGTCTGAAAATCAGGTCTGATTTTGTGCCTTTCTATGTTTATGCTTTGTTTCATCACTGCTCTGGTTATCTGAACAATGAGGATTTTTCCAACAATTAGGGTAAGTGGTATAAAAACCTTATGATTAGACATACAGATCCATGCTAAATTACTGATTTGCTGCCATATAGTTTTTAAACATACACAAGTGCTGAAATTGCGCTTTTTTTTTTTTCATTAAGAGAAGGGATGTTTCTGCTTAACCAAAAATACTTATGCTTTATGGATAATCTTCATCAAAACTATATACCTGGAATCTGCCCTTATCTCTATAAAATCACTTTTTTTCTTGTTCACATAAAAAGACGTACTGTTGCCTCTTGATTCTGTGACAAAAATTACACCATTATCTTCAGACATTATGTGCCAAAACACATCATGAATCACTGTTGAGCTGCATGAGGTAAAGAAGAGGTGAGTGGCACAGCATATCGCTCCTGGCTGTTACTGGTGTTTCTCCCTCCACTCAGTAGTGCCGTGTAAGACATTAAACACAGTTGCTGTCTGACATTAAGCTGTTGCTGTGAACAGTTTGGTTGTATTACTGGATGTGATCGCAACTTGCTTTAGTTCATGTTTGAATATTGACTTGAGCTGTATTGCCTTTCAATGACAGCATGCCAAACTTTGGAATGGTGTAGCTGAGTGAAGCAAATGAAACTATCTGTGTGTGAGAGAAGACATGCTGCCAGAGACAGAAGTGGTTGGCAGAAATAGAAGAGAAGGAATGTTGTTTAAGTCATGCTTCAGAAGTAAAACTTGTCTTTTGAGTTTAGATAGGCTCTATTTAGCCTAGTAGAGAGGTGCACGATTTTTGTACTCCAATCCCATCAGCTGCTAATAAGGGGGTGGTAGCAAATACTGTTGACATTTGAAAGTTCTCCAAGAGTATGGTCTCTGTTATAATTAGGAGGTGGATGGGAGATAAGAGAGGAGTACAGGCAAAAATGCTCAGGGAGGTCTGGAATGTGGATTTGAGATAATTTTAAAAATATGTTGTTTATAAGTATATGGTGGAACCATTAATTGATTGTTTTTCTATAAAGGAAAAGGTGCTGCCTGGAATTATCTTCCTTGACTACAAAATAACATCAGGTTACATTTCAGCTGTGCATCTTTTTTCCTCACTTGTTACAAGAGCATTCAGCTAATTAGAAAATGAGCACTTGTGTGGATAGTAAAAGGTTTTTGTGTAACTGTAATTTCACACACTTCCTGATAAGAGAAGCTTGTGCCTTGAGAACATGTTTTCACTCAGGTTTGCAAAATGCTGCTGTGTAATTCTTTTGTGGTTTCAGTATAGTCATTCCTTCTTTGGTAGGTTCTAGAAAGTTTTAAGATCATGGATTACAGTCTGCTTCTGGGGATCCACATATTGAACAGTAACATGAAGGAAAGAGAAGGAGAGTGTTCCCAGAGTGCATCAGACGCAAAACGCCATGGAGGTCAGAAAGTTCTCTATTCCACAGCCATGGAGTCTATACAGGGCCCTGGGAAGTCTGGAGACTCCGTCACCACAGAGAAAACAAACACGTAAGTGCTGTAACCTGCCCTTAATATTGCTTTTAAAGGTATTGACAGGCAAAACTTTCATGAGTACACTGCGTTCCAGGAATTGAAAGATTGAGCCTTTTTTTTTTTTTTTTCCCAAAAGCTGCATCATCAAGATCTGCCACAGAGTGTGAAATTGGAATGTTGGTCAATAGATTGATAGTCTTTAAATACATGACAGTTCAGAGTGACACATATGCATACTTTTATAAAAGAGATGCTATCAGTCGACTATTACAAGAGTCCCAGCTACAATCTATTTCTAACTGAAAGCAGCCTAGTGAGACCAAAGCAAAAACTATGAATTAACATTGAAATGGATAGTCCTACGGGGGTTGTTTTCATCTTGAAGTAGTATACTCAATGTACATATAATGATACCATCAACCACTGAAGTGCAGCCATATATTATATTTCCTGAGATTAAGAACCAATGTTTTTCCCCTATTTTTCTGTCTAGCAAAAACTTTAATAGAAATTTGAATATATAAACAATCATTATTCTGTTATTTCCTTCATAATAAGTGCTATGAGAGTAGTATCATCACCATTCAGCATTGCATATAATCAGTCCTTTACTTTAATGAGGATTTATTTTAAAATTAAGGATTTACTTTTCTCCTGGTTCTCAAGGAAGCTGTGTAGGTAAATACAACTAATGATATCAAAATCTGTGCTTAAACCTAGAGCAAACAAGTGAGAGAATGATGATATTCAGCATTCACAGAGAGTTCCCAGACACTGAGAACTCTAGACTATAATTAGACAGAGCTTTATTTCACTTGGTTTTTACAACTTAGCCACATTCACACAAAAGTTGGCTAGTGCTGTTGTAGGATGGCAGAGATGTTGCACCAGCTGGGCTCCCACACTACTTCAGCTAACATAGTGCTACTCAGATCCTGTCAAGTGTAATCCTTCCTTGGCTCCTTGCACAATCTCTCTCATATTGACATAATGGCTAGTGGAGCAAAAAACAATGCTGAGGTTCTAAAATGGACAATTTTTCTAGGTGTTGGCATAGGAAAAGAGGGTTTTAGAATGATTGTTCATGGCTGAATATGGACCCTGGACCAACTGGAGGCTCATGGAGTCAGGATTCTCAGCTTGATATTGTTGCTTTATCTGTCCCTTATCTGTCTGTAAAGAAATTTTGGAAAAGCATAGTAATACATAATTTTTAGTGAAAAATATATTAAACAACCTTTTCAGGCTTTGATTAATGTGCAGACTCTCTGTGATTTGTTACTTATGATCAATAAAGTGAGAAAATTCTCCCTTATCTAAAGTTACTTATTTTCCTTAGCAATAAACGGAGCACTTTTCAGATCATCTGAATATTTCCAATTCTGTCTAAAATGTGTCTTAAAATATTTATTCTTCTTTTTAATGGTGGATATTTACCACTGAATCCCAGATACTTCAAATTTTCTATTTAAAATCCATTGCATGCTAGGTGACTCACATTTGACTTTGCACTGTGGCATCTGACTTGAATATTGTCTATTCCTTTGAGTTTACAAGTGGGTACAGTTCAGCTGGTGATCAGAGATGTCTTAAAAATATTCTATGTTGTTTCTCTTAGAATGGGAGGTATTCCAGCAAAAAGCCATAAAGGTGAAAAGCTGCTTTTATTTATGGGGATTATTGATATTCTCCAGTCTTACAGGTAAGATGAACTTCAACTTTCAATGAATTTTCACTAAGCAAAATATTCTGAAATTACTTATAAAAGTGGAAGTTTTATAAAGGAATTCTGATTTAGTTTTTTATATACTTAGGTTAATGAAGAAGCTAGAACATTCTTGGAAAGCTCTTGTTTATGATGGGGTAAGTAGATTTTATTAATTTTTTTAATAATTGAAGCTGATATTTTAGCTGGTGGACCTTTGATTCATGTTGACCAGGAAAAAACTTGTTCTGGTACATTTGTAGTCTAACCTCACCATGTGGTTTGAGCTGCTGCTGAAATCTTCCCAATACTTGCTCTGGTTTTATTTGTTGAGCTTTCAAGTAACAACTAATAATATTAATGTGTCCTTATAACTTACACAAGCCTAGCTACCTAGCAGAACACTGATGAATCTATAAGTGAAAAATATACATAATTTGAAAAAATAATTTCAAATGCTTGGAAGATTTTGCAGAATATAGCTGTATAATTCATAACTCATAAATGGTAATGATTCGCTCTTTTTTGACTGTGCCTGAAATGCATAATATAGTTCACCTGAGGTGTCCAGCTTCTTCTTGACACCTTACTTGTGGAAAATGTGACTGAGATCTTTTTCAATCTTGTAGGATACTGTTTCAGTTCACCGACCAAGTTTTTATGCAGACAGATTTTTAAAGTTTATGAATACAAGAGTTTTCAAAAAAGTTCAAGGTAAGAAAGTAGTGACTTCCACTCTTTTAGATATTTTTATAATCATAACCTTATAATGCTCCAGTCTTGGCAATAAAACAAGCCTTTCTTCAACATCATGTAGCACTTTTGTAGCTCAAATAAATTTCTGACAATTGGGATTTTACTCCATTAGTAAAATTACAGAGAATTATGTACTATGTACTTTTGTCATATCAGGGCTGGCTAAAGGTGGCTTCAGGTGACCACCTAGACACTCTATCACTCCCCCTCTTCAACTAGACAGGGGGAAAGTTACAACAAAAGGCAGGTGGGTTCAAATAAGGACAGGGAGAGATAACTCACCAATTACTATGTCAGGCAAAACTGAGTCAAATCAGGGAAATTAATTTAGTGTCTTATTAATTAAAAAAAAAAAAACAACAAACCCAAACCAACAAAACCCAGCAACTTTAGAGACACCTTCATACACCTTTTTCCATCAAAAGTTCAGATCAAGTTTTATTTTCACTACCTTTTCTACCACTGGAAGTCATACCTTTGTTGCTCTACATATTCTCTAAAGATGATACCACTTTTCTAAAGATAATCAAACCTTTTTATCTTTTCGATTATCTTTCTATATTTGATTTTTATATTCGATTATCTTTTATCTCTTCTAAAGACAATCAAATAAAAGAAAGTGAACTCTGAGCCTGCTCATGAAAACCAGTGTTAAAAGCCTGGTAGATCATAACAACAAACATGATTATGTGTAAAGGCATATGAAAAAGAGGGAAAACTGATAATGCAACTAGAAGGCAGAAATGTACGTGATAAGTATTTTGTGAAATTCTAAATAAGAAAAAGAATAGGATGGACAGATGAAAGGAGAAGGCTGAGACTAACTATACTAAAACAATTAAGATCTTTTAAGTAGAATGAAGGAATCTTTAAAAGAAAAAGAGAAAATCTGAATTTACCACAAGTAGTGATTCCCTGTATGCATGATATATTATGGCAGCTTTTCAGGAAAATAAAACTTTTTGTGAGTCTTATAAATATTAATGAATTGATGGATACTTTCTCTATAAATTGACCATGATAGTGAAAAGAAATTCAATCTGAAGTGTTGCAAGTGCAGATAAGGATGGTGATGAGGGGCAAAAGAGACCTGGACAAGCTTGAGAGGGGGACCCATGGGAGCCTGACCAGGTTCAACAAAGTCAAGTGCAAAGTGTTACACTGTGTTGGGGTGAGCCCAGATACTAGCAGAGGCTGTGGGATGAACAGATCAGAGCAGCCCTGCCCAGAAGAACTTGGGGGTGCTGGTGAGTGAGAGGCTGGACATGACATGGCCATGGGCACTCACAGCCCAGAAAGCCAAACGTGTCCTGGGCTGCATCCAAAGCAGCGTGGGCAGCAGGGCCAGGGAGGGGATTCTGCCCCTCTGCTCTGCTCTGCTGAGACCCCACCTGCAGGGCTGCATCAGCTCTGGGACCCAGCACAGGAAGGACATGGACCTGTTGGAAAGAGTCCAGAGGAGGGCCACCAGCATGATTAGAGGGATGGAGCACCTCTCCTGTGAAGTCAGACTAGGCAAGCTGGGGATGTTCAGCCCAGAGAAGAGAAGTCTATGGGGAAATCTTGAAGCAGCCTTCCAGTACCTAAAGGAGACTTACAAGAAGGCTGGAGATGGACTTTTTAAAAGGGTATATAATGACAGGACAAGAGGAAATGGCTTTAAGCTGAAAAAGGGTAGATTTAGGTTAGATGTTAGGAATAAGCTCTTTACAAGTGAGGGTGATTAGGCACTGGAACAAGTTGCCCAGAGAAATGGTAGATGCCTGATCCTGGGAGTGTTCAAGGACAGTTTGGTGGGGACCTGAGCAACCTGTCTAGTGGTAGGTGTCACTGGGCTCAGCAGGGTTTGGAACTGGATGATTTTTCATATTGCTTCCAACACATGCCATTCTGTGACAACTGCTGAGATGTGCTCAATGTGTGTGCAGTAAGAAAGTCTCTAATAAATATACTGGCAAGGCAAAGATGAGTGCTTGAGGTTTGATGAGGTCCAGGCTGTTCTTTGGGGGAAAGCTGTTTGGATTATTGTGAGTGATGAGGTTTTTTCCCAATTATCACAAGTGGTATAAAACCTTACAGTAAG
>VZRH01000068.1:206004-231243 GCA_013397555.1 Urocynchramus pylzowi | reverse complement strand
AACAAACCCAAACCAACAAAACCCAGCAACTTTAGAGACACCTTCATACACCTTTTTCCATCAAAAGTTCAGATCAAGTTTTATTTTCACTACCTTTTCTACCACTGGAAGTCATACCTTTGTTGCTCTACATATTCTCTAAAGATGATACCACTTTTCTAAAGATAATCAAACCTTTTTATCTTTTCGATTATCTTTCTATATTTGATTTTTATATTCGATTATCTTTTATCTCTTCTAAAGACAATCAAATAAAAGAAAGTGAACTCTGAGCCTGCTCATGAAAACCAGTGTTAAAAGCCTGGTAGATCATAACAACAAACATGATTATGTGTAAAGGCATATGAAAAAGAGGGAAAACTGATAATGCAACTAGAAGGCAGAAATGTACGTGATAAGTATTTTGTGAAATTCTAAATAAGAAAAAGAATAGGATGGACAGATGAAAGGAGAAGGCTGAGACTAACTATACTAAAACAATTAAGATCTTTTAAGTAGAATGAAGGAATCTTTAAAAGAAAAAGAGAAAATCTGAATTTACCACAAGTAGTGATTCCCTGTATGCATGATATATTATGGCAGCTTTTCAGGAAAATAAAACTTTTTGTGAGTCTTATAAATATTAATGAATTGATGGATACTTTCTCTATAAATTGACCATGATAGTGAAAAGAAATTCAATCTGAAGTGTTGCAAGTGCAGATAAGGATGGTGATGAGGGGCAAAAGAGACCTGGACAAGCTTGAGAGGGGGACCCATGGGAGCAGGGTCAAGTTGACCAGGTTCAACAAAGTCAAGTGCAAAGTGTTACACTGTGTTGGGGTGAGCCCAGATACTAGCAGAGGCTGTGGGATGAACAGATCAGAGCAGCCCTGCCCAGAAGAACTTGGGGGTGCTGGTGAGTGAGAGGCTGGACATGACATGGCCATGGGCACTCACAGCCCAGAAAGCCAAACGTGTCCTGGGCTGCATCCAAAGCAGCGTGGGCAGCAGGGCCAGGGAGGGGATTCTGCCCCTCTGCTCTGCTCTGCTGAGACCCCACCTGCAGGGCTGCATCAGCTCTGGGACCCAGCACAGGAAGGACATGGACCTGTTGGAAAGAGTCCAGAGGAGGGCCACCAGCATGATTAGAGGGATGGAGCACCTCTCCTGTGAAGTCAGACTAGGCAAGCTGGGGATGTTCAGCCCAGAGAAGAGAAGTCTATGGGGAAATCTTGAAGCAGCCTTCCAGTACCTAAAGGAGACTTACAAGAAGGCTGGAGATGGACTTTTTAAAAGGGTATATAATGACAGGACAAGAGGAAATGGCTTTAAGCTGAAAAAGGGTAGATTTAGGTTAGATGTTAGGAATAAGCTCTTTACAAGTGAGGGTGATTAGGCACTGGAACAAGTTGCCCAGAGAAATGGTAGATGCCTGATCCTGGGAGTGTTCAAGGACAGTTTGGTGGGGACCTGAGCAACCTGTCTAGTGGTAGGTGTCACTGGGCTCAGCAGGGTTTGGAACTGGATGATTTTTCATATTGCTTCCAACACATGCCATTCTGTGACAACTGCTGAGATGTGCTCAATGTGTGTGCAGTAAGAAAGTCTCTAATAAATATACTGGCAAGGCAAAGATGAGTGCTTGAGGTTTGATGAGGTCCAGGCTGTTCTTTGGGGGAAAGCTGTTTGGATTATTGTGAGTGATGAGGTTTTTTCCCAATTATCACAAGTGGTATAAAACCTTACAGTAAGACATACAGATTAGGTGTTTTGACTAGTGTGCACACATACTAACTTGCTGCTTTACTACCAGATTATTTTTTCAACCCATGGAGGTGATGCTGAAATTGCACCTTTTTTTTTCTTTCTTTTTAGTAAGAGAATGGCTGGTTTTGATTACCCTGTAGGAGAGTTTTTTCTGAGTTGAGGGCTTTTTTATAAAGCAGTGTTCTTGACAAATAATTATTAACTGATGGGCTAGAATTATCTAGTTTGTAGAGGAACGTGTACTTCAAAATGGATCTGAGTTAGCAGTTTCATAATCCTGCTCATGGAAGTGTATTTGCTTTGGAGTTTGAGTGTCAAAATGTGGAATGGTCAGTTGGCTCAAATACTACAGGAGGAGTGTTGAGCATATGGCTTTGTCTAAAACTGATAGAAGGTGTTTTGCAAATACTTTTTGACCAGTGTTATGCTGGTCTCTTAACATTTTTATTAGTTATCTGGAGTGAGAAACAATTCTATGTGGACAGAGAGAGAACAAAATGCAAACAAACACTCGAACTAAATAAGATTTAAGTAAACCAAAAATGACTACAAATACTAGAATAAGTAACAATTTGAAAGTGTTCAAAGTTAAGTCGTTTGGAAAAGATTGATTAATAAGAAAATAGAAGCAACTGATGTAATGTGACAAAATGTGAAGCAAAATTCAGCTTATAGGAAGAAAGGAGCCTCCTGAGACCCATTTCTCTTTAAATCTTAAAATAATTTTGCCAAAGAACTGGTGGTAGTTCAGCTGTCTGAGACAATACCCAAAGGAACTCCTCTTCATTGATAAAGAATAAAGAGTGTCTGCTCCTTACTACTTGATACTCCTGTTAGACAAAATAAGTATCATATATCTTACCTCAGCATCTACATCTTTTTTTCCCCTAATTCTTTCTAATTCTGATTGCTAGATTTGTTCCAGGACAAGACACAACCTGTTCTGTATTTGAAGCCTACAATGTACAATTAAAGCACATCATGCCTAATTTTCTCTCTGATCTTAATTAATCTGTCTCATTTTTCCAGGCTATTAACCTGTCTAAGTATCCTAATCTTATTGATTTCCTCTGTATACAGGGCTGTTAATACAGCCTGCACTTTTATACAGATTAATGGCTCAAATGCATTATTATGCTTTCATTAAAAAATTGGGAGTGTTCCTGCCTTCAGGAATATTATTTTTAAGCTTTGAGTCAGACATTTCCGTTTAAACACTTTAGCCCTGTTCTGAATCTGGATTTTCCCCTAGTGCACAGAACAACCATGCATAATTAACAACAAAAAATTTATAAGTGGATTTAGCCTTGGGCAGAGGCTAGCTCAGCAACTGTCTTCTATGTTCTTTTTTAAAAAGACCCTGGAACTATGTATCTGATTCTTTTCTTCAGTCTTCAGCCAAGTGACTTGATGTGTTTAATTTGAACTTCGTAGTAAAGCAATGAAAGAAGTGTTATAGTATATCTGAAGTAACTTTGCAGCCAATGCATGGAGATCAGCAGCCAGCAGCTGAAAAGCACTAAATTAAATAGCTGCCATCCTTCTAGAGAAGAGCTACAGATGGGAGTCATGGTTCAGTAGTAGTGGCAATGATCAGTTATAGAGTTTGACTCAAAATGCTTTTTAAATAGGCAGGCCCTGCTAAGAATTGTAAAAGAGGTGCTGATACCTGAGTGTGTAGGCCATAAAAATTTTGGAAGTGTTTGTTGTATCCAAAAAGAAATGTTTTACAGATGAGTTTGGAGTGGAAATTCTTCAATATCATTATATAGAAGTAGTTAACAGTTCAAGAAAAATATTGTAACCTCTCAGAATACTCCAAATGTCTTTTCCATTTTTGTGTTTTCTGGGGTTTTTTTCTGTATCATTCTGTCTCTGATTACATGGGTTGGTACTCCATAGGAGCTTTTTAGATCAGTGGTGCCAGTGACTTGACATATTGTCCTATAATAAGCAGTAAGAAACTGAAAAAGACAAAAGTACTTCTCTTGCAGATGAAATAACAATACCTTTTGCTCTAGTTTCAATGCAATGTTTGTTAAGTAGGTTTCTGTACCTGTTCTTCATCTGTATTCAAAACCTAGATTTTCTATATGGCTTACTTTTTCATATGCTGTTAAAGATGTGTAGGGAGATAAGATGACATCATTCAACATCTGTGTTCATTTGGTAATGCAGCTTTAAAGCCTTCACCTTCAAAGAAACGGTGTAATTCCATCACAGCCCTAAAGGCAGCATCACAAGAAATAGTGTGTGCAGCTAGCCAGGAGTGGAAGGATGAAAAGCGTGGCATTCTTGCTGAAGGACAAAGTTATGTCAGCCTTGATGAAGAAGGTATGGTCTTTCAAATCAACAACCTAAATTATGTTTTTAAAAATTTTGTATAAGCACTAGAAGTCCTGTAACTAGAATGCTACTAGTATGGCTGAACTCTCAAAATCAGAGTCAGGTTATTCTTATGGAGAGAGTAGTTAGTAATATTTGCCAAATGGACCTTCAGGAGCAAGACAAAATCAGAATCAAAATTCATAATATGATGTCAAACTTTCAGATTTCAGGACATCCTGAAAAAAGGTATTCAGCCCAGGTCGAAAATTAAGGCCAGAGCCAATGCTATCCTTTTCACTGACCTCTAAACAAGCATGTCACATGAAGTGTTTTGAAGCTCAGTTCATTGTTCCCAGAGTTTTTTTGAAGAGATACAACTTTGCTCCTTTCAGAACTTGCCTGCAGCCATGATGAAAGCAGAACCAATTGCCTAATCCAATCTGATTAATGAGCTGTGGTAGCATGAGTATAGTCCTCAGACTGAGAAGAATTCATAACTCATACCTCTGTTTAATATTTGACTTTGGAGTTACTCTGTATTCTGCTGAATGTACTTGTTAACAGCTGAAATTCACTCTGTAATACGAAAGGGTGTGGGTATGGGCATATGAATAATACCATCTCATCAATTCAAACATTAGAAAACTTCAAGAAGCTTATGAGGGCACTATGGGACTCGATATACTTACATGAAGATTCTTGGGCTAAATTTAAAATGAAGTTTGTTAATATTGTTCTTTATTTCTGCGTATGCAGTACTAGGTTCACACCACCGGCCGGATCTAGTGCCAAGCACTCCGTCCCTGTTTGAAGCAGCTTCCTTGGCAACCACACTTTCTTCTTCTTCCTTGAATGCAGATGATCCCTGTCAACGTGATCAACCTACACTCTATTCTAGCAGGTAAAGGCCATATATGTTAGAGGATTCCCCTCTGTTCTGCTAGAAGTTTAACGTTGTGCTCAACAGAAGGGGGCTCTGCAAAATAGGAAGCAGAAGGGGCAAGTGTCTCTGTAACTCAGTTTTTAACCTTTCCAGTGAAGGAGGGATGCCAAAAGCTTGTAGGATATATCAGGTATTTGGTTGTAGTTATACATATTGTAATTGGGGATCATGAAATAGAAAGCATAAACATGCTGAAAAATGTTATATGAATTTTTCTTCATGTTCCAAAACTAAATTGGATATCTAAACCTTGCTTGGGCCTTAGTCTCTACCATAAACCAAACTACATTAAGGTCAGGGTAGGAAGTACTTCTTGTAACTTGGCTGTAGACTAAAACAGCTGCAGAAAATGGTGATGTGCTAGGAAAAGGAAAAATTGGTCTTTATTCTGAATGTACAGTGAATGTACACTGAAGGGTCTGCTTCAAATTCTTCCATAACAACCATTTTCTGAAGTAAATTTCTGTGAAACTTCATCCATGAGTTGATTAAAGCCTGTCTGATTTTAATCCAGGAAGTATAAAAACAGGAATGTCTTAAGAAAAGTTGTGCAGATGCTAGTGAGCTAGGTTAAATGTGATTTGAGTTGTGTTTGAATATATTTCAATATATTCAGTCCAATACCATGCTTAAGCCAGTAAGTCTTGCTGGGAGATTTTATGTGCCTGTATGCTCCCTTGTGAAGCTGAAGTGTGCTGTGTTGTGTCACCTTACCTGCTTGTAGATCTCTTTACTGTGCATTGAGCCATTTCTTTGCCTGTTTTCATCAAGAAGGGTAGCCACTCAAGCATCTTGAATATTGCTTGGAAAAATTTGGAGTCCTGAACTACTCAATGTATAAATTTGACAAATGCACTAATGTGCCAAGGTGTAGTTCTTTCCTGTAAACTGCATGTTGCCCAAAATGTCAAGTTATTTTAAAAGCAATCTTGAGGCAGTAGGTTTTACCTCCCATTAAATATTTGACAACTGTATTTACATAAGAAGTAAAATTACTTGCAGCATTACTTGATGATAGTGATATTTACAGCTTCCACTTTCATTGCGTTGAAATAAATTTCACTGATGTGGCATCTTCTGTATGTCTGATAGTTTGCTATAAAAATTTGAATGAAGCATGTTTTGGGGTGTAATGAAGATGAAGTTTTTATTTCAGAACAAAAATGTTTCTGCACAAGCTTTAGGAAATAAAAGTACTGATGAATAAGCATTAGTAGAAATAGAGCTCATTCACTTCAACTTGTGTCAAGTTATCTGTAGGACTTAAATATTCATGATCTTTCTCAAAGTTTTTTCTTTGATAGAAATAAAGTTATAGAGTACTGGAGGGTTTTGTTTCCTTTAAGCATTTCAAATAAAACTACAGAACTGCTTTGTGGTGGAGTTGCCTGAATAAAGAGTTCAGATTTAAAGCATTTCAAATATCCTTTACTCTCTAAAAAATTAACTGTAAAGAAAACCTATGAGTAATTCTAATACATTGTACTGTAAACATACTCCAAAATAATTCTAAAATAAATATTTTAGCAGGTCTACACTATGATTGTACATCTAGACTCTTCTACTTTCCAGTAGTGATGCAGTCAATGAAATAACCTCTAATGCAGGACATATTGCCAGCTATGTAATTAGCATGAGTATCTTAAAAAATGAGATTGTTAGTGTCTGCAGTCCAGGTATGGACTTATGGCTTATTAGAAGAGGGCACGTTTTCTAACACAGCTGACCTGGTACCAGCATTCATGGATGTGTGGTTCTCTCCACATCTTCTCTCAAAACATCTACACTGTAGCCAAGAAATCTGCCATAGGGGCTTACCAACTAACATCTTTGCTGGTCTAGGTGTGCCCTCTTCAGCCAGGGCCTGGAGGAAGTTTTTAATCCTCATTAAGTAGTGGTATGTGTCCCAATCTCATTATGTACAATTCATGAGGATTAGCTTCCCTGTCATAGCTAGGAGTTAAGAAAGCTGCAAAGCATGCTCAGTATTGAACTAATTCCCATAAGATTCTGGGCACCTGCTGATTTGTACCCACTTCTTTTGGCATCAGTTCAGGGAGGTCATTCCTTCTTCTTGGCACTAAAAGATATATACATCTTAAGTTTTACTTATGTTTTTATGGTTCACTGAAGAAACTTCAGTCCTCTCATAAAAAAAGCTACCAGGGAAATAAACCCACCAAAAAAACCCACAAAAACCGTGCTACAATGATGCACTGAATTGTAGATTCAGATCTGAGTTTTTTCTTGCCAGAGTTCTTTTGAATATTAGAAAATTATGTGATGCAGGACTCATCATTTTACCATTAGTCTCTGATAAACAGAAAGCTTGGAGCAATCTTTGAAACAAAGACTGAATTAAAGATTTTTTTACATGTGAGCCCGCTTTCAATCTTTAAATATGTAATTGACTATGACATTCTGCTTTGTTATTTAATAGAATTAGAGGTTGGAACCTTCTTCATCAGTCTTTTTCATTGTTCTTCAAAGTAACATAGCACAAAGTAGAGAGTGCATTAATTTGCTTGTAACCTGTCAAAAATTTCTGCTTTAAGGTCATAAAGGAGAAGAGTCCTGTGTGCTTAGTAATAATGTGATATTTGTACAGCTCCTTGACTCCTACTAATGAGCAGTATGTGCCCATACCACTTAGAAAACAGATGGTATTATTTTCCTAATTGAAAAGAGAGTAATAATACTTCTGGATACCTTGAAGCACACACCATATTTTCTATTTGGGTTGGTTTTTTTCTTCAGAATTACCCTCTGTTTCTGTTATCCAATGTAAATACTTCCCCAAGGAGACGCAAATGGCTTATAACATAAGAAAGGTGATCAGCACTCTCTCTTCTTGAGAGTGCTCAGCATCTGTGGGTAGAAAGGGAGAAACTGTTGCTGCTGAAGTTAAGCAGACGAGGTGACTTGCTGAAGTGGAGCCATCTCCTGAGATTGTGTCTTGTGAGGAGGGCTTTTGTAAAGCTGGTTTGGTACAGGTTAAAACTAGCATAACTAATTGGTATATTGCAGAGAAGTGTTTAGGGACTTGTGATTAAAGTGAAAAAGAGAGACTGAGCAGCAGTCATAAACATACAGCTTATTAGGAGTATTTTTCCAGGCTGCAAGCTGATTATTTTCACCAAGTTATTCCTCAGTTGTTGAAAAAGTAGAGGAAACACAAGGTGCTATCCAGACAGTGTGAAGAGGAATTAGTACAAATGAAAGAGAGGGGGAAATGGCTGTATTTTTCAGCACAAAAAGGATGGCCTAAAAACAGAAGGAAAAAGAAAAAAAAAAAGCCAATCATGACATATGCTATTCAGTAAATGTGTGTATTTTCTTGTATGTCAGAAGACAGCTGGTTTCTTTCCCATGAAGCTGTTTCTCAGTCAAGTGGTTTTGTCATAAGCAATCTCAAGTATTCCTTTAGTAAAAGAACAGAACTGACAATTTATTGCTTCTATTAAAGTTTTCAAATATTTTCTATTCCTCAAGTAGGTTTATATTTGGTGCAGAGATATTTTAGTACCTAAAGGGTCTGTTTTCCACTAGAAAATGTAATTATTAATCCAAAACCACTTCTTTGAAATGGTTTATTTGTTTTATCTTAGGAAATTTAATACTTACATATTATATTAGGGATTATTTTTATAGCAGAATTGATAACAGATTTTTTTCCCCTTCCAGGAAAAGTTTTCCTATTTAGTACTGATGAATTAAATTAAAGATGACAAATCTGAATGCCCTAAGCACTATGACTCTTGTCTTACTTGATGTGGCTTTTAGAATTGCGAAAAACTGAAGATGGTCAATGGTGCTTTTGGAAATGTTTCAAACTTGCTTTAAAACATTTTAAAATGTTTCAAACTGTAGATGTTTTATAATTTATGTTTTAAATATCCCAAGAATATAGAAAGTCTTTTTTCAATATATATTTTAGCAGGTCTCATGAGACTCTCCAGTCCCAAACTCAAACAAAATCCAATGATGCATAAAGGGGCGCTTCATCTCCCTCTTTAAAGCAATACCAAGATACTGTGAGCTGTATAAGGAGGACTGCTGAATTCTTCTGATACACCTGAGCCTAAGGAAAAAAACCTATATGAAATCTAATTCTTCTTTCTCTTTATGCATTCTATGCCTCGTGTCTGGAAGATGTATATGTCGTCTGGACTTCAGCCTTCCCTTCTTTCTTTTTATCTGTATATTTTTCAATCATTTGTCTTACCTTTGTGTTGCTGTTTCTTGGTGGAGACATTTGGAATTTTGGAAGGCTTTGAGGGATTGTGGGTTTGTTCTCTTACACAGTCAAGCTTCCTGAAGCATCCAGACTTTGAAATGCTGTTCTGCTATTTTTTTCTAGTAACAGGGATTTATAGGTATTGGTTTTTCTGTTGTAAGGAATATTAAGCACCGCTTTTGCCAGTTGGTGTTCTACATAAACAAATTTTTGTGTGTTAAATTTCAATGTTCTGTCTGTTCACACACTACTGTTAGCTTCTGAAGCTTAGACAACTTTGTCTGAATTTGATTCAAAGTGGACTAAATTCACACATGCTTCATGATAATAAGCAGTTGGGTGGAAGAAAAAGACTTGAATGCTCAAACACTATGAACAGATGCACTGAGACACTGGGGGTATCCCTATGGGAAAGAAAATTTGACTATGATTGAAACAACATGTAATTGTAGCTTAAAGTAAAACAAAGCTTTCCCAGTTCTCTAATGATGGAATTATTTTTGCTTATTTTTTTCTTTCTTAATTAAGAACCAAGATCAAATAGAATGTTTTAGCCAGAGGAGGGCAAACAGCATAGTTGAGCATGCTCCTTGTGGCTGGTCATTACTGAATGAAAGTACCTGTAAAAGTGTTTGGGGATTTTTTTTTTTTTTTTGCTTGGCTTTTCTTATTCAACCTAAGAATTAAGGATGAGAACTCAGTGCACTGTAGAAACTGTATTAAAACTCTGTTCATCTGAATTGCTCTTTCTGAAACACTGTGTGTGGGGGGATTTCACTTGTTATCTCCTGTATCACCCCCAATATGGCTTTGCCTTATCAGTATCATTAAAATCAGTCTGCATTAAAACTGGCAATAAATGCAGCTATGATGATGCTATTGAAGAAATTTGAACTTCAGTTACCAACTGCTGACAGCATGTGTATTGCTGTTAAGAGATGAATTACAAGATTTTTGTATTTACTCTTTTACACTGCTCAACAGAAATCAAGTTATACATGTGAGAATAATGCTAAGTCAATGGGACCTGGATCATCCTAGTACAAGAGAAATAGTCTTGCTTTTGAAAAAATGTCAAGTGCATTATATGATAAAAGGAATATTGTAATGTGGTGAATGTAAAGCTCTGTTCCAGTATGACACTGATTCATTATTTTGTTGAGCATTTGAATCTCAACTTTACATGCTAGTTTCTGCATGTTGAACTGTGCATGATAGTTTTGTCCTTTCTGAAGTTCTATCCCATCTGAAATATACTTGAAGTAGTACAAAGGGAGAGAGAAATAAGTCATATCTGGACTGGTGGCTGTAACCATGTTTCCATACCAAGCTATAATTCAGAATTTTTGCTTTTCACCTTGTCTGTAAATAGGTAAGAACTTCTAAAATATGTCCCTGTACAACTGACAGTTGAGTTTTCAAGGCAGCCTGGAGCCTAATTTCTGGCAGTTAGTAAGATACGCGATAAGGGACATCTGACTCCATTAAAACACATTTGAGGGTTTCAGCTTTGTTGACCAAGTGTATTACAAAATGAGATTTCTGTAGAGGTGCATTTGCAGTTTCACACTATTTCTGTAAGGCAGAGAACAAAAAATCAATCAATGAATAAAGTAATAGAGTGCACCTGCTCTGTAAACATCACTTCCTTGCACAGGTGTACTAATTACAACACACTCTTGTTCTCCCACTTTTCCTTCTGAACTTATGGCTGCTAGTGAACTGTGTCTGCACGGAAAAGTCCAATGTTACTAATGTTACAATGTGCCTAATTGCTTACTCTTTTTTTTCCCCCTATTTTTAATTTCAAAATGCTGACAAAATTTACACCATATGTAATGTGGAAGTAATGCATTTTGAGATTAAAGAAATTATGTGACATTTACTGTGACATGGTTTCATTCGTTAAATAAATATTGAATTTCAGGAATAGCATTACTTTCTGATAAAATTTTAGTAAATACAAAAATAAATTGTACAGGCTCAAATATGAGCTTCCAGTTATCTCGCCATTGCCAATATACCTATATTTGTTTATTTACATTTCTCTTTTCCAAGTATTTTGAAGATTTTTATGTTTAATAGAGAAACTTACCTTTAAATTTCAGTTATGACTGAGCTTTGTAATTTGGGCTTTTGGTTTACTGTACTCTCCCTTCCCTTTGCAGTAAAGGCTTACCTTCAAGTTCAACATTCACTTTGGGAGACAGTGCCATCTATTTGACTTCAGAACAGAGCACATTGGAAACGGAAAATGATAATGCTTCAGTTTTGGATGTCTACTTAGTAAGTTGTCAAACTGTTTCTAATGGGCTTTTTTGCCTGTAATTGCTTTGACTCAGGCTCAGTAAGTGACTAAAATACCTGCTCAGCTTCAAGATCCAGAGGTTCATTGAGGTATTTTTTGTATGAAACATGCATAAGTTTGCACAGGTATGATTTGCCAGGGCAAGTCCCTAAAGAATTTATATGCCTATGAGCTATTGCATTAATCATGAAGTATGCCAAAACACCTTTCAGTTTTTCTGTAATGGTAGGAGGTCTTTTCTGTTGTTTTCTATTGGAGGGGAAAAAAAACAAAACCCAAAACAACAACAACAAAATCTTTCCTCTTCATGTAGAATACTTCACAATATACAAATTAAAATTTCTCAGGTTGGAAAGGTCTGTGTTTATGTCACTGATTTTGAAGCCAGTAGAGCTCAGTGTGAAAATATATTAATGGCCCCCTCTTCTGATTTGAAGGGTTGCCCAATTATGACAGTTGATTAAAAATGTATCTTTTTTTGCTGTTTCAGTTCCTAGTAAGCAATTTATCTGACTACTGAAAGATAAGATCAAGTCTATATTTTGTTGTCTTCATATCACCTGTGTTTCAAATATTCTCTTGATACCCATAGCTCACATTCCACAGACATAAAGGCAGTTGGCACCCAATTCAAGTTCCAGTTGAGTGAAGTTTTTTCCAGTTGAGTGAAGTTTTTTATTTTTTTTAGGCTGTTCTGAAATTGTCAGTATAAATGCAGGGGGCAGGTATGTTAAGCTTTGCCTTTTTTCCCAAAGGCTTACCTTCATAAATCATAAACAATTCTGACATTATTCTAGTAATATTTCCCCTTGACTCTCATGGCAAGAATTATACCAGAGATGAAGAATCAAAAGGGGAAAGTTTGTTCACGTTTCTTATAAATGTTTCACAGATACATGGTTGTTTCCTTTCTAGATAACATTTATTGCATTCTTTATTTTTCTTATCCCTAGAGTTACCTGATCTTTGTCGTAAGAAATTCATACTATCTTAGAATCATAAAACAGCTCAGATTGATGGGGCCTCAAGAGATCATCCAGTCCAACTTCTTGCAGAAAAGGGAGCCTAGATAAGATTATCTAACACCTTTTTGCACTGCAGCTTAAAAATCTCCAGCAATGGGAACTCTGCCACATCCCTGCAGAAGTTGTTTCAGGAATTATCTGTCCAGAAAAAAAATTTTCGTGTGTTCAGATGAAACATGTTTGTGTTTGATTTTACATCAAGATGAAATGTGTTTGTCACGGTCTCTTTTTCGGTAGGCTGTGCCACTGTTGTTTTTTTCCTTCTTAGTCAGCAACTCTTGAGTGTGTATAGTACCCGGTTAATATCTACTAATTTAATAGTCCAGCACACTTCGGGGAGCTGTTGTCTGTCTCGCCTCCACTGGCACAAAACAGTAGCCAAAAACAAAACAGTGGCCAATTGGATGTANGCAGGGAGTTATCAGGGATGGGTCATGGAAGAGAAAAAGAACACTGCCCCACCTGGTTTTAACAGATGGTGATAGAATACATACTTTTGGTTACATCTTGCATTGAACCTAAGGCAGCAGTTAAGCAGAAGCCCAGGGAAGACACAGGCCCATTACTAAACCAGGCAGGGAAAAAAGTTACAGATAATGCTGACAAGACAGAGAGTCTCAATACCTTTCCTCCTTGTTCAGTGGAGTGGCTGGAGCCAGACCATAGTTCCCAGGATCAAGTAGCTACAACAACACACGTGTTAACCCACCAGTAGTGGCCTGCAAGTGCTCAACCTACATAAATGCAAGGCCCAGGAGGGAATATACCCCAGGGTATCAGCAGAAGTCACTGATATTGTTGCAGGGCCAGTGTCCTATTATTTTTGAAAATTCATAGAGATCAGGGGGCATCCCTGATGACTGGAAGAGGGCAGATCACATACCTGTCTATAAGAATGGCCCAAAAGAGGACCTAGTATCCTTACTGCAGTCCCTGGGAAAGTGGCAGAACAAGCCTCCTAGGAGCTATTACCAACTAAATGAAGCAAGTGACTGGGAAAATCCAGCACAGATTTATCAAAGACAAATCATGCCAGGCTAGCCTGATCACCTTTCTAAAACAAATTACCACATTCAGTCAATATGGAGAAAGCAGTGGATGTTGCTTGCCTTCACTTCAGTAAAGCATTTGACATGTGTCATGTGTCCCACAGCTAGACAAATGTCAAATATAGACTGGATGGGGGTGATCTGTGAGATGGGCAGGAATCACCTCATAGGTGATCAACGTGTTTTGCTGAGCAGCCTGTCCCAGGTGGGGCTCCCCAAGGATCAGCACCAGGCTCCACGCTGTAACATCTCCACGGATGATCTGGACGATGGGACCAAAAGCACCCTCACCACGTTTGCTGTGTCACTAAACTGGGTGTTGAGGGGGACACGTCAGCAGGGAGAGCCACCTTTCAGAGATGTGAGCAGGCTGGAAGAGCGGGCCACAAGAACTGTGCAAAGTTCAGCCAAGGGACGTGCAGAGTCCTGCACCTGGGAGCACAAAACCGAAGAGCCCGGCCGGGCTAGGACCCGTGAGTGCGCAGCAGCCTCGCCGAGAGCAGCCCGGGCGTCCCAGCACCGAGACACCAGCAGGGCACTGCTGCAGCTACTGGGGAAAGTGGATCCTGAGCTGCATCCATGGGGGCACTGCCAGCAGAGACAGATGAGACCATCCCGCTTCACCAGTGCTTGTCTGACTGCACATGGAGTAGTGTGTCCAGTTCTGGCCCCCACAGTTCCACAACAGATGTGGACAGACTGAAGAGGGGTCAAAGGAGTGCCATAAAGGTGGTCAAGGATGGGGAGAACATGACATTGGAAGAAAGACTGTAAAAGTTAGGTCTTTTCAGTCCACAGAATTTTCAGGAGGGACCTCAACACAGTTTTCCAAAACTTAAAGGCTACAGATAGCATTTTGAGACCCTCCTTTTCTCTAGGGGCAGTGGATACAAGTAGTGAGGGAGCTTTCCTCTCTATGTAAGAGATAACTGATTTACAATGAGAATGATTCAAGGAGAATGATTAACAATGAGGGTGATTTTATAATTATGAATGATTCACTGGAACAACTTCCCCAGGGATAAACGGTAAAGTCCTCATCACAGGAGGTTTTCAAGATGCAGCTGGACAGTGATGCTTGATAATCTCATCCAGGCTGCCTTTTCCGCAAAAGGTTGAATTAAGATAGCCTCTCATGGTCCCTTTTGCCTGGGCTGATCTGTGGTTCTTTTGGCCCCCTTTAAACAGTGAAACAATTTCTTCTTGATAGCTTTTGAATTACGTTTATAAAGCAACAGTCTTCTTTAACAATAATACTGCTTAGCACTGTAAAGTATTTCTTTTTAGGTGTGAAGTCTGTAGGGTGGATGGTGGAATGCTCTGAAAATCTAGTGACAGGCACAGGTAACACCTTTTGTAAACCTGTCTGTATGAGTTTCAGGTATGATAATAATCTCTTTAGTTAGTTTTCAGCTTGTAGAACATTCATTACTATTATGGCTCAGAGACTGCAGTAAGTAGATGTGTATTCCACTTATGAATATCAACAGAAAAATAATTTAAACCCAACTTTGGATGTCATACAAATACCCAGTGTTTATTCCCCTGAGCAAAGGTCTGGAAGAATAAATAGGTCTTAAGTGGAGAGAATCACAGATGCTTTTTGGAACTAGCAGCACCCTTTCTCTACACCCTGAAGAAAAACAAATTCAAAATTCAATAATCAAGGTAATGGCATACACCTAACTCCCTAGGTATGCTGTCTTCAAGGAAATTGGATACCATTGCTAAGCACATGTTACTTCTTAAGCAAACTCATCTTGAGAAGTTACTTACCACTGCCTTCCGTCTCATGTCCCACACTCTGTATAGATGCCTACTTAACTGGTTTGAGATTGTTGTGGAAGTGAGCTTTAATTTATTCACATATACCCTGTATGCATCCTGAGGTGTTTGTGGAAGAGACAGGAATAGTATACTGTCCATCTACTAATCTGTTACTGATGCCCCATAATATCCTTCAGTGGACCTGGAAACAACAATTAGCCTGTGGCTGGGAAAACCTGATGATATTAAAGTGTACGTGCTGACCAGAGGCAATTTTGCTTTTATAGGAGGATGATTAAATGCATGTTAGAAGGAAAAGATGCATGTTTTTGAGAACAGTAGGAACAGGCTAATAACTTCTAATGTACATCTCAAAAATAAAGCAAATCAATGAAAGGTTACTAGATGTACTTTTAAAAGAGTAAAATGCAAGGAGAAAAACATAGTTTTAAATGGCATACTCAGATTTTCCTTTAACCCTGTGATTAGTAATCTTTGTGTTTCTACCACAAGGCAAGCTGCTGTAGTCTTATCCACTATATATTTTAATGAAAAATACCTTAACTTGCTTAATTTTGGGCACCATTAATCCTTTGATGTCTTTGCCTCCTGTTTTGAAATGCTAAAATGCTAAATCTTTTGGACAAATTTTAGTCCACTAGTAAATTAAGAACTATGAATTTTTGGTCCCATGTATAGAAAAAATAAATTGTTGTAAAATGACATTGTGTTAATCTGCTATAAAGAGAAGCTCTATAATGGCATTGTCTGAGCAGATTTGTGTGGAAATTCTGATAGTCAAGTAAGGTGAGATGGAACAGAAAAAAAAGTTGTAAGAAAGGAAGAATTCCCCTTACAGGTAATAGTATTGGATTTGAGGTGTTACATTAAGGAAACTCCAAGCAAACTCACACTGTGCTGCTGCTGTCAAAACTGAGAATGTACCTGGTAACAGCAGGTTACAAGAATTCTTGTTCCAGGACACAAGTAGAGAGATATTTTGGATTCACAACTGAATGTTGGTCTGGGCCCATACTTCCTTCATTGTGATAAAAGACAGAGTTCAAACTAACATTTTGTTCACCTGCTACTCTAAGAAGCACCATTAAGTACATTCTCAAATCAAGTTTACTTTTAAGCTACATTGGTTTATTTTCTCATAAACCTTTTAACCCAGATAATAGCTTCAGAAATATGACTAGAATATGACTAAACACCATCTGCAATGAGCAGTAGGTATAAGACAAACTAAATTATTTCCAATTAATCTAGAAACATAGTTATGATACTGATTAATTCACACAAAGAATTTTAATTATCAATTAAATAGAAGGAATAAATAATAAATAAAATTATTAATAATAAATAATAAATAGAAGATTGGAGATATAGAAAAAACTTCTAAATTTGAAATGT
The DNA here is from genome assembly GCA_013397555.1 of Urocynchramus pylzowi. NCBI lineage: Eukaryota > Metazoa > Chordata > Aves > Passeriformes > Fringillidae > Urocynchramus > Urocynchramus pylzowi. The sequence continues at coordinate 214,421 of VZRH01000068.1, read as the reverse complement.
TTCTCTGTATATCCTCAAACATTGAAGGCTTCTTGCTTTTATGAATATGTAATACAATGATAGATCAGACATCTGGAAACAAATGATCCTGTCTGAGATAAACAGGTTTCTTGTATATAAGCCAGAAACAGAGAAGGTAACACACAAATTTAGCACTTTGATACAGAAATCCACAAAACAGGGCTTCCTTCTTTCTCTGCAAATAAATTTGATCTCTTTTTAAAATTCCCTTGAAGCCCTATATATTGGTTCCAGTTCAGGCATTGTCAGCAAATGCTGTTGTCAGTGTCTCAGTATTCTATTGAATTTGATTAGTAAAAGATAGAAGTCCAATCTTGCAAAAGTTCCTTAACAAGTGCGATCAATCCTGAAGACCCTAGTCTTCAATATGGAATGCCTTAAAAGTGATAATTCCACTTAAAAAGTAAGGAATAAAAGTCACCTTACTCCTTCTGTTTTGCAGTGAAGTATCAAATTTTTGATTGAGTTTTCTCTAGCTAAAAAAGCAGCACATGCTATTATAAACTATCCTACTGTGTTTTCTTTGCCTTCCCATGAAATTATTTACAAAGATAGCTGATATACTGTACTACAATATCAGTAAAATCAGTAAGTAAATAGTAAGGCTTAGGTAATTAATTGATTTATTTCAAGTAGGCTTGATTTCCCTTATACTTCCAACAGAAAAAGGACATGCATGTAAATAGCAGTAAAAAACTTCTAAGTTTGTTCCATTGTGATGCTATATATGTTAAGTCATCTGATGGTAAATAGAGGATTTAAATACATAAATGTGAGTCCAGTCTACAGGATCTTAAATAAGTGTATGTCCTGCCTATAGGATTTCATTAATGAATTATTTTTTGCTTACAGAATACTTCTGTATATTTAGCTACAATGCAAAATTCTTGGGTAGTACAGAAGTTTTCAGATGAAAATACAACATTGCCTCCTGTTGTTAAAGGAAAGGCTTGTAAAATTTATATTTAAATGTCACTGCTACTGAAGATCTGGATTGATAAGGGCTTCAGTAAAATAAAATAATGGAATAACTGTAGTGATGAGCAAGCCCAGTATATTTAGAGCCTGGTTAGTGTAGCTATGATTTGTGTCAGAAGAATTGCATATAATTATACTGTTACATTTAAAATTACTTTTGGTGTGATTTATTTCCAAATGCCAATTTTATTATAGGATTTTGAAGTCTTAAAATAATATTTAAGATTAATTATGTATTTCAAAGCTGCTGTAGATGCATAAATAAACAGATTAACAATTATTGGCCTATAAAATGCTTGTTTAGAAGCTGTCAGAACTTTCTGACTCTTCTTACTCTTCAGTACTCCTTTTCTTCTGTGCTCTCTCCCATAATTTAAATTAAATTTTAATCATGTTGTAGTAATCTTCAGGGTGCTTTGTGGAATAATAAAAAGTGCAGCCGAAATTAAAGCAATTCCCAGGCAGAATACATCTAAAAAACAAGCTAGAAGTTGTGCAGTCACATTGCACAGCATACCTCCAATTTTGATATGTTGCTCTTTTTATGGAAACTTCAGTTTCTCTGCCTCACTGTTTCCTCTGAAGATACTGGTGGAAAAACTCAGTAGACTGAACCTGAATACTGGGAGTATGAGAAAGAAATTAAGACCTACTCACTTAAAGGCATCCTTTCTTTCCCCTGAGAGCATAATGATCCTTAAAATTTTATGTGCGCATGGTAGAGCCAATCAAGCACTCTCAAAATAGAATTTGTTTAAGGCTGAAAGGGGCAAACCAACTTTTTTTACTCAGCACAGTTAATTATTTCTTTCCTCTGTTGTTATCTATGTATTCCCTGTATCCATCCATGCATGATCCCAAAAAGGAGAGTAAAAAACGAGGCCTGTGTGTCCCATAAAACGGAAACCTGGTCGGAGGTGAAAAACAAACGAGCACTCAAATGTAGTTTGGCAGAGGTGTTCTTGCAGAAGAAACATTATGTAAGAAGGAACAGTTTAGTCACCCTTGCATGAAAATCAGACACAGGAATTAGGTGCTTGATTAGATTAAAAAGGTACCAATTCAGATCACAAGCAATGTGTTGCCTGAAGAATCCAAGTGCTAAAATGCCAGCACATATTATCATGCAACTACGTGTTCTCATGCCCAGGGCTTTTAAAACACCATAAGAGAAAATCAATCAGCTCAAAAACATATCCATGGGAAGAGAACTGGAGCACAAAAATGCTCCAAGACAAAAAGCCTCAAGCAGACTCAAACATTGTAAATTCATTATATAGACAGTGTGAGACACCTCAGGCAGCGATTATAGGAATGATTCCTGTAATGTCATTTGTGTATTACTTATCATTTTGGACCAAAGTGCTACAGTCAAACTCAGTTTTTATTAAACAGAAAAAAAAGTTTCCTTTATCTGTAACCAATGAAACCCCAAAAGTTTTGTGCAGTGGATACAATGTTACCTAGAGGATCATGTAGTGGATACAATGTTACCTAGAGGCTCACATCCTGTGCCTTGAAATAGATGGATTTCTTTCCAGAATAATACAGTACTGGACTGTATCTGACATAAATGTGAACATCTGAAAATCTCATCTTCTTAAAAGGGCATTAGTACCATCAACAGTATTTCTGTAATTGACTCAAACAGTTGGCAATTGCTACAAGTTATTGTCAGGTTCTTCTCTTGGTTCTCCAACTCGGTTACACAACTTTTATTGGAATTTTTCACTGAAATGCTTTGAAAGGGTCAGAGGAAAGGGAACAAGAACAAGAACAAGCTAGTCATGATTCCATTGCATAATTAGTGGAATACCATAAAACCAGCTTCAGCAATACCAATAGCCACCTTAGTGAAACACAGTAAAATTAAAAGTCCTTGTTAGCTTTACATAACATTGATTTTAGAATACCAGTTTCTTTAATTTCACTCACTTGTCCAACAATTTCCCTTCACATATGAAATTGTTCTGTACTTTCTAAGTACTTTACTGCTTTAGCACATTCAGGTGCTAATGTGTCAGTCAACTCTACTTGCCAGACCACAGTTCCTGAAAGAGAGAGCGAACAGCACCAGAGTAATTGGCACTGTGCTCAATGGCATCAGTGATTATGAATGCCTTAACACTGGTGCACAATACAGTAGGAAGTTTAAAGTTTTCATAGAACAATATTGAGATATCGTTCCTCAAGGTTCAAGGGTTAGTGCTAGAAGTCATAACAAAAACATTGATTTTAATCTACTGGTTACCTTTCTCTGAGATAAGCTTAAGAAATGCCTTCAGTGATTTTTTTTTCATAATCAAGATTAGACTGTTGTCAAACTATTTAAAGGGCAGTTAAGTGCTTGTATCAAAAAGCATAATGTAAAGGTGACCTTAAAAATCTGCTTAATAAATGGAACCTTACATCTTTGTAATGTTTTTTAATGAGGTTTTAGAGTAAGGTTATTACAGATCCTTTTGTTTTGATTTTGTGTCTTGCTTCATTTTGGATATATCAGCTGAGATGCATTCAGTTTACTGAAATATATTCTTCAGCTGTCACTTTATCCTTAGTTTGAGTTGTCATAATAAAATGTTCAGTTAAGAAGAGTTTATTTTCAATTAATCTCTAACTTTACAGGGATGCCAAGAAGTGATCAACAATTTCTATGACATAAGGGTAGCTAGTTTAGAAAACTTTGTTGTTGTTGTTGTGAAATCGAATTATTGCTACACTGAATTGAACATTAATTGGGCCTGAAAATTTTTTTGATAGGTATGATTTTTCATCTGGGGAAAGACCATCATGCGGAACCCGAGAGTACTGATATTCATGAAATATGAAGACTGCCACTTTTAAGTAGTAAATACCACATTTCTGCAAAATAAAAATAAGCTGTTGTGAATTGCTGAGTGGTCTCCGATTGCTCTGTCTTCTCTGACATCCAGAGCATTCAGCATTTTGCAGCAGCAAGTAGTTCTAGTTCACGTAATACAAGTGTACTGCAACACCTGCAAACCCCATAGGGGTTAGCTGTTGTACAAGAAAAGAGACCCAGTGCTTTTGATCAGGGCTCCAGATCATAAGAGAATCACTGCCAAATTGTACTGCAGCCTGTTTAGGAGAAGAAAGATGTTACCTGTGTATAATTCTGTAAGAAAACAAGTAAACACAACTCTTATCTTGTCATTTCTGTATTTCCAGTAACAAAGAATACATGAAGAGTAAAACTAAGGGAAGTGACCATGGTTAATGAAGAGCACTTTCTGCACTCCTCGTTTAAGAAGGAACCTAATAGTCTATTTGCTGAGCCTAATAGACAAAGAATAATAATCAACAGAACTAATTCTAAGAAGTGCCAGGATCTTTGAACCATAGAAAGGATTGATGGACTTGACAAAAATTACATTAAACATTCCACGCTCTGCTGTCATCTGCCGTTGCTTGCTCAACTGTGAAGAACTGTGTATTCAGGCTGCTTTCTACAATATTGCCAATCACCTTTTTTGGACTCTGAAGTGATGTTTTCTTATCAGCTCTCTAGTGGTTTCATTTGCATGCATTCTGTAACTATGCACAACCAAAATCTATTACCTACTTTACCTATTCAAAAATAAACAATGTGGTGAATAAAATCAATTTCATTTTTCTGACCCCCTCTGTTTTAATCACTTAGGTCCACATCAGTGGAAACTGGAACTGATGTTGTATGAGGGTTAGGGCAAATCTCTGCACATACCAAATGAAAAGGAGCCTCTAAAGATACTTTCAGTGTTGGTAAAAAGGAGATTTAAATGTTATTTATAACAAGGCCTTATGTTATGTACATACATTGTCCTTGAAATATTTTTGATTTCACTTTATTACTTGTAAAAGAGAAATTCTATAATTTATTTAGAAAATACTACTGTAAACTATAGTTTTATTGATGAATAAAAGATTTTATTCTGAAGACTATCACTGCTGTCATCCTGCTATTGATCTATACTGGACTTAATTGTTCTTGCATTTCTCTACCTTCGTGGGACAGTCTTAAGAGGCCTCTTGAGATATGACAAACATGGCATCTGTCTTTACCAGCTCTATAATGAAAAGGGGAATCTTGAAATTAGAGCAGGAAAGCCAAAGGAACCTATTCAACAGGCACTGCTTTATAAAACCATTTCAGGTTTTTCAGTATGGGCGATCATTTTAGGGTAACTACAGAAACTGTTTTGGTTCCCTAATTTCCCAAGCAACAGGGAGATAATCCCAAATGTCAGTGATCATCAGTCCAAGATTTCATGCTTCAATGCAGTGGTGTATTTAAAATTTTGCACAGATGTCCCTTAGAGAGCTACTGAAGTTATTTGTAATAGCATGTCTTCTAGGAGTATGCATAGTAAACCTGCTAAATGGACAAAACCTGAACTTGGCATTTAAAGTCCTAGAATTATTCTTTGTACCTGTATAGAATTTTTCTTTTAAGGATTTGGTGTGGTGTTTTGGGTTTTTTTTTGGCTTGGTGGGGGGTGGTGGTTGTGGGTTTTTTTTATTTTACTTTGATGTAATCCTATAATCCTGACGACTAAGAATAATTCCTTAATTATGCACAGTACAGAGAAATTTAAAGGGGTTTGGGGTTTTTTGCTTTCTAAGTATGCAGTCTAAGGCTTCCTTCACTTGGGGCCTGTATCTCATGATTACCACTTTTCTAGGCTTTAAAATTAGACTGCTTAATCTCAGCAAGATAATTATTCTGCTGCATTCCTCTGAGAAAAGCAAAACCAATCTGCATGTCCTATGAGTAAAATATTTTGTACATCTCTGTCAAGTGTCTGCTCCTTTCTGCACAGTGTACAGGATATTTAGAATGTGTCTCTGTGCAAAGGAGATCCTTGTCATTAGTCTTATTTGGGGAAAAACATTTAAGCACCCGATTAACCTTCATGAAGAACACGCATGACAATTTTTCCCCAATTACGTAGTAACTATAGCATCTGAATAATTTGTTCTTAGGAAGAACCCAAAGGATTCACAATTTAACTGCAACAATTCTGTCAAAAACCAGAATGTCTATACCAAACAATTCAGAAACTGAGACATCTTTTGTGTACAATCCCTTTGTCATAGGCAATTTAATTTCGTATAACTCAACAGTATTTTCCCAAACCCTTCCACTAGACAGTGATACAAGAGAAATCAGTAGCACACTCCCCCTGTTCTTCATAGAAGCCATTTGCTGAAAACACCTAACATTTGCCTAAAGTAAAAAATCTATCAGCTCTTTCCAGACAGAATGTGTGGGGCATGACTCTGCAGTGCTTCTGCATCTAGAACTCCTTCACAGACATTTTACACCAGCATAAAAAGGTACTGATACTGGTATTGTGATATGAACAACATTAGTTGTTGTTCCTTTTGTCCTAAGGGACAGGAATCAACATGAAAAACATTAAGAAACCATTGTTAAAATTGCTAATCCCTAATTTGAGCCCTTTAGAAGTTGTGTGACAGATCCTTTCTTGGTAGCATCTTGTAAAATTCACTAACTTGAACTTTACATTTGAATTAATTGTTGTTACATTTATAAAAGATTCGGTATGTGAAATTGCTAGTACTAGAGAAAATATTTAGTGCACACAAATTCATTGATTTGTCATTAACTTAGAAACACAAGATGAACATTTCCTGTTGAGATTTGTGTATGACTTGGATGACTAGAGAAAAATCACTGTGGAACTAGTTGAATAATATAAAAAATACCTGAGGTTCTTTTTGTAGGAGAGGCAAGCTATATAAATAAGCACCATCTTTAAATAGATTACATATAAGAACAGGTATTCTTCCTCTCTCTAGCTATTTTCCTCCTTCCCTACCAAGGTATGAAAAACCAGTCATTTGCTCTACCAATGATTTCTGTGGGCTGATACCAGTTATTTGTTCCTATAAGCCTTATCTCAGTCTGTAAACCATTATTCCTGTAGAAACATAAGTAGCTTCTCCCAGCAGGGCTAAGAATGGGTTGTTCTTCAAGGAACTAAAGAGTATCTTAAATCTGCTTGATGTATTAAAACCTCCCCACAAAATACAACAAGAATACTAACTGAGAAGAACACTGGTAAGAAAGAAACACACAGGAGTCCGTTGAAAACAGACAAGAAGCTGGCTGAGTTAGATAACAGTTTGGTACAAACAGCTTTTAGGTAAAACAGACTTCATAATTTCAGTTGAAATTTGTGCGAGCGGCTTGTTTGAGCTTTTTCCCCTTGTGTAGAGTAAAATAATTTTGGCTTATAGAAAAACTTTATAAAATTACAGATCTTGGTGAGAAAATTTGTAACTTATTCCCTAATGCAGTGGAAGATCACAGAATCAATAGAATAGCTTGTATTGGAAGGGACCTTTCAAGGTGACCTAGTCTAACCCCTCTGCCATGAGCAGGGACATCTTCAACTACATCAGGTGGCTCAGAGCAACCAGCTGCTTACTTTAATTAAGAGTTTTTGAAATACAAAAATGCATCACACTGTAACCAGTGGTAGGCTTCTGAAGCTTTTGGTCCTGTCCTGTGGAAGGCTCTGAAGTGAAAGTTGTCTGTGTTCCCCCAGAAACTGAGCAGGTTTTTTAAGAAACCTTTTTATAGAAATTATTTCTTACCTCTTATGTACTTGGCAAACCTAGTTTATTTCTTTCAGTTTAAGTAACAATACGTCATGTTTGGCGGAGACTCTATACTACTGATACTGTATGGCATCACCAGCATTTATGTAACTTAGTGGAAAATGTCAGGTGTGATAAATGATGTGCTTTATTTTCCCTCTGCTGGCTCAGCGACACATTTTACCTGCAGGACGTAGATCAGATTACTTCCCGTCACAGAAAATAGTTCTCGAACGGGTCCCTGAGTGAATGCTTGGTGCGTAGTGTGGCTTCTAACTGCTGTTTTTCCCAGGCTCCAGCTCCTTGTAAATCTCCTCAGCGAGACCGCTCCGCCTGAGCAGATGCCTGCAGACATTCGCCCACAGCGCCCATCGCCGGCTCTGAGAACAGCGGCGTTGGATGGCCGCCGCAGCTCCTTGTCCCTGTGACACGCCGGGGTCGAGATCTCGCCGAGGGGAGCCTGAGTAGCACACCGGGCCCAGCACCCGCTTCCCAGGGACAGCAGTGCCAGGCCGTGCTAGGGGCGGGGGAAGGACACCGGGATAAGGCCGCGGGGAAACCGCCGCTGCCTCGAAAGCCTCGCCTGGCGGACAGACCGTGCTCGGCTCCGGTACACCTGTGCTGTCTCGGTAGCAAAGCACTTGGATTTGATTTATCCTGGCGCTGCTGAGGCCGGAGCCAGCAGTTGTTGGGAGGAAGAGCAAACCCGCACATTCGGTCCCTGCTCGGCTCGGCCGCGCGCCCCACCCAGCCCTCACGCCCGGCCCGGCGCGGCCCCGGCGCTCTCCTCG